>NW_010587558.1:132575-147549 GCF_000705375.1 Tinamus guttatus | reverse complement strand
GGGCGGGGCGGTAAGAGCGTCCGCGGCGCGGACATCGCCAAGGAGACACTCGAGACTTGTGAGTCACCCTGCTCAGAGCCGTGACGTCGGCTCTGAGAAACGTTAGCAGCCACGAAAGGGGGTGGTTCATCTTCCGGAGCTCCGCTGTGCATCAAGCAGGAATATTTAATATTTAATAAATAATTAAAGAAAGAAAGATATGGACTCTCTTTTAAATTGCTACATGTTGGTAACTAGTGCTGCAAGAAAAACTACTAGTGTTGCAAGAACCATGGCAGAATTGCAAAAGCTGATAATGCTGGCTAAATTAAACAATAAGTTAACTAGGGAAATGTTGCAGTGAAGCGACCTCCTCTGTCTCCAGGGAATAGATTTTTCTTTGTCCCAACTCCCCATTAGCGGTAGCTGTCGAAACTCATGGTATTTTGCAGACGCTAGTGTCTCATAAGCAGGATCTGACTGCTGCTGCTTAGTAGAATTTTGTGTGATATCTGATTCATCTCTTCTGACAGACCTTTTTTATTTTTTTAATACTTCAGCAAGTATGCAGGAGCCGTGGTATGGGTGCTAGCAATGCCACCTGTTAATGCATTATAGATGGCAAGTGACTTAATTGCAGCCTGTAATTAACTACATGGGAGTTTTGGTAGCAGATCTGAGGTTGTTAATATAAGTCCCAGAAAAAGTGTGTTTTCTCTTATGCACTCTTGTGTACGCAAATGTATTTGTGTACAAATTGTACACAACTATAATTGTGCATACACTTGGGTGTATTCTACGCTTGTTAAAACATACCATGCAATGTTTTGAACTTATTTTAACTCCAGATAGACACAGCAAGGAGAGCTTGAAGTCTCCAAGCATACAGAGAGGGAGGTAGCAATACCATGACTGATACTTATGCGTGAAATACTACCCCACCTATGTAAAATTTATAAAGAACATGTTGTTACAGAAGCTTTCAGCTAGGTACAACTCTGTCATTTGCTTGGGTTTGTTTGTAGCAGCGTCTGTGTGTCACAGATCTGGAACGGGAATGTTACCTATCTGTGCCATTTCCGTAATGAGAGGCCATCACTCAAGCAGGTGTGTCAGAAGGATTTTAGCAGATATTGTATAACAAAATGTATAGAGTCGGAGAGCGGCTCATCAGACAACAGTGTATCCTTTATTCATTGACATTTCTCATTCAGTGTTTGACGAGAATACTCCTTTCCTGCGGTACTTGATTTTCGATACAGGAAAGTTATTATTTGCAGAGTTACTAGTGGGCGCTCTTCCAAGGAAGTTGTTTGCAGGGGAGGGAAGGGTGGAGCTAAGGGCATACCTTTCCCTTAAGGTGATATGAGGCAGTACAGTGCTGAGGTAATTTTGAATGAGTTATCTCAGGGTACCTAAAATAGTACAAATATTGTTCCGAGCTTATTTATTCTGCTTCTTATTCAGATCTACCTGAGAAAAGTCTACAAAACACAGTACACATCTTAAATAATGAGCTGTTTTGTTCGCTTGCAGAAGTTGAAGAAAATAATCAAGCCAAATATTTTCTAGTAAGTAAGGTTAGGATCTTTGTATAAATTAGTGTTTATGATACAGTATGTTTAGTGTTTATGATACAGAGAGTGGTTTTGGAGATTAAATATAATAACAATAGAGATTTTGAGCCTGGAAGAAATAGCAGAGACCTTCATTGACTCTACAGAATCTAATTACACCAAAGTTGAATTTGGTTGCCCAAAATATTACGTTAATGGAGATTGAATTGCTGCAAATGATACTCCTGTCCCACAGGCAGCTTTTTGACTGAATGAATTTGTATGGAAGTTTTTCTCATCTCTGAATACAATCCACTATATATATATATATGTATATTTTTGGGGGGAGGGGGAGAGAGGAAGGGGGGCAAAGCCAACATACTGCATTTTTCTTTTTTTTTTTTTTTTCCTATCTCAGCAAAATGGACAGATACTGTCAATTAAAAATTCTGCTCTTTCTGGCTGTTTCTTTTTTACTGACCTCAAGTAAAGGGCAAAATGTGACTGTGTCAGGCTACTACAAGCATGTGATACCACGTGAATTAACAAGTAGGTGCCAGATGTCCACATGTCTTTCCATTCTGCATCTCAATGGCAGAGAGCACTCCGCAGTCTGAATCCCGCCCTTCCTTACTGATGTCTGTCCTGTGGGAAGATCCTGCGGGAAATGTTTAGAATCCGCCTAGAACAGGTGTACCTACAAAGTGTTAAAGGGTGGCAGGGTGATGAGTCACGCTGTCACGCGTCCCCTTTCACCTATTGGGAACACGAGCGGTATGTGTGAGAGTGCGCACACTTGCACGGGAATAAATGCAGTCTCCTCTACCAGCTTGGAGACTAAACACAAATAGATCATGACCTTGACAGCCAGTGTCCTTACCTTGACATAAACCATCTGCAGCCCCCTATACACAGAGAACCCTTCTGTAGGTCTAGCAGAAGTAGATTAGAAGAAACAATTCCACAAATCCTAGGTTTATTTAAGAAAGTGTCCACATGCAGTACTCTGGCAGCTTTGGTCAAGAACAATTTTATTGTGAAGCTGCAGCTGCACTGATGCAATACATGCCTTGCAGGATGTGTTTTACTTCTGACCTGATGTCAAACAGTAGTTTTCCCTGAATGTCATTTTATATTTAGGATCATTCTTGCACTGTTCTAAGCAATCACTGCTGCATTGTTACTGGGTTTCTGGAGGGCGGAAACAAAGTTTAAATTAAATAAATTCACATTTAAAGAACCTTATACTGAAAATACTCTGAAAAGCAGTTTTGAAGTCAACAAATATTTGTCTTCAGCTGAAAGGAGAAAAATAAGAGAAAACCAAGACTTTTTTTATAGCTAAATATCTGTATTCCTGGGACAAAAAATGAATAATTCACAAAAATATATTTTTAATAGCAATAAAGTATCTCTTATGTGTCAAAATTCCTAACTCTGGGATGTTTAGTCTTCTATCTTACATGCAAAAATTATGGCAACTTACTGCAAAATTTACTCCTAAAAAAAAAAAAAGTACACTGCATAAAAAAGCATTAACATTTAGTTTTCTATTCATTTTCTAGAAATTGTTTGTTTGTTTGTTTGCTTGCTGTGCTTTTATCATTTTTATTAAAAGAATAGTCTAGTTCATGTACCATAAACAGATGATAAGAAGACCAGTTCTCACAGATCTATTCTACTCTTCACCTTCTCTTTACGTTCAGCTTAGTAAAGGCAAGGCAACTGAGTTCATACAGTCTTATTTTTGCACTGGACCAGTGGATGTTTCCAAAAATAAGTTTCAGTGATATAGCTGTGCATAGTGGTAAGATTAGGGGAAAAAAAAGAAAAACTTGCTTTAAATTGTTGATATTTGACACTTTTCTTTCTGAACTCTGGCTCAGAATTGAAAATTCTGTGATATTCACTCTAGACTCTGATTTTCATGTCCGGATATCAAAAATGCCAGGATAGTAGTGAAAAGATTAAGGACAAGCAGCAGCAGGGGAGTACAAGAATCTTTATGATACTGGCTTTAAACAGATTCTATTAATTTTTTAAGAACCTGAGCTCTTAAATCATGTGAAAGAACTGAAACAAGCAGAAGAAAAGTGTTTCACATGAAAGTCATCATATGCCTGGTGAGTATCCAGAAGAGAATTCGAAATCAGAATGTGTTTGTTAAAATATAGCACCAAATATGTGTACATTTCGTAGCAATGTATTTCATATTTAAGGAAATATATCTTACAATTTGGTTTCAGTTTGGTTATTTCCGTTTGGTTAGTTTAAGTTAAGAACTTGCAGTGGAACATCCTTGGAAAGGGTATTGGGAATTTAGTACTGATTATTATGTGATTATATAGCTATTTATTCTAGATAATTAGGTAGCCCAAGGATCCACATATCAACATTTATCAAAGAACTTCACAAGCTTTTGATGTTTTATCTCTCCAAAACCTCTTGTAGTAGGATAATGCTTCTAACATTTTTTACAGATATGGAGAAAGGCTCAGAGCAGATAATTACTTGTGGTCACGTAGCAAGTTTTCAGCAGAGCAGGAGTAAAGGTCAGCTCTTTCTCAAGTCAAAAGGCACTTCTGAAGAATCAGTAACTGCACTCCTGCTGACCTCAGAAGGAGCAAGACGGAATTATCTAATAATAACCAGCAGAGACAGAGACTCTGACTCCATATGATTCCACAGAATAAGTTGGTCTAATAGCACACAGGTCCTAAAGGACCTATGTTTTTACTATCACCATCCCCAGTCTTGGCTGTGCACAGTTTCTACTTACTGTGCAATGAGTCTGGTGCTCATTGGACTCCTTCTTGAGATGTCTGAACTCATTAACATAGCAGAAAACAAACCCAGACAAAATAAAAGTGGACTGTGTTCTGCCAAGAAACTGAATTGACTCACACACTGTAATGAGTGCCAGAGCTGGTGCAAGAGCAGTTTTCCACATCTAGGAGTATGGGAAAGGTTAAGAATAAGTAGGAGGTGCTGTAGAGGAGACTAAGGACAAGATCTAGTATTCATAAGCAGCAGGCTCTTAAATGGCCTCAGCTGCTCATGGACCTTTAACCTCCATATTGCTACAGCAAGAGCTAGCTATCTGACAGGAAATTCTGGAGATATTAACGAATATCAGCAAAGACCAGACTACATAATCTGTACATTGCCATTTTTAATTTTATATGTCTTTATACTGGGCATCAGAAAAATGGTGTATCTCTGTGTCTAGGGCTGATGGGAGACCACAGTTATATAAAGGTTTTCTTGGAGGTTCTTTACACTCTAGTTACATCCTAAGCCAAAACTAACTGGACCTGCTTTGAACAGGAGGTTGGACCTGATGGTCTCAGGAGGTCTCTTATAATCTACACAGTTCTGTGATTCTATGTTATGTTGTTGAACCTCATGAGATTCCTCTCTACCCATCTCTCCAGTCTGTCCTGCTCCCTCTGAACGGCAGCCCAGCCCTCCGGCGTATCAGCCACTCCTCCCAGTTTGCTATCACCAGCAAACCTGCTGAGGGTCCAACGCTGCCCCTTCATCCAGGTCACTGATGGATAAGTTGAACAGGATCATACCCAGCACTGATGCCTGACAATGATCACAACCCTCTGAGCTTGGCCATTCAGCTGGTTTTCTACCCGCCTCTCTGTCTACTCATCTATCCCGTACTTCATCTGCTTGTCTATGAGGATGTTATGGGAGACTGTTGAAAACCTTGCTGAAGTCAAGTCAGGGAATATCCACTGCTCTACCAAGCCAGTCACCTCATTGTAGAAGGCAATCAGCGGGTATCTCAGCCTTTTCTGTGTCCTTTGCCACCAGGGTCCCTGTCCCATTCAGCAGCATGACCACATTTCTGATAGTCTTCCTTTTGCTACTGATGCCCTTACAGAAATCCTTCTTGCTGTGCCTGACTTCTTCACCAGATTAAACTCCAGATGGTGTTTGACTTTCCCAGCCCTCTCCCTTTGTGATCAGCAAAAGTTCCTATATTCACCCCAGGTTACCTGCTCCTGCTTCCTCCTCTTCTACACTTCTGCCTCTTGTACACTTCAGTTTTATGTTCATTCATGCAGGTATCCTGCCACCTTTGCCTGAATTCCTACTCATCGCAATGGACTGTTCTTGAGCTTGCAGGAGATGATCCTTGAACATCAACTACTTTTTTTGGATCCCTTTTCCTCCTAGGACCGTATCCCATGGGATTCTTCCAAAAAGGTCTCTGAAGAGGCCCAAGTCTATTTTCCTGAAGTTCAGGATTGTGATCCTGCTTTTTGCCCTGTTCCCTTCTCTCAGGATCCTGAATTCCACCATCTCGTGGTCACTGCAGCCACGTCTGCACCAATCTCCACATCTCCAAACGCCATTTGCGTATTGTCCTATTAACACTGTTCAGTGTTATGGACCCCCCCAGCAGTATGGCAATATTTGAGACATAAATTTGGTACAAATGATGCTGCCAGAGTGCTGGTTTGCTTCTGTGGAAAAGAGAAGAGAAAAAGAAGAATACAAAAAAAATCAGGGAAGAATAGTTCCTACCAATTTAGCTCACTAAGAAAAAGGTGCCCTTTGGCAGCCAGAGAGGAACTGAGGTTTTGGCATAAACTGTAGTATATCCTGAGAAAAGGAGGAAGAGAAGTGGGAGAGAGCTGAAACCTATCTAGTAGTTATTAATAAGCTCAGTCACATGAAGAGAAAGTGGATATGTGGACAGTTCCTCAAGGCTGAATTTGTCATTTTGATGATTTATTTACTTTCTGAGCATGTGCAGAGACTACGTATTATGAACATTAGCTCAGGACAGCTAACCTAAAGATTAAATTCCCTGGTGTAATGGTGAAGATGAATGACACAAAAAGAGGAAAATCATTTGTCTGAAACAGCGGTCAGTTTAGCTCTGGTTGGTCTTCTCCTGATGGTTGCTACCATTGAGGAAGGCAGGGATGAAGTGCTCACAACACAGTCCTCATCCGTTCTCAGGAACCAACTTGACACAGCCAAGACAACCTGAAGTAATGTTAGCAGTAACAGCCAATGCTGTAAGATCCAGATGGGTTACAGCTCAGCCTCAAGTGCAAAGTACTACCAAAATCAAGTACTACTTCCCTCCATCCGCCTTTAGTGACAGTAAGCTAATACTCACATTTGAAGCATCAGAGAGTACCAGAAAGATCCGTTCCTCATACTTGGTTCTGAAGCGGATGTGCTTGGGCAACTAGAGGCCGAGAGGTGTTTGCTGCAGTCTCATATGCACAATATAGAGATGGTGCTGTACCACCTAGGCTATCAGCCACAGGCCGCATCACTAGGTTATTACACAGTTCTATTCATGGTCAAGTGATGTGACTTTTACACACTGGCTAAATGGTTTTCCATCAGCAGGTTGCTATTTTTCTTTAATGTACTTCAAGACAGTTTATTGATAATGTTTCCCAGGGTGGCTTCCTGAAAAATGCAATATATTGTAGTCATTCATGGTATCTACCCTTGTTTCAAGGTTTTTGACAATACCTTCTCCTGAGCAGTAATTCATTAAAAGAATATATACCTATATATAATGTATTTATATACCTACCTTTATATACCTATGTATATAAATACAGCTATTTTCTATTAACTTCTGTCTAACTCCAGCAATGACATTTTACTACCGCTACACTGATTTTTGTCATCTGAGGGTCTAGTGTTATGATTTTATCTATTCATTGTTGGGACTTTCTATTTAATTTTGTTTGGTTCTTTTCATGTTTCACTCTTAGAGGCTGAGAATTTGGGTGGGAGGTGCCTAAAGTCTCTGGTTTGATCAGCCTGTGTCTGTGAGTCGCGCTGTGGGTACATTAGTTTCTAGAGGCTGAGTTGATGCTTCTGTGTAATTTAATATCATTTCAATAACTATAAAAGAGTAATCTGCTTATATATACCCCTTATAGAGACAATTAGCACCAGAAGATATTAAGGCCATAGATAAAATCATAAGGCTAGACATTCAGATGATGAAAATCAGTGTAGCAGCGGTAAAATTCATCAAAATGTTATTGTACAGGTAGAAAAAATAACTTTTCTAATGATATTACATGGTTCCTATTATTCTGAGATAAATTCATAGCTCACTGTTCATTCTGAATGAGATTATATTTATCATATAGTAACAATATAAGGAAATTTAGTTGTTACCTTTAGTCTCTTCTACATGTTCATTTCTACCATATTTGCAACAAGAAGTCAGGCTTAGGCAACACACTGTGCTCAGTTTGATTTCGTGTGTTCTATATGTAGTTCTTTCTGTTCTATGTAAAAAATACTTACCTTGTTAACGACCAAGACCTTAGTGCACTGTGACTGTGTGTTATGTGTCTGTCTCCCACTGCCAAGTGCTTCAAAAATACTGCTAGGAAAATTCTTGCTCCCCCTGCAGTCAAAGGAAGCCTCTGCAGGGGTTTTAGGGAGAAAAGGAGATTAAAGTTTTAACATGAAAATACATTTTGCTTGAATATCTTTACTTACTATTCCTGTTTATCCACTTTATTTTTGTAGATAAAATAAATAGTGAGCTAGAAATCTCGTTTCCATGACTAATGGCTTGTTTTGTACAGAGTTCTCAGATGATGAATGATGAAGCATGTGAGTCTGCTAAAATAAAAACAGAGAACATCAGAAATCTCAGATGCATGTGAAATATAGGAAAGTACAGTTCTAATTATTTCAGACACTTTAGAGCAATATTTTAAAGCATGATCCAAAATTCAAAAATAAGTTATATTAATAGTAATCGTAATTACTTACTGTACATAATATATAGGCTGGATTTATAGAAACACATTCATAATTTAGAATAATAGTATAATAATATTTCCGTATA
The DNA here is from genome assembly GCF_000705375.1 of Tinamus guttatus. The sequence goes on along the minus strand of NW_010587558.1, from coordinate 139,152 downwards.
CTATGTTAAAAATACTACAATATACATAAAAATGCCACAAAGTAGTAAGTAGATTTCTAAGAATTTAATTAATTTTCATAGCATAATTAAGTTTGGGAAGGACCTCTGGATATCATCTCAGTACCTTTTTCATGTGAGAGTTTTACATTTATGGACCAAACACGAAATCTGTAGATAAATGCTGCTCTGAAAAAGTGCTAAGCCTTCCCAATTCCTAGCAGGATTAGAAAATGCATCTTCTTGAATCAATACTTTACTCCATATACAGAAAAAAATATATACATGGGAAGTTTGGCTAAGGAAGGCATTAATTAAACTATCTAAAGAGGTCAGGGTTTACAATTCTATTTAGAAATATTATTGACTCTAACATATGTGAGAAAAATAAACCCCATGTTGTCATATAAATAAAATCTTTCAGTTTTGAGTAACAGTAGGAATACTATAAATTAAATAAATGAAAAAACATGTAATTATTATGAGAAAATAATCCTGGATATATTGAATGAGTATTAAGATTATTTGAGCAAATTAAGCTTGTTTGCTAATCTCATTCATGCTAATAGGAATACGGAAGCAGTGGAAGATGCAAGTGTTCAACTCTCTGAAGGCACTGGGAGAAATTGCTCAGATAGATAGCACAAGGGATCATTTATGTAGTGGAAAGTTACAAGTTACTGTTGCTGACCATTTTTGACAAATAGCAGAATTAAAACATGATTTTATTTATTCAAAGCAAAGTAGCTGTATTATTCAAGCCTTTGTAACTATTCATTTCTCATTTGAATTCTTTGGGTGCAATTTTCTGTTATACTGTAATTTCTTTTGATCCCTTTTTACTACATCCATCTAATGAGAAAAAAAAAAGCCACAGTGTTTCAGGTCACTAAGTGTATTTTTTTTCTAATATTCAAGAAGAGAAAAATGCAGAGCTTTCAGTATGTTATTCCTTAAGTTCACATAGCTCACATGGGACACAAATGAGAGCGCTTTCTTCCATATTTACTTTTGGAACGACTTGTCCTTTTTTTTATTACTTTTTTTTGCTCCACAGAGCTCAGGTGCCGCACTGTCCATGCACGCTGCAACAGGAGGATTCGCGCTTGTCCTTTTGGCAGCCCAGCCACCTGCATGAACCAGGTGATCCCGGCTAGCGCAGGGTGGTTCACGTGGCAGCCCGCAGGGCCAGAGAGGGAGGATTTAAGCCTTACATAACAGAGTTAAGCATTGGACATTTCACATGGCTTAAAGTCAGTTCAGAGCTGTCTATTTTGACAAGTAAAGGATTTTTTTTTTCTTCAAAACGGATTAACTCAGAGAAGATATTTTTAGCTTGGAATATTCATTCAATTCCTTCTGCAATTTTACATGATGTTCTCAGTTTGTTTCCCTTACAAGGCAAAGTGCCAAAGTGTACCTGCAATGTGCGCTGCAAAAGGGACTCCAAGGGTGGAGCGCCTGTGTCTTATCAGGCCTTATCAAATATGACTTATTTGGTCATAAGGTAAGGAGGCCCAGGCTCCTGCGTGCCAGTAAACAAGAGCCATGCCCTGGGCAGCATGTGAGTGCAGTCACCTCCTGAGGAAAAGATGTGGGATCTTCCAGCCTGCAATTAGAGGGGCTTCTGAATTCCCAAGTGGCTTAAGAACAGGCATTTTTTGGAAGACTGGACAAAGTTTCCTTCTCCCTGTGCTGTAAACACATCCTTCCAGGCAGATTGCACTTAACACACATTTCCTCACTTCCAAGGAGAAATTCCCACAAGAGCATTTCAAAAGGCAAGAAGGATAAATTAGATGCTTTGAGGCAGACTATCCCCCTGTCTCCTATCTGTAGTGTCAACTCTTGGGAACCGCAGCCCACCAGCATGGCCTACTCCGTCCATAGCCGCGAGGGCTGCAATGCAGGCTGCTCATGCTGCCCCTTTCCGAGGAGCCCTGTCTCGGACAGGAGGTGTCTGTCCCTCAACTGCTCTGCAGAGCTGGTCCAACCTGCTCAGCTTATTCCGGAGGAGGTCACATTGTCTGGTGGGGAAGCAAGGAAGAGAAGCAAGGAAGGGAACAGCCCAAGCTGTTTCTCCTCCCACCTCTCTCTCCTCAGCAGGCCTGGACAGTTAAGGCAGCTGGGCAGTTGCCCAACAGCTTCCGAGTGTCAGGGAAAGGGGCTGGTTACCCAGAGAGCTCCAGAGAGCTCTGTGTTGGGCACACATCTGGGGTGGTGGAGGAGCACTGGGAAGTGACTCAGAGAACATTCCAAACACTTCAGTTTTTACAAATGAAACAAAACAAAATGGAACAGTCTAAGCCTTCAGGGCAGTTGGCAGAGTCCAGCACTTCAGCTAACCCTTGCAGTTAGCCCAGAGAGCCCTCAGGGCTGAGGGGTAAGGAAATGTCCACCTTTAAGGCAGCAGGCAGCCCTGGATAACCCGAAGGAGTGAGCTCTGCCCAAACACAGCAGTAACACGGGTGAACAGTGCTGTGTCCTGGTCCAAAGCTGGATGTAAACCACGGAGGTGATTGCATCAGGCCTGCATAGCAGAGCATGCGTGGGGGAGTCCCGGCTGTTGTGAAATGTCTCTTACTTGTAACAGTAAGTCCACAGCAGAATGTAAATTGCTGCTCATCTATTCACGGTATCTGGGTGTAGATAAGGATATTACAACCTTTTTTCCATATTCCATTTGCTGACTCAACATGAAAAGCTGCTAAGGTGGGTGATGATACTGGAGTCCATAGTGAGATGACACAAATACTAAACAACTTTCATTTCTGATAAAGCATCCAGCTCCTTCTTAAAGGAAATCTTTACCAAACCATTAAAAGTGCAAACTACATGGGACAAAACAAAAGATAAACAGCAACCACACTAAAAAGGACCCACCTCACCTGACACCCAGGCCTATATTGTACTACATCTCAAGAAAAATACAAGAATTCAAGAGAAATGCAAACTCCTGACTGTGGAGTTAAACCTTTCGGTTTAGGGGGTACTATTCCCACTCTTCCTAGCTTCATTTTTGCTTTTATTTTCTCCAACCCTTCATTAAAAATAAGAACCAGGTCTACATTGTCCTAAACTGGCTGTGTTTGCTGACTGCTGATGAATTACAGAAATCTCTCTGCACTTTTTGAATTGTTAAAGTCATCAGTGAAACTCGTATATCTTTAGATATATCTTTTACTATGGAAGCAAAATCCTTTGTCACGTGGCCTCTTTTGGTTAGCTTTGTTTTTACTTTGCAGTTAGATGTTTTGTGATAACAAACACTCGCGGGCTCTGCTGCCATTCAGGGAGACCTAGACAAGTTGGAGGGCTGGGCAGAGAGGAACCTCATGAAGTTCAACAAGAACAACTGCAGGGTGCTGCACGTGGGGAGGAATAACCCCAGACGCCAGTACAGATTAGGGGTTGACCTGCTGGAAAGCAGCTCTGTGGAGAGAGATTTGGGAGTCCTGGTTGACAAGTTAATCATGAGGCAGCAATGTGCCCTCGTGCCCAAGAAGGCCAATGGGATCCTGACCTTCATTAGGAGGAGCGTTGCCAGCAGGTCGAGGGAGGGGATCCGCCCCTCTGCTCAGCTCTCGTGGCTGGGTGCAGTTCTGGGCTCCCCAGTATGAGGAGGACATTGAGCTTCTAGGGAAGGTCCAGTGTGGAGCCATGAAGATGATTAAGGGACTGGAACATTTGTTGTATGAGGAAATACTAAGCGAGCTGGGCCTGTTTAGTCTGGAGAAGAGAAGGCTGAGGGGATATTTGATTAACATGTTCAAGTATCTGAGGGGTGATTGCAGGGAAGATGGGGCCAGGTTCTTCTCTGTGGTGGCTGGTGACAGGACAAGGGGTAACAGGTCTAAGTTGAAACACAGGGTAAGTTCCATCTCCATGTGAGGAAGTACTTATTTACTGTGAGGGTGACAGAGAGGTTGTGGAGTCTCCTTCTCTGGAGATTTTCAAAACCCGCCTGGATGCCACCCTGTACCACATGCTCTGGGTGTCCCTGCTTGAGTAGGGGGGTTGGACTAGATGATCTCTAGAGGTCCCTTCCAACCTTTAGCATTCTGTGATTCTGTGATAACTGGAATCATGGAATTCACTTCCCTTTTATGTAACCAAATCCACAGGGACAGTCTTTTCTTTTCCAAAAATGCTGTGTGACATAGTCCCAGTTCTCTTGGCCTCTCCTCATACGAGGGAGACTCCAATTTCTTAAACATCCTTGTGGCTCCTTGCTGGACTCACCCACGTCTCTCCTGCACTGCCCAGGAGCCCAGACTTGGACCCGGCACCACCAAAGTGGCCTCACTAGTGCTGAGCAGAGGGGCAGAATCAGCTCCCTCTGCCTGTGTCAATGCTCTGCCTCGTGCAGCCAGGTTCTGTGTTAGCAGATGGAACTGATAATTTTATCTGTCCTGTTCCAGCCCCTAATATTTGTTGCTTTTTCTTTTATACTGGAAGTCAGAAGGGAGTTTTTCATGGTGCTGTTGCCCAAGAATATGCAACTCTGACAAAACTACAGGCAGTGGTTTTCTGGGATCTAGTTTATATGGAGCAAGGTGCAGGAGGCTTTTCTGTTACTGAACTGCTAAAAGTACTCACTGGGATGAACTACTACTCCTCTTAGTGCTTGCACATTCTCCCTAAAATCCATGTTGTAAATCTCCTGACAGTGGCCAAATTCAGTTTAATTTTCAGTTTAATTTGCTAATGGAGAATTTTGGCTATCTGAAAAAAATAGTCTTTCATGGAAAAAGACAAGAACACGAAGGGAAGATGTAGAAGTCATAGTCAAAATAAGAAATAGCATTTGGGTAAAAAAACGCAAAAAATTCAGCTAGCAGCCACTGGATGGCTCCACCTGGGTATCACAGATATTTGCCCACTAAAGCTGACATAACTAGACTACTGCAATACCTCTAATATTTCTTGCATTTCTGTATTTTTTTATGGAGGATAGCATTTTGATACGCTATCAGCAAATCCCTTGGGAGTAGCCTGTGTTGCCTTGACTTTAATATATTGCACCAAGGTATAGTAGAAAAAATAAAGAAAGAAGAGGAAAAAAAATCCATGTATTGTACAATCCTATTTCTAGTTAAAAAGGTCTCTGCCTGACATCCTAAAGCCTTGCTACTAATGGCTAGCTGTTACTGAACCAAGAAGTACATTACCAGCATGAGATGTGGTTTATTTTTAACACAGACTCAATAAAAGCATCAAGATTAGATTATCCATCATATGGGAGAGTTTTTTTGTGCAGGTGGGAGGTATTCCAGCCGTCTTATTGCCTTTAGATATATCAGCTGAAAGTTTTACATCACGATTAACTAGTTCCCACTTGAGAATGGCACCGAAAGTCGGGGCTTATCCCTGAGATTAGTCACTGTGGAAGTCTAACCAGTGGAAAGCCAGGAAGAAAAACATCTGTATAATGCCGAGCCAGTCTGGCAGAGGAAGAGTCTTTTCCTCCTCAAGATGCAGGTAGGTAAACAGCAAAGCAGGTAAACATCCTCCTGTTAGTCGGGATTTGTGGAGGCTTAGAGCATACTAAAGCTGGAGAAGGGAAAGCAGAGCTCACCAAAGGCAAAAAAATGATCACAAAAAGGGCCTCAGGGGAAGGAAGCCAAGGTGGGAAGGGAAGAGTGGGCTGCTTCTTGCTCTAAAAACTTCGGGAAAGCAGCTCCATGCTCTGTTCCCCTCTTCCTAGGGCTGCGCTGGCTCCTGCAGCCTTGGTGCGAGGCACTGCTCTGTGTGGAAGATTTAAATGAAAGGTGGGATGACGCAGTAAGTGGCACCTAGGTTTCCTCACAGGCCTACTGGCTAATCTTATCACTAGCCTAATGATGATGCCTTTCCCTCTGGTGCAAAAGATGTAATTAGCTGCTACTTAATTGAGTAGGCAGATGTGAATAATCATGTCAGACTTGTGAAGCAAAGATTGAATTATAACATCCCACGTTCAAAGCATATGCCATCCCAGCAGTAGGGGCCGATCCAGCACTATGGAATTAAGATTTAGGCTCAGGCACTTTCTTATCCTGCAGGAGCCCCTTTGCAAGGCAATGATCTGGGGTGGCTGCTTTATTTGTTTCCCATCTGAAATACTCATTTTGAACACTTACTTTTGCTACACCTACTGTGATTTACAAATAAAAGAAAGACAATTAAGAATAATTTTTCACATTGTTTGTTGTGAGGATTGATATGAATTCCAAGCATTGAAGTAGTCTTAAGCAAAACTAAAAATATGTAAAGTCTTAAGCAAAACTAAAAATAGAGAGAAACCACAAAACCTTTACATTTCATATGTATATTAAAAAAAAATAGCTACTCACAAAAAGAAGATGCACTTGGCTGAGGTGGAGTGGAGATGGAAGGGAGAAAAAAAGTCATTATTAGATTTTCTGTTTGAAAATGGACTTTTTAAAAATGGAGTAGGCCTACCATAACACATAAATCCTATGAAAAGGAAAGGACTGGTGTCTTTGAATTCTAGAAAGCTTAGAAATTGACCTAAGAAGACGCAGAAGGTGCAAAGACAAGCAGTTATGGTTGCCAACAAACTGTTCAGCAGAGCTGG
>NW_010587558.1:93085-132564 GCF_000705375.1 Tinamus guttatus | reverse complement strand
CTCTTCACTGCTTAAAAAGAAATCCTCTCTTGTACCCTTCCCAGCACCCTGCAGAGCTGCCAGCTCCTCTCTGCTCTCCTGTGCTTCCGCGCATCAGTAGCTAAGCAGGTACCTATGTATCTGCTGCCCAGGTATCCATACATTGTGGATCACCTTTTATCCTCATTATTATTATTAAGGCTGTAAAAAGGTGGTAGGTGGCATTTAGGTACTTCTTTTTCTTTAGGATGCAAAATTATCCCTTTCTAAGTTATGCTGTTGATTAAGGAAGGAAGGAAGGAAGGAAGCAAGGAGGGAAGAAAGAGAGAAAAGGCTTTGGGTTTTTGGCAAGCCTTGTCAATGGAAACAGGCAAACAAACCAAGCAGCCCAGCTTTTGATGTTTTACAGTCCACTTGTGCTTCATACACTGCAGGCTAAGTAGCAATGCTTATACACTTATGTGCCCGAATATGGTTGTATGGGAGACCACAATACGCTCTCTGATATCACTTCCAGAGGAAGGTATTTTATTCAGAATGCATTGGAGTAGCTTTACTTAAGACCTTTATAAACATAGGCGAAACAATGTGACCACTGAAGGTTAAAAAGAAAAAAAAGAGAGTTATGAAAGACATTAGGTTGAGACTGAAGGGAAACACTTCTGAACTGTGGCAAGGCCACTCTCTTAGCGTGTCTCTTCATGTAAATCAGTGAGAACAGACTAGGAAATAAAACGGCTTCATTAACGGATTATTTATTACTACTAAAGGCTTATACTGGGAACATAGCACAGAATATCTTCAATATGCAATGTTCAAATCCCATGTTTTCTCAATGAAAACTCTTATTGGCCTTGGAGAATTTATCATAATTTTCTAGGATCAAAGGCCTTGCTTTTCTTCTTGACTTGCACATAGTTCGAAGCTATAGAAATAACTGTATATAACTAAAAGGTTTATCTGAGCCACAAGAGAGAAATAAGAGAATTGTATACTTTCTAGGGGGAGATCAGAATCAGCATGTAGTGCAGTAAATGGTTCACTGTTACATTGTCACATGAAGTACAAGAACCATACTTAAATACAACAAGAGGTCAGGAAATATGTGACATTTACTTCTGTAGATAAACAGAAAAAAAAAATAGTGATCAATTTGCATGGTGAAAGGAACATGACTGAAAGGAATCAAAATATTTTGCTTGTCATATTGAATAAAACAAATATAAATCAGGCAGTGATCCTAAGGTATGCATTTAAAATTTAAATTCAAAAAAAATTTAGTTGATTATAAGGACTTAGCAAATGGGGATAGAATGAAAAATTTTGGTAGCATTATAGAGTTTTCTGTGTACATGTCTGCTTGAGTACTTGGACAAGAAGACATCTATTTTCTTCACTTATTATTAATAACAATTTTAACTGAGAGTTATACAGTATTTTTCAAATACAGCCCAAATTTGCCCTATAATGTCAGACAGTTGCCTTTGCACTGTTTGAGGGGGCAATGTTAGACATAGGGGTTTATCCTGATGGTGTGTATTAGAGCCTGCAGCTACAGAGAAGGAACCAGAGCCTTCTCTCCATGGTTATAGTAGTACAGCATTATTATTCACATCATACCGAGCCGCACTAGCATCATCACCAGTGCCAAAGTTTACTTGCCAAAGTTTAATTCCAGTACTATGCTATAGAAGGGAGCATCAATAGAGCTCTGCAACTTTGCTTACATGAGCAAATTGTGTATAACTTTTGGAGAACATCTTGACAGCAAAAGATCTGGTGATGAAAGCCTGTGCCCATGGTACCCATGTTCTGGAGAGGTTATTTTGGATTAGCTCTAGTGGGATCTTGTGATCGCCCGGGAGCAGTTAGTTAATTTTAAGCATGGTCTTGGCCTGTGCCCTCCTGTTTAACTTCATCCAAAAGGAGGTCTTTTTACTTGCTCTAAGACTGGACTGTGAGACAAAACAAAGCACAGTGAGTGGTATGACTGGGAGGTTTGCTTTGAAAGTATGCTCCTGAACTGAAAAACTGACAGAGATGTGCTTTGAGCCAAAATCAAAGCAGTCTCCCAGAAACAGCTCTCCCCCTTGGACTAGAAGGAAGATGAGAAAGAAGGAAAGATTTTGGTGTGGGAAGAGAGGAGGAAATGACAGCAGTACATTCTTGATATGTTGGATTCACCATGGCAAAGTATGCTGAGAAAAATAATTAAGCATGGCCTTCAACATTGAGCTGCCCTTGTGAATTAATTGATTGATGCTCCAGGGTACTGAGCTTGCCCTCCCTCCTCAGAGCCATTTCCCCTGGAGTCACAGCATTTCCCAGGGTTTCTGCAAAAGGGTGTGGGTGCCATTCGCTGTCTTGGATTCTCTCCCAGTTCATCCAGTTCTGAATCTGGCCCTCCAAGTGCTGTACTCCAGCGATGCACCACAACGTAACCAGTCATATGGGACAATATTTCTTAGTGTGGATAATCCTTCCAAGGACAGGAGTGAAAGTGAACAGGGTCACTGGAATAAATGCGTATACCCAAATTAATGCACTTTGCCTAGATTATCAAGGTGTTAACATGCAACTTGTATGATAAGAAATGAGAGTTCTAAAACTCTCTTCTATATGAGCTACTGGGCAGGAATATGAACACTGTTTTGCTTCCTCTAGACCACTGAAAACATTACAAATGCATAATTGGGAAAAGAAAAAAGGCTATCTATTTTTTCCAATTCTAGGAGCCTAAAGCAAAGTCTTAAAACCAGAGCCAGGTGTCTGTATAAAATACATTGATTTTTCAGTTGTTCTGTGTAAGCACACTTGTATGGCTGTAGAATCACTTTGTACTTTTGAAAATCTGCTGATTTGTACCCTTTTTTTTTTAAAAAAGCATGGATTTAGAAGATTTAAAATATATTCTGATGACTCTCTGAGGGGCTTTTACAGGAATTTTTAGATAATATCATTTTTTTTTCCAATAGTTTAACTAGAAATATTGAACTCTTGTATGTATATACAGCTCTATGAATCTACAGAAGAGGAAGGAAACACTTGCTAGCAATTTCTTGCTCGCTTCAATACTAGTTCAACCAGATGACGGAAACATCAAGAAAAGTGTCAAAATTCTATTATTAAGAGAAAAAAATCTGCATGGCTTATGGACTAACATACATACTCAGTTTTTGCAAATGATTTTACTAGAAACATTGTGCTACGACGTGTTTCTTGGCTGCCAGTGTTCTGTGCTTCTGAGAAAGACGAAACAGCCAACAGCTCCTTAACAATAAAGTTAAAAAAATGATTAAAAAAAAAATCAATTGCTCATATTTCTGTGATGTTTGGATGCTCAATTATGCCATTTTAAACAACTTTGGGCATCCTATTAAGAGTAATTCAAAGGGTCCAGCTGCACCCATCGAACAGGAGATGTCCTTTGTCCTTTGAGGATACTCCAAGCACGAGCCTCGAAGTCAAACTCGCGGTATAGTCACCTCACGTCTGGCAGGTGACCTCCCATTTGCCTAAGCTACTGCAATGTAGGGCCCCGCTAGGACAAGCTGCCCGCACGGATGTGGTGGATGGAGAGGCTACAGAGAGCACAGCGAGCCTGGCGCTCCTCACAACTGCCTAGCAGAGGTCGTGTAAAAATCCCAAAAGCCAAACCAGACTGAACCGCGATACTTTACGGAAATAGATATAAGAGGGTGTAGCCCAGCCTCTTCAGAAATGTAAGACAACAAAGTTGGTCTTCTAGGAAGGACATTTCTGCTTTGGCACATCAATCTTTGTATCTATTTGGTCAGAGAGGTTGTGGAATCTCCTTCTCTGGAGATCTTCCAAACCCAGCTGGATGCCACCCTGTGCCACGTTCTCTGGGTTACCCTGCTGGAGCAGGCGGGTTGGACTAGATGATCTCTAGAGGTCCCTTCCAACCTCAACCATTCTGTGATTTGCCTTTGCAATCTTGACATTGCTTGGCATATCTTGCTGTTTCAATTAAAAAAGAAAATGATAGAAAACAGATGAAATGGGGTACAGCATAATTAGTAAAAGATTAATAATTTATTAGCAATCACCAAGTGCACTGTCGTTGTTTAAATCACTAGCTTTTCTTCTATAATAGTTAATAAGGAGAAGTCCGGCTGCATGGGCCCGGTATGTTGCAATCAGCTAATTTAACAATACCCAGTTTCACAACAAGGTTTCATTTAGTCATAAAAGAGGAAGCTGCTGCGTAGTCAGTTATAAAAACTCTCCTCTCTTAAGAGACTTTCTTTCTATACTTCTACTCCAGAAATCAAACACATATCATCTTAGAAGTATATTTAAAAATAGCAATAAAAACAGAACATTGCATTTTGGGGTAGGACAGACTTACAGGAAGACTTAAATTATTTGGAAGAGAGACTTTCTGTATATGGTCAACTGCTGTATTTCTGGAGGTAAGAACTTAAAATATATCTTCTACTATATAAACGTATGAAAGTATTGCTCTTGCTTATCAGTGTGGCTTGGTCTGTTGCTTTGGGACCACAGCTTGTGGCTGGTAAGAGGAAGCTTTTTTCTGACTTTTTATGACCATCTTGAATGCGGTGTATTTGTGCATACATCCTGACCATCTTGAGTGCAGTAGATTCAGACTCTGTCCGCATGCAGTTTCTGCTGAAGAAAAGAAAAGGAAAAAAAAGAAATGAAAAGCACTGTCTTCTGCCTTACAGACCAAGCCTAGCAAATCGTGGTCTAAATAGATCTCAAAAATTTAAAGAAAAAAAAAAACTCACAAAACCCGATCTTTTAAAGTGCTTCAAATACTTTCAGAAACTCATGCTAAATAATACTTTAAGAGGAGTCTTAGCAACTATATTGCTTTTATCGTGATTATGTCACTTCTATGGACCTGGCGTACTGTCCAAATCGTGTCTTAAGTGGAATACTTTGTAGTTTAAAAATAAAAACAGTACCATAGATAGTAATGCAGGCATCATACATTAAAAACTGATCTTTTTTTTAAGGGACTTTTCTGAATAAAAGATGATGGCAAGAAGTAGAAACAAGGAAACGTTACTGTATTTTCACAGCAAATTATTGGTGTACACCCACACCAACGCGCAGCCCCCTATCAGCTTCCCCCCTTTCCTCCCCACCACCCAAAAAAGGATGTGACTTTCATATTTCAGTGCTACTTAATGCACCATTTCTCTCACTCTTTCTGGGAACCCCTTCAGATTTTTCTCTCTTTTTTTACTTTACCATTTATTCTTTTTAATTCTTTACTCTCTTCTGTAACAGTGCACATGCATTTTTCCCTTTACTTCATCTGCTCAGATAACTATTTCAACTGAAATAAATTGTTAGTCATAACAACTGACAACTCAAAATATACTGAGAAATCCAGAAACATGAGATGATTTCCATCCCAGAAGGACCAGAAGTGCAGAGGTATCATGTAGTCAGCTTATCCTTACCACATGGGGACCAGTATTTTTCTGCCTCATGTTTCATGCTGTTGTTACAGTTGCACATATTAAATGTAAAATGCTATCAGATCAGAATGGTGGGCCTTAAAACAACTTTGTATTGGTATAGCTGATTAAGGAAAGCATGGGAAATGACAAATCAGATACAAATGTGAGACTCAAGAGACTCAAACTGATAGAATAAAGTGCAAAATTATTTCAGAGCTCGGGGAGCTATATTTATACAGATTTCACTGTATTTTTATGGCAGCTTGTCCCTAGAAACTCCACTTATTAAAGATATATCCACATCCAAAATCACATTTTTTAATGAAAATAATCATCTTCTCCCAGAGATTATCAGTTAGCATGATTAGCCATCAGTTTAACATGACTAAAAATGGATAGACAATACACAGATATATGATATTGTGATCTTGGTGGGGAAGGACATTTCTTCCCTCTATTGCTTCCTTCGGCCTACCCAGTCTGGAAACACAGGATTATCACACTCCCAACCCTTTTCTATTTGTTTCCCCTAATAACTCCAACTTCCCTCGTGGTAGCGCCACTCCTAGCTACCCTGTGTCTTCTGAGCTGATGATATGGGAACCAAGAGGTTCCTATATCAACAGCATAGCACAGCTTGCGTTTTCTTCTGTGGAAGGACAACAGGGCCCGAGTTAAAGACAAACAGTGGAGTGGGCAGGTCAAGCTCACAACCGCTGCTGCTATGAAACCACAACATGTCCCAGGGATCCAAGGATCTCCGATTTTCCATAGTGGCAGCAAGGGAGGAAGCTAAACATGCAGCAGGTAGAGCTGGGATGCTTGTGCAGAACCCCACTTCAGTAGTCCCCTGCCGAGGTAAAAAGGGGCTGACTCCTGCCTTAAAGAGCAACCTTGCCTAATGTGCTTCAGACTCCAAAATTAGTAGACTTCCAGCATTAAGGAAAGACCAAACTCATCCATTTGCATACCTCATTATTTTCTTCTTTACTCAGGAATTCCCCACTCATGGGGCTGCCTGAGGGCTGTTTTGTTCCAGCCCTAGTGGAAAGCAGAGCACAGTTCTGCAGTGTGAGTGGGCTCAATGCTTCAGTTGCTCTGCTTGCCAGGGAAACTCTTCCACCCATGACCTGAACCCTGAGATGGACCCCAAAACTAACTGAAAGACTTTGTGTGTAAAAATGGGAAAAATATACCAGAGGTGGAACTCAGGAAGCCTAAAGCCATACTCTGTCCAAAGAGACCTCTTTTGGAGCTCTTTAATATGTGCAATGCAAAGAAAGTCCCTTTTCTCATCAAACTGCACTCCCAGCTTTTCATCTTGTTCAGGTTTTTGTGCAAGATGCACATTTATCATATATTTTGTTTATCTTGACCCAAATACTTCCATGCTATTTGCTTGCTCCCATACTCTGATCTTAGGTCTTCATGAAAAGATTTTCACCTTCTGCAAGCCTTATAATCCCAGAAAATTGGCATATACTTGGCAACACTACTGGCTTTATGTGTTCATTCTGACTTGGAGCTTTCTTTCCACTGAAGAATGCAAAAACCCCAGAGAAATAAAGGGTGTTTTTAAGATCACGAAGTGCTAAAGGCTGTGTAAGATAGTAAAGACTGGGTAAGATAGTAAAGATTGGGTGATAAAAATCATCTTCTACCTTCAATATGTTCAGTGTGTAGCCCACCAAGACAGTAGCTACCTAAAGAAAAAACTCTATTTTCACCTCACATGCAAAATGCATCACATAAAATTGTAGGCCAGACTGTTCGTCTGTGTGCAATTGGGTTATGTGACTATTTTGCAGGAAAAGGAAAGCAAATACAGCTGAATTTAAGGTGTGTGAGACCCAAAATATTGGGAGGCATTATCTATTGTCTGTGTGCACTTCAAATATTGTGTATCTATATCTATACACACAGTATGGAAGGGTTATTAAGAAAAGATTGGACATGAGAAAGAAGGAGAGAAAACAGTCAACCTTGTCACATGTCAAATGCAAGATTTAAGGCTGACCCAATTGTGTTAACAGCCATTCCTACTGAGGCAATAACAGCTTTCTTCTACATGGCTGTATATTTTAAGTATGAGGCCCAGAGAAGACAGACATAGGCACGTCTTCTGTATTCTGGCTCCAATCAGAACTCCAATTCTAATTCGTTGCAGAGCTGAGAATATTGAGATGAGAACAAAAGTCCTTGCCAACTTTAGAAGATGAGATAGTAACTTATTCAACCAAAGAAATGGGTTTTGAGCATGATGTGAGCTTGAGCTTTTTCAATTTCCCAGTTCTTTTGTTTTTACTGCTGCCTCAGAGTGCATGTTCTAAACTCAGAAAATAAGTACTGCAGAACGCAGCATGAAGAAATGAAACCAAGAGTTTCATTGCGGTGATGTATCACCTTATGACAAGAAACAAGATACATCTGGGTAGGAAAAAAAAAAAAAAAAGTCACATGCTACCTGAACACAAATGTCTTTTTGTAATGTTGGTTAAAAAGTGAATAGTTGTGTTGCGTTTTCACTCAGTTCTTAGTATCAGCATTAAAAATTAGCATAGGAGTAAGCATATAAGTATTCTAGATTGATGTTTGTGTTAGTTATTGGTAATGTCAAGTAAGGCCATCTGGGCTACGGATGCAGGGGGGGAGGGGAAAGGAACTAATCTCCTCTCTTTTCTCCTCCGTTTTTCTCCTTCTGTAGTGCAAAAGGAGAAAAAGGAAGGAGACGACAGAGGAGATCAATTTCTAATCATAGCAAGATTTCTGTGGCTTTGTACCTTAATCATGGCTAAAACCTAAAACAAGTAGGAAGCAGAATACTTCAAGAAATGCCAAGCCCCAAACATTATTTCCTTCTCATATAGGTAATTACACATCATTAATTTTGGCCTAATGGAAAACCAATTTGCACTCATGCCTTCATAGGTCTCAGTCCATCCCTCCTTCTCCCCATATTCTTTTACCAGGGTTATGGCAGTCCATGGGAAACCTACTACTAGCAGCAGCAGACAGGAACCACGGTCTCCAAAGAGAGTGTCTGGACACATTTAATTTTCATGAATACTTCCTTGGATTTTTCCCCTGGATCCTCCTTTATAACTTAGAAGAGATTTTTCACCTGAGGAAAGGTGCTCTCTTCCTCTTCCCAACTTCCAAATAAAGTCTATATCCATAGCAAGATAGGATTTAATCAACATTTATTATAGTGTGGTATTTTGCACTAGTAACCATAATATATGAAACGCCTTATGGAGAACTGAAAGTCTTTTTGCTCTTCTAAAAGAGCAAAAAATGTGGCATGGTTGGTATGAGATGTGCCAGAGATGCCACCTTCTCTCTCACAACTTGTGCAAATATATTCCAACTCTGGTGCTCCTTTGCAGCTGGTGTTTTGAAATAGTCAAGCAAACTGACAAGTAACCGAGGCATGTTCATATTTGTGCAGATGGAATCTATGAGGATTAAGAATATATAATTAACAGGTAAATGAAGAAGATTACTCACACTTAAGATAGACTATTTCCTCATCTATCACTATCACACAAAATAGAAATATTACAGAAAGAGAAGTTCAAAACATTTTAAGTATTTTCTCTTTACTGGACCAGACAATATTTCCTTATGACATCTTTCTCAAGGGCTCTCCCCTTGCCATTTGCTTTTAAAAAATAAAAACAAAATGAACACAAGTGAGATTAAGAACAACTGTGCAACAGCAGAACTTCTAGAGCATGGGCAGAGCATTTGCTACTATATAGGTGCATGTATGTCCTTGCTTTTAAGACCCATCTTTCAGCACTAACCTGTTTGAACAGCTTTTGACACTGAACTGACTGCTCAGAGGCTAGAGAGTGAGTGACTGCTGGAGCCTGACTGTGTCTTTGTAGGAAACTGATTTCAGAGCTGGTAGTACTCATGACTAAACCAAGATAACTCAGAACTAAAACAAAAGCTAAGGAACTGGAGTAGTTGGAGTGTCTTCCTATGGCACCTTATTGCACCGGCATGTGTCTCATCAGAAATACGCTGCAGATTTCTGTGTCTGAGATAGTCAGTTTAGATGTCCCTCTATAGTAACTGCAAAGAGAGATAAGCATATCTAGGGCACAACTTGTTTCATTCTGATAAAGGTATCTAAAATAGGCCATATGAATCATTCCTCCAAACACCTTCTTTTCTCCCCTAGCTTTAAGGGGAGATAGAGCAATAACCTTAAACGTGGCCATTATAACCTTTATATTTCAAGGTTAGAGACTATTTCATTCTGCTTAGTATAAAAAATGGGTAATAATTTAATGATCTAAGATTTGGGTTAGGTTATGCTCTTAGTGTGTATTAAATCAACATAGTTCAGAGGCAGGTAACAAACCACACAGTGAAAGGGGCTTTGAAGTATATATAGAAAAAAAAAAAAAAAGTGGCCTCTCAATAACATCAAAAGAGAGGCCATGAATATTTAAATATAAGTTATCATACCAAATATTACTACAACAAACCACCTTCTTCCCAACATCAGCCATTGGCTATGCTGTGTGTAGCATAAAAGTGCCATGTTTAAAATACATTGATGCTAGTAATAGCACAAGGAGGTTAGCTGATGACCCCACTCATTCCAACAAGTCATCTAGGTCAGACACACTCATGTTAATATCTGAATCAAAAACATCTCTCTGCAGACAGTAACAGATTTACAGGTATAATCACCGTGTGATGATTTTGAAACAAACTAATTGTTTCTTGTCATTTTTGTCTGCTGATTGATTCCCAAAAGTAACTACCTGATTAGGTTCTTCGCTTGTCCTTCCCTCTCTCCGAGGATGCTGTCAGAAGGTTACCTGTACCGGATCACCTACCTCTGCGACGACCACCTCAGCTCTGAGCTCTACAGAGAGGCTGCAGCAGAGGAGGTGGCATGTGAGATGAGACCCGTGCGTGGCAACTGCTCTTCTGTGGACGAAACACAAGGAAAAAGTCTCTCTCTGAGATGCAGATCTGCGGGCAAATGTGCTTCCTCAGTCCGCTATAAAAGCAGCCAACACACCGGTAAGCAGCAGGATGATCCCCCGCAGCCCACCCAGCAGACACTTCCAGCTGCGGATGCCTGCGAAGGGCTGACGAGAAAAGACGCCTACCTGGTTCGACCTTCCTGTAAAAGCATCTGTAAGAACTACAATGATTTGCACATAGCTGGGGACTACGTAATGCCCATCAGCTCTGTGGCAACAGATTTTACCTGCGACAGCGGGATAGGTCCCTTCTTGGAGTCCTCAGAGATTCCGCCACCCCTGGAGTCGGTGAGGACTCCCCCCAGCAACGTGAGCCGCAAACCAGCCCAGGGCTACTCCGCATGCTGGCGGGCGGCAAGTTTGGTGCCGCACCACCAGCCCCTCTCTGACGCAGCCCTGAATGACTACCTGGAGCAGAAGCTGCTGGAGCTCTATAAGCAGTATATCATGGACAGCACAGCGAGCAGGGCCTCCCCCACCCGGATCCTGGCCTCCGAGCTCATCATGACCAACGTGGATCAAATCAGCGTGCAGATATCACGAGAGAGGAACATGGAGACCACCAAGGCCAAAGACATTGTCATCAGCCGCTTCCTACAAATAGCCAGCGAAAAAATATCCTCAGAAATTAGCACACCTAGTCTGCATATTTCCGAGTATAGCAACACTAATTCATAATATTAGCGTATCTGTGGTTAGAAAGTTTGTATGTTCTGCAAAGTCAGTTTGGGGATTTTTCTCTTAAGATATCTTGCTGCTTTGTAAAAATGCATTTTCAGGCTATCATTTAAATTAAGCCTTCCAGTAAATATCATTACTTATTTAATATCTGTATGTGCAGCCCATACATGATGGACCAGATTTACAATTAAAAAAACCCCAACCAAACAAAAAATATCTTTCCCAGAGGCTTTTTTCAGTGAGCATCAAACTTCAAAAAAAATTGGTAGAAAACAGATCAAAATCATATTATGCTCTCCCAGGTGTTCAGGCATTCTTTTCTCCCCCAAGTGCTACACATCTCATTTCAGCTTTTCTCCTCTCTCAGGAATTGGCCATGCTGCCTGTGGGTCGGCGTGAACCAAAGACTAATGTCTATGCAAACAGTCACTGTAGTTATAGAACCACAGGAACAGAAAAGTTCCATTTTCCTGTCTCCAAAATGAACGCTACTTTTGACAACCCTGAGGATGTTTTTAAACTCTTAAAGATAACAGGGAAAAACACTTTACAGTTTATTCTGTAATAACTAGATATTCCATTGGTATCTTCCTATTTAAAAAAACTACCATCCCTTTTTATGACCCAAGCAAAGTTTCTTTGGATCCCCAAGAGAGTCCATCAGTAGCAGCATGCGTGTGCACATGCATCTGTGCACTTGCACTGTGCAGAACTTGAACCAAGGTGGTGGCCTGTAATCACATTTAGGCCCCCCGTTTGGCAGCTATTTGTAGACCTGCAGCTTTGGAGCACAGGTCAAAAGCGAGACAAACTTGAAGAAGAACACAGGATCCTAATCTGCATGTTAAAAATGGAGTATTTTATAATAGGCAAATATAATAGTCTGTTTTAGGGCTTCTAATAGATACAGTGTAGATGTTGCGATAACAGAAGAAATAATAGGAGAAAATAGCAGAAAAAGGGTTCGTTTTTGTTAAGAGAATTCCAAATTGAAAACCCAAGGCCCTCTTACACTGCATAAATTCAGTCCTCTACATGCTGAAGGAAATCTGAAATGAACCACTCAAGAGTGGTCGGCAGAGGAACATGCTCATGATTAGTAACACACTTGTTTGAGCCTGTTATTGCTATCTAATTTTACTGTATGTAGCTAACACTTTTTCTCACTGTGAACATTGTCATATCATTTCAAAATTATTTAAATCTGATGCATTTTACTAACAAGGTCCTTTAGAGGAAAATTTTGCAAAAATCTAACACAAACAAACAAACATCCAAACACATAACCTAACAAACCAAGCAACAGCAACAACAACAAAAAACCAAATAATGCTTTGTATGCAAGGATGAGCATCTACTTTAAATCTGTATAATATATAACAATATACCATCAATGCTAATCAGTTGAGTTGCCAAGTATCAGTATAATGCAAATAGTAATTTATAATGTCAGATGTTTTCACTTTGGTGATTCAGACTTTTTTTTGTTTTTGTTGTTTTTTTTTTAAATGTATAAGGTATATTTTAAAAATATACATATATAGAAAATAAGTGTAAAGTTGGAATCGTGACAGTTTATTTTATTAGTGCCCTCTTTCCAGAAATTACAGAAATAGCTCAGTATAATTTTCTACTTGTGTAATGAAAAGGTATCCAATAGTTAACACAAAAGAGCCTTCACATGTGAATTCAGACACTGTACATCTGTTGCCATAGTAGCCTACTCTAATATATTGTTCAGCATTTCAAGAAAGAATTTCTGTCTAACGTTTCTTGACTTTGATGAAGTGCAATCAACAAATAAAAAAGGTTGCTTTTTTAAAATGTGTACTTTTTTCATACTACAAATACATGTTTAGTTTTAAAAAGGATTTTTTTCATTCCTTCCTAACATTCATGTGACTAACTTTTAGTTAGCTAGAAGTGATTTCCGAAAATAAATACCCTTGCTGAAGAAAATTGCATCTTTATCAAATAATGTGACTGTTTCCTGCAAAAACCTCAACCCTAATGATTGCTCCACACACCTGGTAAACCAAACAGTGGTTTTATCATCTGATGCCCAGAATTTCAGATTTTTGTTTTCCTCTTAGCTAGCATGACTGCAATTAATAATTAGAGGAAATATATTAATTTGCCCTAGTCTTAATTTTGCAAACAGTTTTAGGAAACAGAAATAGCAACCAAAAAAAAGGATTAAGAGGCTTACCTAGACCAATGTAAAAATACTGTCTCACCTACTGAGCTCACCTATAGCTTAGGTGTCAGAGTGCTATGACAAGGACTTGGGGCTTGGTATTGAGAGGAAAGGGCTGTTAGAGCAGCAGAGGACAGCAGAGCAGAAAGGCAGATCTTTATTTTAGGAGAGCACAACTAGTACCTCTAGAGGAAAAATTTGGTATTTACAATCAATCAATTACAAATCATGCCATTTTTATACAGCTTCCTCCCAAGCAAATCATTTAATACAACAGCCATACTTTCAAGCAAATGCCTTATTGCATATCACGAGGCAGAATCTTATTCAGGGAAGGGCCATAATCACTACAGAAGCTGGTTTATCCTAGAGAAAGAGCGTATAGCCACCTCATACTAAACACAGCTGCTTTCTTTCCCTTGCCTAAATGTACATTCTCACTTCACTTTGGGCCCTACACAAATAACTCACAACCCCCATCCCACTCCCTGCCACAGCAGCACCAGTTAATTTTCATATTTTTAAGATTCCTACATAAGCAGGCAAACATTTCTTACTTCCTCCTGTACTCAGCTGAAAGCTCATGTACAGCTCTGGCCTTCCTCCGTTGCAAGCTAACCTTCCTCTGCGCAGGTGCCTCTCCAGGTGCAGCTGCTTCCTGGCTAAGAGCACTCACAGAGCAAAGGGGCTGCTTAAGGTGAGTCAGCCTCTCATGTAAAGAGATTATCATCTCTCTCGGTCCTCCCTCCTCTTCTGCCTTGGAGTCAAACATTTAAAGGGAGAGACCTCCCCCTTTTAGCAGTTCCATTTAATTGCCTTTTTTTTTCCTGGACCTTTTTTTTTTTTTTTTTTTTTTTTTTTTTTTTTTTTACATCAAAATGCTAACGGATTTGGGGGTAGTGTTTTTTAAAAAGAAGAGCCTGAATCCTCATCTCACAATGCTTCCTAATAATAAGACTATTCTAATATGACTAAGGTAATTCATGAAGGTGAATAAAATTGCAATCAATGGCAATAATGAAATGGCAATAACTGGTTCCTCAGTTATTTTGGCCAGCTGTCAAGAAACACAGAAGTTCAGTTTATAACCACCTTTAGCACATTCTGGCAGCTTCCTTAGGAAGCTTCCTTTTTATGGAACATATCATTCATTGCTAGTAATGTGATCAGAGTATCTAGGAGTTTTATTATTTATATACAGGGTAACCGTGCTCTTAAGGTCGCGTGTCTTAAGGATATGAGCATGGCAGTGACACTGTGAACTTCCAGAAAGAGGAGTGTGTTAGTGTGAACAGCATCATCCTTGGGGTACAGAAAGGGGAAAGAAAAAGGGGTTTTCACAGATTTGTTCCAAGCACAGCAACCTACAGCTGCTGTGTTTGGGCTCTTTGTTGGCTCTTATTTCTTCTGCTTACCAAGAGTTGGTGAGCAGGGAAGGAGAAGGGATATGAAGTGTACTCTGAGTTACATACTGGATGTGAAAGTGTTCGTTTTGTACTCTGATTGCTGTGTTCAGACGAACATAAAACACTAAGCACCAAGAGTGAGTTGGATGAGTATGAAGCACTGAGTAGAGTTGGGGCATTGCTGGGGTTTCACTTTGGGGCACCTGCTGTGGGCCTGGAGCCTCCCCATGCGGCTGCCTGAGTGGGAGCAGCTGGAGATTCAGCTCAGTCCTTTAAAGGCTTGAAGTAATGGAGAATTACTGAGGATTGACCTGTTCCTCAGCTTCCTCCTCCTCCAGCTTTCTCCCAGGACCTTCAGAGGATGTAATCAGTTGCTAGGAAAAATGGCTCCAGCAGGAGGGAGATGAAGGGACTATGTGTTTTTTACCCTATTTATTGCAACAATGTAGAATGGCTCCATTTGCAGGGGTGATGTGTGTGTGTTGCTCCTGCAGATTTGGGAGGGTTGATTACTGATTCAGGGAGGTCGCTGAGTTTTAGTTTTGAACTGATTAAAAGTTTTAATAGAGTGTCTAGATCTGAAAGAACTGCTGCACTTTTGCTAATTGATTAAGTTAGTAACTTGCCACGAAACCTGGTTAAGTGTGTCCTGTTACCTATCTGGAAAGGGGCCTATGCCTCTGTGACAGCTGGTATGTACTTGCTTGGCACCCCCATTGTCAGAGAAGCAAACCGTCTGACCGACTGATAGAAGAGTTACAAACAGTGCTGAGAAGAGGCAGGAGTTTCTCCAGCTGTGTTAATTAATACAAATCTACTCACGCATAGTTGGAGTCTGTTTAGTGGGGCTGTGGCAAATAATGCTGCCCAGGACCTGCCTCGGGGCTGCATTATGCTGGACAAAAAGCAGCACTATCCAGGAATGCTATACAGCCCTTTTTGCAGCCTAGAATGGATACCTAAAAATAAATGGCACGTGAAGCAAGAGAATTTCAAGCTGGAGCAGACGCACTCTGTGTGTGCTAGTGCTGCTCCTGCTTTGCGCTGCCCTGTGAGGGAGTGCTGCTTGCCTCTCCCCAGTGCTAACTCTAACAGGCCAGAGTGACTTTTCAGAATATCCAGCTGCTTTCTAATGGCCGTGTTCGCGAGGCTCAGCCCTGGGCTACCCTCACCCTTTGGGGGCTCTCTGTCAAGCTCTGTGGTGGATGAACTACCCCATCAGAAATGGAAATCCCTCCCCCAAGGGAAATAGCAGTGCCCTGTTTTGAATTAATGCCTGATTTCTATTGAACTATGGGCTCTCTCTCCCAGGTTTTATCTTTTTAAAAGGCTTGTCCTTGCAGGATCCTTTTGCCAGTTAAAAACGCCCCAGTGTCCCCCCAGGTTCTTCTTGCCTCCAGTTTGGGGGCTTGACTGACCTGCATGATACCTCCCTACCTCTCTGTTTCTCTTTAGTCCAATCACAGAGTCAGACCTTAGTGAATCCCCAACACACTGAGAAGGACACCAAGCATCCCGAGGACACCTTGGAGATGGATGCGTGGCCTTAGTGCCACGGCCATGGTCCCATCAGCACTGGAAGCAGAGGGGAGCCGTGAAGAACTGGCCCTACGAAACATCCCTGCATCCTGCAGGCAGCTAGGGAAACAGGTTTCACAATTTTCTGGTGAAAAAAACTTGGAGGAGGGCAGCTGAGCAGGACTGCTCATGGAGCTGCAACCAAAGGCGCCACAGAGCGAGGCACTGAGCCGCATGGCAGCGTGGGCTCGTGCTCTCCAGCGGTGACACACGGACCGTGGGCTCCAGAGGGACTGTGAGGGTGGCGGGATTCCCCCTAGTGGAATAAAACTGATTTCTCAGAAAGCCAAGAACGGGAATGGAAAAGGCATTAGTCACATCGTGTGGCTGTGTGGCAGCTGCTCCTCAGGCATTCTTGTTTGTCAGGAGCTCCAGTCAGGAGCTGGAGCTCTGGCTGAGAGTCTAGTTAGACGAAGGTTCGGGCATTTTAATTGATTCAGATCTTCAGTTTTCATCTTTACAAGCAAACTCCCTTGCCTACAAGTGGTTCCTGTTAGGAGCAGAGCATAGGAGTATAACAGTAAAAAACGGTGATCACTCAAACAGTACCTGCAGCCCTTCCGACAGAGGAGACGAATTCCAGTGCATTTAGTAATGAATGCTATTTATCAAAGGAAAGAAACATGTTAAACATGCCAGAGGCTTAGCAACAGCTGAATCACAAGTTTTAAGAAACAGAGGTTATAGGTTGTCAGTTCCAGCACTTTAAACCAATTAATCTTAAGGTGTTGTTGACCTATTTAGCAAGAGTCAGCTGAAGTGATGCTTCAGAAGTACACGGTCTGACTAAAGAGGTATGCCTCCAGGACAGGCATATTTGCTGTTAATATAGTCACACTAAAAATGCAGAAATTTGATTATATGTGGCCAGCATCTATTAAAAAAAATGTAGAAGCTAGAAAATAGGAGCAGGATAGTCTATCAAAAAACATTTATCAAAAATCAACTTGACAAAGGCTGCTGACTGCCCCTGAGAGGGTCTAGGCAATCACAAATCAGTGTTAAGTGTTTTAGCATTAAGGTTAAGTGTTTAGCTTTAGTCTAACTGATGCATTGTTTCAAAAGTGGCCACCACTTTCACATCCATCTTTGGGAGAGAAAAGTGAATCAGGAGCTGGTGGAGGGCAGACTAGGTCTCATTTGGCTTCAGGAAGATAGATTTTTGCTGATTCCCAGCCAAGAAACAAATAAATTCCTATGTGTCCTTAACATCTAACTACTTTAGAAAATTAACCAAAGGCTCCTTATTCAGCCAGCATAGCAGATAATATCCTTTCACTGTTCACAGGCCACTGCCAGTTTTTTGGTACTGTGCTACTGACTCGTCCAAGCCCTTATAGGTAAGAGACCTCTTGGTTGTCCCTTGTTGGCGTGTGTCACTGGAAGTCCTTGCTGATGCCCCTCATGGGCTCCGTGCAGCTCCCCTCATGCAGCTGCCCTTCATTCTAGGTGCCCTTGCTGCAGTTTGGAGTCTCCCTCCAAAGGTACTGCACCCTGGCAGCCTTGGTCACTGTGAAATACTGATGGCTGTGGTTCTTAGTCCTGGCAATCCAGAGCTCCTTTTAAAAAATAAAAACCCTGGAAGTAAATCCAACATATATACATATTCCTAAGAACTGGCACCACTCTTATACTGTCTATTACTTCTAATCTAAGAGACGGGTTTAATGATCAAAAGGAAAGGGACAGGCAGCAGCTGCAGCCAAGGGACAAGATGCATTGGCAGATGCAAGCAGCATGTGTTATTTGGACTTAATCAGCATTACTTTTCTGTTCTCTCAGAGATATCCTGACTCTGTTATTCACCATATATTTTTTTCTTTCTAGATTGATATCCAGTTTCCCCATATTCTCTTCTTTATAACCATATACATGATCCTAGGAAAATTCTATCTTCCTGCTTCTATCATCTCTTCCAAGATAGCACTTACCCATCTTTTAGACATCTCTACATATTCTAACTCAAGAAGAAACTTTCATACTCGACATAACCATGGCTCAGGACAACAGCCAGACAGCATCTATATTGCTACTGCATGCCTTTAACCTACATCATGCACATATCAGATGTGTATCACCTCCCTTCTGCAGGGCATTTGGACTTCCCCAGACTTGATCTCAGAGCAGCCAGATATTATACAGACCTAATCAGCTTGTGCTACTATAGTGGATGGGTCGTAGTAACCATACACTTCAGGCCATATGCAAATTATTTAGAAATATGCAAATCAAATCATTATAATGACATTGAATTTCTTAGGAAACTGCACAGCTATGTTAGCATGTAGCTATGTTATTGAGATGGGTAAAATGGTAGAAGTGTATTTATTAGTAGAATGTTAAATAGAGGAGTTTGTTTTAAATTCACACCACTACTTTTTCTTTGCTTTGGACTATGTTCTAAAACCCATAACAATAGATGAGTAGTTTTAAGACCAACGAAGCTACCAACTGTGAGTAGACACTTGCTTCATCAACTTCTCTCAGCTTTCATCTGTCTGCCCTTCTTTATTTTTATTTTATTTCCTTTAATCTTGCCTTTTTTCCTCTTCTTTTATTTTGCTCTTTGAATATATCCCTTCAACATATGCAACTTGTAGGATGCTCTTCTTTGAACTAGGGATATCATAAGCACATTAGGCACCTGAATCAATGATGATATACTGAGCAGCAACGATTTGCCTTTTTTAACTCTGCTTTTAATTTGGGTCTTGGTGATCTGAACTTGGGAAAGAAGCTACAGATTTTGTTATTGAAAAACAATTTAAGTGAATCAATTAAAACACTTCTTAGAATGCACCTGGCAAGCTAAAGCATCTTAATTTGTATCAGCCGATGATCTTTGACCAAGAAACTTCCAGAAGCGAAACACACATGATGAAATCACTAGGAAATAATGATGTTCCTTCCTGAAAGGTAATTATTTTAATAGATATTATTTTAATATTTTTAAGTTGATTTAATGAACATGATTCCAGCAATTACCATTCTCTTTTGCTTCAGTCTTCAGAAACACATCTTTAACTAAGTCTTCTATACAACTGTATAAGGAACCTGTGTGTAATCACAGATCATAATATCTATTAAAATAATTACCTTTCAGGAAGGAACATCATTATTTCCTAGTGATTTCATCATATTTCTAAGGCATTTGTGTAAAAATTAATGAATCTGATGTCAGCTGCCATTTATACATACACTAAAATGGTTATTGAACAATTTATGTGTTTAAAACATCCATTGTGTTAAATGACCACAAGCAGCTGCAGGAAGTAACACAGTTTTAGATTATATTGTCTGCAGTCCAGTTATCATGTGCTATGAAATGAAGTTCATTGATGAACTGATTCTTTATTCTGCTCACAAAACGATTAGCAGCATAATTGCAAAACTTTATGATATTTAGTCTTTTATCTTACTAAGTCATGCAGCCTCTGATCCTCATCTCTTAGTTGTGACTTGCATATTTTAAACTAAAGTAGAGCTAAACAAGAAGGAGTGACTCTTAAAATATATATTAAAAATACTTAAAAGATAAATTTTGTCATAAACAAGTTAACCATCTTTACTCCAATTAAATAACACTTTTATTTGCAAGTCAATAACCCAAAAAACTGAGTCATGACATAAAGTGTTATTCAGTTTAAGTAAAGGCATCAGCAAGCTTTTATTTAATCTGTAGGCCTTGCCGGCCTTAAAAAAGCAAATTTGCCCAAAATGTATGAACAGAAACTTCTGTGTTTCTGTCAGGCTTGTAACTTGGAGAGAAACTACCTGTTTTGGATCTCCTATTTAGATTAACGTTCCAAACAAGAGACATCCAGGTCTGACCATTTTGAAGGTAGCCTATTTCCATATAAGTATTTTTTTTCACTTGCTAATGACACATGGGATAGGGGCAATCTGCAAGGAGGTGCATCCTATTTATTTTTATTCACATTTAATAAGATAGGCCAGATATCAGTAGAGGAATGAAGACCGGAGAATTCTGTGGTCAAAACCATGAGTTAGTAAAAGAATCTTTATAGAAGGATGAGGAAAGTCGAGATTTTGTTGAGAAAGAAGTAGTGTTTGAGAATGTAGAAACTGAGAGCTTGGATAAGAGCCATCTCTATGTGTTGATGGACAGCAATGGGAATTATGTGAGTGGAATTGGTGGAATCAAAAGCTTTTTTTTTTAAGACAGAAGAACTGAAGACATTTTTGCACTCTGTGAAGGTAAAAACTCAGAAGCATTAAGAAGCCATGTAAAGGAAATGATACTGGGGGCATGCAGCCATGAACACAAGTAGGTGAGATCAAGTTAAAAACAAAAGGAGGAGAAAGTTCAGGAGAACAATGAGAGGAAGAAAAGGTAAAGTGTCCTACTGCTGAAAGGTTAGAAAATAACTTTAAGTTGGCAGTGCTCAACAGTTCTTCTGCGGAGAAAAAAAATGAAGGAAGAGGTTACGGAAAGAAGAATATGAAACCAGAATAAAATTAGAGAGAAAGGATGATGAGATCAGATCACAGGAACTGGGAGGCATGAGGCAAGAAGAGCTTATAAATGTGCAATCAAATGGGAAGAAAGAGTGCAAACAGAGATGTACTGTAAGTGTCAAATAAAAGAGAGGAGCTCAAAAATCTATTTGATCCAAGACGTGCTGTGTAAATGTGCAACAAAAGGCAGCTATATGAGCAGTATCAGTTGAAAGACCTAATTTCTTGAGACAGTTAAGAGCTGAAAGAAATTTGTAGAGGCTCCAGATGTCTGCTAATTTTTAGAAATGGAGTGGTCATTCTGGAGATAGTATGAGAAAGGGAGGAAATAGAAATGAAGAAGTGTAATTGTTTTGATGTAACATTTCATCACTCACATACAGCTTCCTCTTTCTAGTTAAACTGCAGATTGACAGATTTCCTTGTTTTCTCTAGAGATTTCTGCACTAGAGATCTCTAATGAGTTTCTACTGTGGAGTCCAAATGGCAGAAAGGCTTAGAGCAAGTGGAATAAAGAGGTCATGCTATCTTTCCAAGAGTCTCCCTAACTATATAAGACATGAAGTCACACCTTCAATTTTATATTCGTTTTCCAATTTTGGTTTAGAAAAAAATGAAAAGGAATAATGATAAAGTAATAATGAGAAAGGAATGCAATTGGGAAATGTATTAATATTATATGGAAAAAAAACCCTACAGTATTCCAGGATGGGGGATTTTGTTTGCTCCTGAGGACCACTTTAAATAGATTTTTGGATCAGAACACTGGTGTGACAGTGGAAGCAAACCTAGCCCAGCAGCTACCTCTCCCAGCCTCAGACAGGAACAACTAGCGCCTTTCATGCCAACTTCCGTAGGTCTCTCCTCTCCTTCTTAAGAGTGGAGATGGAGAAGAGAGCAAAAATAGCTAGTTGCTTCTCATTCCTCATTCATTCATGAAAGCAAAAAGTCTGGGAAAACTTTTCTCAGACAGAAAGGTCTGAAGACTACTTTTAACAATGTTGAATTAGTTAAATTTATTCTTTGTGTACTACAGCCTCATATTTGACTTCTCTGCTTCTCAGTCATCTCCCCCTGGCTTGGGTGACCTGACTTGTCCTTCAAGAGCACAGTTGTAGCATTGCATCTGTCTGCAGTAGTGGGAGCCAGAAGTATGAATGCCTTTGAAAATCAGGACTATAGATTTCAGATCCCTCTGGAAGTGTGATACTGAAAAATAAGAAAAAAAATGCTTTAGAGAAGCTTGTCCTGATTAAAGGCATGCCACCGCAGAGACCTTGGTATCCAATTTCATGGATCCTAACCCAGCACGCACATGGTCCTTGAAACCTACTGTGACAGCATGCTGTTTTGCACCTTTGAAGGAACAGATTTAAACAAAACGCATACTTTGGATTAGTCTTCAGTTCCACATTATAGTCACCTGCAGTAATGTAGTCTGAAGGCAACAAAATTAAAGGCACTATGTCCAAACCCATTTTACAAACAGAGGAACTGAATTTGCTTGTAACGTAGAGAAGAGTGAAGAATTTTTATCAATGTATTCTCTGATTGCTCAGATTGAGTGAGAAACTAACCTAATTCTGACATTTCCTAGCACTCTGATAAATTAGAGTCATCATCTTTGACAGAAAGAAAGGTGAAAATGTTGGTGATCTTTGTTTTATGGCATTCTGCTTCAGATATTGCATAAACCTTGTAATAGGCAAACAGTACTTCTGAATTTGAATAACACCAGAAACCATGGCCATTCCGTATGCGGGAGGCCAGACACGACTCCTGAAGGCTTCAATATGAGTCTAACAGAAATCGCTTTATTCGCGTTACAGCACTCTATCTACTACATTTCTGCTAAGTCATCTAGCCACGTGTATGCTTGCATTGCAATTGGTTACATACTACTGTCCATGCGTCTTCTACCATACTAGGTTGGCTGTAGATATCGGGGCACGCGTTTACATGATTGGCCCGCACACAGTCCTTTATTCTGCACTGATAAGCTTGTTTACAGGTTCTTCCTCTCCTACTTCTCTGTTCTTCCAGCTGGTGACTTTCCCATGATCTTTTCGCCTTGGTCCTAGTCAGCTCATCGTACCCGTCTTCTATCGGGAAGTCTCCGTTACTTAGATATCCTCCCACATCCCTACTGTGACAAATAGGTCATATAGATATTGGAGAAGGAAAACAAGACAGGTCATTGCTTTTGAGCTATGAATTCTGAGGAAAAACAATAGGTATGCAGCACCACAGTGAGAGAGCAAGCAGAAGACATTCAATCTTGTCCTTTTTTTCTCCTGGATCTGTATTCGTTGCTGGATAAGGTAATTTTTTTAGAAGCCACAGAAAAGCTGCACAGCATGAACCACATTTTGAAGCAATTTCTCCTACTGTTTATTGTCCTGTCTTGACCTCAAGGTGAAGTCTCCCTGATGCGCAACCTTAGAACTTGCCTGGGCCTTTCTTATACCCTTATTCAATCTGTCTCTGAATTAGCAAAACAGGCTGACTACATCTACTATGGCATATTCTGATGAGTGTAAAGTGTCATCTGGAAAGCTTCTAATTTCTTCAAAGTCGGGTAACTCTTAAAAAATCCCCTCTAGATACAGAAGATGTATAGAAGCTTCTATAGAGGCAGGGAGTAACCTACCCACAGCACCTTGGGGTATAAGTATGTATATATACATATATATGTATGGACTCACTAACTGATTAGTTCTGCTCCTGATCATGGCTGTGAAAAAAAAATCTTATTAAAGACTAATAATTTTATATCTGTCAGTTATTTTCTTCTAGGAAATTGAAGTACAAACAGTATGAGAATGGAAAGGTGTTTTAACGCTCTTTCATTATGTTAAGTAATTCTTGAAATAATTCATATGGCAGTATGAAAAAAGTAGATCATTTAAACTCAGTGACCTCCAATTTATTTATTTATTTATTTATTTAGCTTCTGATTAAATTCAGTTTTGAGTGCAGTTTCATTTTTCAAGAAATAAAGAGGGACCAACCATCTAAAAATGAGCTACTATGACAAAGATTCTGAGTTGTCAGGAACCACTAGGAACCAACATATGCTTTATCACAGAAAGACAAAGCAGACGGAAATCCTCAGATGAAACTAGAAGTGTATGATATTTAAGTCAAATAAATGAAACACAGCTGAATGAAAACTTACATGTTGTTATCAGAAACCCTCCACATCCAGATTAAGCAAAATAGTCTTTCTTCTTGAACCTTTCAACCTTAAATGCTGAATTTATCTTCCATTCTAAAAATGGAAAGTATGGAATCCACTGTTACTTCCAAAGAATTAGACTAATTGTTAAGCTTATATGCAAAGGATGCTTAAAAGTATGAGAAATCTTCTATTTAATGGTAATTGTTTATTTATGGAGGAGTTGGGTACAATCCATTGCTTGTACACCTTGCGTATCTTTTGTTCAGATCCAGGTCAACTTTGAAACAAGTATTGCAAATAAAATGAGGGATGCCCAAACTGAATTTAAATACACTGCAAGTGTATAGCTAAGCAGTTAAATAACCTGTCTTTGAGGATTAGGCCTTTAAATTATACTTATATGAGTAATTGCTTTTTAGAGGAATACACGCACATTTTCTTTGTCAGTATTCAGTAAATGAACAAGTAACAGTGAATTCCGTAATCGACATAAATAAGTAGTTTATTGGTTTCTGTTTTTATTTATGGTTGCAAAAAATCCAGGCAGTATAATGTGATTTCTTTACATTTATTCATTTAAAAATATTTTAATGAATTTCTATTGACCTTTTATTCCTCTATGAATTGACTCCGAATAGCTCACTGAGTATTCAGCTCAAATTCAGGCTGTATGTGCTGACTGCCCATAGGAATGGAGTCAGATAGCATTGACTTCCTGCACTGATTGAGGGGATTTCCACGTGCTGCTGACTGGGACATCAAAGAGGTAGCAGATAGATTGGATTAAGTAAGTTTAGAATTTTTAAAACTATTTGTTCTTGGGGCCACCCAAAACTTGCATGAGGCATCTTTCCTAAAGCGAAACAAATTAGATTCAAGATTTATTGGCTGGCTGTAGAGTTTATAATTAATTTTCTCCTGTCACTTCCACACAAAGAAATGGGGTTCATGGATCAATGGCTGGGCTGCTGTGAGTGCTGCTACTTCCCAGGCTGGGCTTTCCTCTAACAGACTTCTACAACACTATAAGCCCAATGATACTACTCAAGTTTTAATGATGCAGGCATGTGAGTTTGGGCTAAATGGAGTGTGATTTAATTATCTGTATGCCAGGACTTTGAGTGTTTTGAAACTGTCTTAAGCAGTGTCCCATATCATACTAATTATGTGTTATCTTATGGGAATAGTTGTGCATGGGAGCATACAATTTGCTTTCCAAAAATACTCGTGTGGCAAAATTTTGATGTCTGCAGAAAATGAAAATTAAAGCACAGCCAGTGTAAGACAATTTTAAAGTTAAGCAATTAGGAGATTTCTAAATCACTTCTTTTTTCTTCTAATAGCTCAATATTAACTCTGAAAATAAAATGTATAAAACCTCAGTTTCAAAAAAGGAGTTTCAAAAAACTCCTGTAGCTAAAACAGGAGCTAAAATGTATATGAATGAACTTCAGAAGATTAGTGGGTCTAAGGGACACATCTCGTTTGTTCAACCTCTTCTGCTTCCCTTTGTGTCTGGTATCTCAAAAGCTCTAGAGAAGGAGAAAACCCACATCTTGAATCAAAATATCCAAACATTTTGGATTAAGCTTCAATTCATTATATGGACTTTACTCCTGTTGCAATGGTAGAGGAAGGAATGTATTATTGCAAACAAGACATTGTGTTTATCTATGTGCATGTCCATATTTATGCCAGCATATATTGTAATTAAAAAATGTTATATATTGGTTTTCACATTTCAACTAATTTATTTTTGAGGACTTTTATATAAGGCTTATGGTAAAATGCATTTAAGAACATTCTAGCTATATTGACCTGTGCTGTGCTAAGGATAGTTCGCAGCTGCTGTAATTGAAACACACTAAATAACACATTTGTAAAGATGGCACATTTCTTGGTTTAGACGTGACCTGGTTGTATGACCAGGCTTCAAGTAATTTCCTCTGGGAGCTTTGGTCTCAGAGGAATCACAGTTCTGAAACAAATCCCTTGTCCTCCAAAAGAGCCATAGGAATTTGATGAGTCTTTTCATTTCATGTGATTTTGTAAAGAAGTGGGCTTGCTGCTATGATTTATTTAACGATTAACACTCAAGGTTGACTGAGGCTAAACTAAGTACTTGAAGAGGGCACGGATTTTAAATATTTAGTACCCCTATTGCTAGATAAGAAAAGAGGAAAAGGCAAGGCCAGTAGTGATGCACATGTACATGAAGGAAGAGGAAGCTCCCAGGAAGGCTACTGGGGATGGTGGAGCTGTCAGGGGAGCCGTCGCTCACTGCGCTGGGAGGGCCACAATCCCAGCAGTGTGCCTTGCCCAAAGAGCCTCCATGTTCCTCTTTTTGGCTTCCTCCCTCCTTTGAGCACGTGGCTCCTCTGCTCTGCCCCGGCTTTTCTCAGGGATTGCATGGTTGAGGAGCTAGCTCCTTTCTCTCACACTGGAGGTTTACCGTGTGTGGCTGCAAAGGCTTGGAGATGGTGGCTGGTAGAAACACCAGTGCCAGCACTTGCAGACACTTGTTCCTTTGCTCTCTTCAGAGGTGAGCACTCAACGGTTAAAACGATACAAAATGGTTGTGAAGGAAATCTGGAAGCTGGATGTGACTCTACCCAGTGCTTGCTTGTCTCTCTGCACCTGTGAAGAGTCCAGGGTTGTGGCTCTGCGTGGAGAAGCCTAAGGCACATCAGGCCTCAGCCAGTCCCAAAACTTTGGCTTTGGCCTGTGCAAGGGGAGCGAGGAAGAAGCAGACCTGGCCAAAGGGGCCCAGGAGATGCCATCCTCGCTGTTCCTGCTCATGTGCCTTGGGGATGCATGCTGTTTGTCCTGTCCTGAGGGCTGGTCAAGCACAGCCTGCCCTGGGAAAGGGAGGAGGATGGCAGCGCTGGGGCCGCCACCTGGGGCCTTGGTCAGTGGTGCTCTCAGGCCGTTACAGATGCGGCTGCTGTTTCAAGGGCACCAAAGCTTCAGTGCCAGGGGTGCTCCACGCAGGTGGGGACGACGGCTCTGCCCGCTGCCCCCCTCAGGGAGACAATTTCTTCAGTAGGGGTGGAGGCGGAGAAAAAAGAGCCAATCTTGAACAATTTCTCAGCTCCACTTCAAGCTGGGAAATTTGAGGCTATGCCCTGCTGTTACTGGCCAGATTTTAATTTTACCCAGGATAATTTTCCTGAGCTTTCCTGTGGCTACATTTTGATGTGAGGCTTTCTGGGCTTCTAGCAGCTCTTAATTCGAGTTCAAACATTAGTGCCAGGCAGCCCATGGAGAGGGGAGATCTCATTATTTTTCTTTGGGATTCCTCATTTGGCTGCTGCTGGAGCAAATAGATTGCAAAAGGCTGGCAAAATGGCGCATGACCGTGCTGACACGCAGTTCACGCGTTTCTTATGTGAAAATGCCTTACCTCTCAACGAGGTTTTACTAGGCAGATGCCTAAAGCTTACAGATTCTATGTATTCCTAAAACACGCCTCCCTGAGCCCCCATTTCACACAATGAAAGCCTCAGTGCTGAAGTGTGCTAAGTCAAATGTGAGGGAAGCCCAGAAAATGGTGAGGAAATAGGAGATTCAGAAGAAATAGTGGGACTGGAGTACTTCCCAGAAATGGAAAGGGATATACCGAAGGGATTTGAGTAGATTCAGAATTTCTGTATTGATTCTCATTTTCAAGGTGGTAAAACATTAAAAATGCCAGAGAAGTGGTTCACAGCAGTGCAGTGCAAAAGAGAGGCTAAATTAATCTTCTCCAGACTCACAATAGGGGTCGTTAATGCTGATTTGTGGGCTCCAGAAGTGTCAGCTTTTATTCTTTCCCAAGACCTTAAAAAATAGAACAGAACAAAGGAAGAAAGGAAGTTTCATTTATTTTTCCTGTTTTCGAAATTAATGTTCATCATCTCCCTTTCTCTAGTGACTCATTGAGGCAGCAAGAAAGCAAAAGCCTCCCCTTTGCTCTGCAGCTCAGGACATAAATAACCTCATCTCTGTGTCAGTACAAGCAGCATGCAATGAACATCTCTTTTCTGGCATTGCCTGGCTATTTTATTATGCATACTCAAACTGACTGTTATTTGCTGACATTTTTTCCAGCCTTGTTGTGTTTTCTTAAACACAGGT
This sequence comes from Tinamus guttatus, assembly GCF_000705375.1. The sequence goes on along the minus strand of NW_010587558.1, from coordinate 104,479 downwards.
ATGCAGGCAATTGGGTTCCAGGGTTGCTATGCCAAGTGCAAATCTGGAAACCTCCACTGAAGCCAGCAAATGCCTATAAGCCAAGATGAGTCTGAACAAATTGTTACTGAGATCTCAGACAGAGCACTACTTCTCTTAGTGGATATAAGTCCCTTCACAGAGATTTCGCAGAGACAAGACACAAGACAGCTGCAAAATGGCCACAACACAGGTGTACCATGAGCATGGAGAAAATCCATGATTGCTCCTGCCTGTGAGCTCTGCAGGCGCTGCTGGATGAAAGAAATATTCTCACACTTGTTTGAGCCAGGGCTCAGGTGGGACAAGAGTAGACAGAAATAAGAGGGGCGAGGAGAGGTTTAACTGCTATGACCTTGACCCAGGGCTCTTCTGTACCTGTGTAAGGGTGGCAAAGCAGTGCTATAACTGACGACTTGATCCTTCTGGCTGGGCAACAAAGTTTACAGACACAGAAAAAAGGAGATGTAGATTTTCACATCCTCACCTCACTGACCAGCAATATTGCTCCTATCGGACAAGAAATTTCCCAACCTCTATCCACCTAGTTAAGCCACATTGATGTATATGATCTAGGCTGCCCTGTGACACAGAGTATGCAAGAGAGGAGATGTGGCTGGGCACATGCCAAGTCCTGAGTCCCAACATCTGAGAGAGGGTGATTGCTTTTCTTCAGTGTCTTTCAGATGAGCTCCGTGATCTTTTGGATATGGACTGCCCACAGCGGCAACCACTTAATGCACTATTAGATTTTGCAATAATTGGCTTGTAGGGGCTTCCTTTACAAGAGGAGAAGCGATTTTCCTGGCACCACATTTTATACAGGAGCACTATAATTCATAGGCCATTGCTGGTATATTTGACTTGTTTGTTGTCTAATGTTTCGGCTGAATCCTATTTAAGATTTATTTTGTAATTTTCAGCATGCCAATGCAAAACATATAGTTTGTGCATACTTTTTGCCATCAAGTTGGAAAAAAATTGCTTCTTGATGCAAAAATGGTGTCAAGTGTTGAAACTTTGCCATGATAGATGACAGAGGCTCCAAATATACCTTGTTCCTGTATATCACTTCTTTGACTATGATGAGCTTTTTATATAACATTGTGGGTTTCATTTCCCAGCTTGTCCCCAGAATACCCTTGGAACTGAGGAGTGCTGTCCCAGCAATGTTATTATGCTGACAAAAAGATTTTAATTTTTAGACAGTTATAAAATATATGAATATAGGCATAACGTTTTAGTTGCATAATGTAGTGCCAGGAATAGCTCACCAGTCATGTTAATCAGATCATCATTCACTCAAAATCCCAATAATTTGCAGTTTAGGTTGTCTAAATGGAGGTCAGAAAAGACATGGCTAAGGTCAGTAATTACTGTTGATATGGAAAACTGACACTCAATAGATGGGACAGTAATCAGTATAAAACTTGAAATATGTGTATGTGAGAGGATCCTATAGTCTTGCTTTTGTTTTTTTAGTTCCTGTGATTTCTCATCCACTTGCACTTGTTAGTGCTTTATTGTTTGGACAGATCCATCAGTTCAAAGAAGAGAGGGCTTCAAACCACGAGCTCTTCTGTCTTGTGGTACTAAAGCAGCTGATGTAAAGTCAGCGCTTTCCAATTCTGTAAAGTCTCAGACTGATATCACAGCATACCTGTTGCATTTAGTAATGCCCTTTTAAAATGATTACAATAGAAATTCCTCCTGGCTGAGGACATGCTAGACAGCTAGAGTCTTCCCTTTAACCTGCATAAAACTAACAGGCATTACACTTCTCCTCTTCGCAGATCTCTATAACATTCCTCCTGCCAGTGCATTTTGAAACAGTTAGTTTGCTAGACATAAGGTCTGGAAGATTGAAAAGGTGAACAAGAAAACTGTTTTTTTCTAACCATGATATGTTAAATAAGTGAAAATATTTCCTTCTTCATTGTAAAAATAATGACAGTACTAAACTGTAGGTTTGCTGTGTTCTGCAATAATGATTATTTAAATAATTATTCACATCTCCAGTAAGATTCTCACAAATGTCTATACTAAGAACAGTTTTAGGTCAACAATCTTAAAAAAGATGGATAGCGGAAACTGTAGCTCATTAGTCTTTCAAAGTAGTTCTGGGGAGTACAATCTTTTTATTTATCTTTTTATTGGAAATGCTTCATCGAAAAATGTTTGACTGCGCAGGTTTGATTGCTCTTCTGTGCCACAAGGTGTCATTGTATAACCAACATCAGCTTTTAAAATCCACATTACCGAAAAAATCTGCAAAAAAAATCCTTTGCCTGGTGTTTTAAGAACTTGGAAACATACACAGATAATTATCTAGTTTTTAGCTGCCAGAGGAATGTAGAAAATGGCAACCTGTCAAAGACTGAATCAGAAAGTTCTCCTTGGCACCTATTAACGTACCAGTGAGCTCTCAAGGACTTCAGGCTGGTTTCTGTTCTCCTTTCCTTTGTAAGGGCATGGAGTGTTGGCCATTTGATTCCCTTACCCTGGTATATAGTAAGGCTTTTGTATTTTTTATATTTTGATTTCTTTGAAGATTATATGTGGCATTTTGAAAAAAATCCTGGCTCCTCAGTGAACGTCAGATTCATGGCAGCTCTGTGGACCACCTCACTTCTTTGCCCAGGAGGGCTGTGCTGTCATTTGCTTGATGTCAGAACCTGTGTAGTTGTGCTGGTGTTGGTACCACAGCACTTCATATGTTACTGGGTTTTCTGCACAGGCAGTAGCACCATTAGGATACTGCAAAGTAGAAATTCCGGTGGTATTCAGTGTTTATAGGAAACAGCATGGACTCAAGCATTAGTACTGGAACCTCTTCTGCAAGTGTGTCAGCCCAGTCAGACCCCAAGAATACTTATCCACTCACGAGTTCTGCAATAGGTAGCTAGTTGGCAAAGGACAGCAAAATTTCTTAGAGAAAACCTGTGGGGGTATTTGTCATTTCCACAGGGTTCGATGAGGACAGTGTTGGGCACTGGCTGCTCAGTCAGGATTTCCCCTCTGCTCTGAACATGAACTACACAGGGAGCTGCTTTGCCGTTACATTATTTGTTCTGTGCTCAAGGCAGACAGAAACTCTGTTTCTAAATGAGTTTATATGCAAGAACTTTCAGAAAATCTAGGGAATGAATCGGCAAGAGAAAAGGAAGAAGCAAGATGAGTTTATTCATTAACCCATCAGGAGACACTCAGCAGAAGCACCAAAAAAGGGGATGTCACAGGGGAGTTTTGGGGTGTTGCATAGGTGATGCAGCATAGCTGGGGAACAGGTTTTGGGAGGAGATTTTGCACCCTTATGACTTCGGAGGGGACATCTCCATGACTTAACATGAGACATATATCTGAACCTCTGGTGTGTTAGTAGGAACCTGTAGATGTGTCACCTGGGGCTCAGCTGTTGAGACCAAGGATAATGATTTTTGAATTAAGAAGGTCATATCAAGCCAGCCAGTGTGTAGTCATAGATTATAAAATTATCAACCACTGCTGTAATAAATCAATTATTGCCGTAATAAAATAAAAGAATGAAAGTCTCCTAAGCAGTAAACCATACCATTCTCAACTGAAAAGGGGTGTTAAAAAGGTGATTAGCTCCTTGATTTTGTAATCTACCTATCCTGGAAAACTCAGCAGACCTCCCAAAACTTGGAAAAACATTGGAAGTGTTTCCTCAATTTGGAATGAAGATTACCAGCAGAATGGCTTGGTAGAAGTAGCTGTCTTAATCATTAGCTTTTCTACGGATAAGCAGTAACATCCTCTGAAGAGCACTAAAGTACAGAAAAGAAGAAATTTCTCCACAGGAGTGTGCTAGGTTATTGAAAGACGTTAGCCTATGTATCCCTGTGTACTCCTATGCACTCTGTGTCAGCCAGACTGCTATGGGGAGGCTTGGTGGCCTCACCTTTCTAGTAAATTTTAGCACTGCGTCTTAGGGAGATGTTTTTTTAGCATACAGAGAACTAAGCTCTTAATGAGAATCCTTTCTATCATTTATTCAATGTTTGCATGGAGTCAGGAGTTAAAAAGCAAATAGACTCTTTTCTCTGGGTTTCCTGCTTTTCTTTTTCTTACCAGTGAATATACTAAACATATATACATATACATCTTTGAATTAATGTACCAAACACATAATCTTTTTATGCAGCATTTGCTGTTGGGAGCTTCTATGGGTGTCATCACACTGAGTTTGCTGACAACAGCAGTGAACAGTAATGATATCCATAGTACTTCATGGTGGTACCACATTTGTTCCTTCTTTTTGCTTATGTTTATAAGCATGCACATCTTCTCTGGCAGGCTTTACCATGTTTGTCTGTTTCACCCTGCTTTTATTTCTACTCCTATTAGGTTTCATTAGCCAGCATATGCACACCATGGAATATTTAACGGAATATCAGTCTTCACGAAGACAGTGTTTCTGCTAGTAACAGTAAAATATAATACTGACAAAGCGTGACTCATGTTGCTGGGCCTGGAAGTGATGTAAGATCTTTCTGAGCTGTATTTAATCCCTCCTCAAGGCTATCAAGGCTGCCTATTACCTTTGTTAATGATTCCCCAAATTATCACTATGTTAATGATGGTTTTTCAACTCAGATGATGAACCAGGGCCATCTACTTGCAGGAGTTAGTTAGCTTTTCCTTGGGTATACATTACACTTCAAACTGAGTGGAAGTTAATAAACAGAAATGATGGTAATAATAATAAAGTGTGGAATCTGCCTTCCAAAAGGGAGCTCAAAGTGTTGCACAAGGTTACAAAGATAACGTCTCATTGGGATGAACTTTATTTGTTCAGCCTAGGAAGAGACGGAGTATCAACCTTCTCCCTCAGCCCCTCGTGTGTCTATGAGGATGTTTTACCCACGGGCCTGGCCACCGTTGGTGGTGATGGATGCAAGGATTTGTGGGGTGTCACCACGGGGAAGCGCACACCCACACCCCACACACATGGGGTTGCACAACGTTCTGCAGCTTGTACAGCAGCCTGGCTTCATGCAACCCAACAGCAGGGCTGCTGCTTCCGCCTTACAAGTTCTGTACTGTGTTCAAGCCAAAGCTCCAACTTTCTGCATGCCCTGGGTTTGCAGGTGCTGATGAGGAGCTGTGCATGCAGGTGCAGTTCAGTCCCTGACTCCCTCCTACGCAATGCGTTCTCATGGCCTTGGTTTGCATCTCCTGCTCGTCACACCACAGGTGTTCAGCTGGTCCATTGAGTACCATCAAGCTGTCGTGCCTCAAAGAAAGGGAGGAATTTCCAAATATGATTTGTTTTTCCAGAGTCGTCCCAGGCAGATGAACAGGCCGCCCCAAGTAGCGCACAATGGCAACCATCAAATCTGAACCTGATTTTTCTGTTAAAATACGTTTCACTGTGCAGTTACCATGAACCACAGCAAGGGTGGAATGAGACAAGATGACACAATGACAGAAATACTAGTGTCAGTAAATGTGTCCCATTTTTCCTATTGTTTTTATTAAGTAGAGCAAAATATTAGGAAAAAAAAAAGAGCTCTGTGGATATTTAGTGCAGAAATAGATATGATACAAATTAACTTCAACATGTGGATGCGAAATTCAGTAAGATTAGAGAGCGCTGTCTTAACAGTCAAGTTCTGTGCTCTCTAGAGTCAGCCTGCCTTCTCAGCTGCACTCAGACCTCTCAGCTAGATGGATGAATCAGGTAGAGGCTTTTTAGATGTGGAAAGAGGAACCAAAAGCTAAAGAGAAAATGATGTGGCCCCTCAGAATAACTCATTTTAGTATTAGAAAAGAGGCTGTTCCTGAAGACTGCTTAAAAAACAGGTGTCCAGTGACTAAATTATCTTTTGTTCTTTCCCACTGTGTCATTATGTTAATTAGAAGAGATACAGATGCTCATCTCCCAGCCTCTCACTGATACCCAAAGGCACTTAACTCCTATTTTTGCCTTTGAAAATCTCCTGCCGTGGTAGCTCATCTGTTTCCAGCAATCCTACATGCTCTGTATTTATCCCATTCCACAGTAACTCCTCTCTTCTCCAGAGTCTGAGCCGACAAGTATAAGCCCCATATTTCAAAAAATTAATAGCCACAGGGATACTTTTCAACTTAACAGAAGTACAGAAATATCTTATTTTTCCACATTAGCCCTCAGGAATCCTGGAGGAAAATGGGTCAAATTAAAACATTATGTAGCAAAACAGTAGGAAGAAATACCGTAGTCTTCCAGAGGATCATTGTACAGATGTTAAGACTTACTGTGTTCTAGATACCAATTATTCTTAAATAATTCTAATTTATATTAAAAAAAAATCATTCAGGAGGAACACTTACCCAATTTTGTCTAGAGAACAAAATTAATGGGTCAAAGGAAAGTAGCACTTGCTTTCACTTCTGCAAGGCATTTTAATGGTGACTTTTCTAGAATCTTACTCTCCAAACTAATTGGGATTTTTTTCTGGAATTGTGGTGCCATAATAAGATTATAAATGTGACAGATACTTAAAATGCGTTTGTAATGCAGACAACAGCAAAATCGTGATCTAGGAACAGCTGGAGTTTCATTCCACTTTCTTTAACACTTTCCTTTGGTTAGTAACATGTGCACACTGTAGTTTTCTCACTAGTAGTCTTTCTCACTGCTGTTTGTTATTTGCATTACAGAAGGATTTGGGACAACCTGTGAGGCTCTAGAGAACTACAGGATAGAGCAGAGACAGCAGAGCAGTTTTTTAAGAGCTTTATGATCTTTACCCAAAGACAATCTGTTCTTTGCACATTGGTGACATAAATGTGCTAGCAAAGGATGCTAACTTTTGAGGAAGTGAAAAATGAGACAACCAGAGTTTAAATAGAACAGATATTTGGAGAGAAAATAAAGTAGGATTAAATTTATAAATTCTTTGACTAATAGATCAGGAGGGAAACTGAAGCTTTTAATAGAGAAAATACATAGATTTAATTTTGTCATCTTATTCTGAATAGAGATTGATTACAATCTACTGAATTCAGTGAGGAGGACAAATGATCCTCCTGACAATTTGACATGTTGAATTTCAGAACATAACAGCTATCTTTATAAGATCAGAATTGCAAAACTGTTTCCTCTGTACAGGATATTTTATCAGTTTTCCTACAAACATCCATTTCCCTTTGGAGAAACAACCCCGCACTTTCCGCGGAGCTGCTCGGTTCTGCTGAAACTGGTACTGCATCACTGGCAGTACATGGTGTGAACCACCATGGAAGAATTTTTGGTTTGTTTGTTTATTTTTGGAGGGCTGGAAGGCACCAGAATACAGGTCACATGCATTGCGAATGAAAACCAGAGACAACCTTCCTTCTTACTTTCTACCCCTTTGCCAATTCCAAATCCCGGTTACAGTCTACAGAGTTTTCCTTCTTCCCCTTTGGACCCAGTCTGGCTTAAAACCAGTTTCCCAGTGTGGCCTAAGCACCCCTGTCTGAGGAGTAACCTGCGCACAGGGCACAGCCCCCGCGTCGCTGGGACCTGCTCCGCTCCACCCAAGCCCTCCCACAGGTTTGAGCCGGCTTGGGGGGGAACCTTTGGCTTTTCACAGACTCTCATCTGGACTCTTTTCAAATCCTATATCACAAACAGAGGTCTTTGGTCTGATCGATGTGTTCCAGATATGCAAACTCAACTTTATTTCCTAGATGTAATTTCATACCAAGAATGTCTTACAAATAGAAAATCAAGAAATCAAACATTAGGTACCAGCTGTTGAGCTCACCACCATCTATTTTTGAAAAAAAAAAAAGTGACTAAAACCGCACACGTGTATCACTATAATGTAATTTACTTTGGTTTGCATTATACTGTAAATCTCTATGTCCCATGACTCCAGTCTCAGTTTTTTATATCACAATAGCTGATGATGCAAACCAGATTTCACTACTGCTGAGACCTTGCTCTCTGGTCCCTCTCCCATTCATCTGAAAAATAAAATACAATTTCCTTCCAAGTGTCTACCCCAAAAGCTTTTGAGAGATAAACATTTCCCCCTTCCTTTATTGTAATGTAAACTTGAACCCATAAAGTTCTGTTAAAAGAGTTTAAATCTTTCCCCTCCAGAAGTTTGCTGCCATGTTTCTTCTTATCCTTTGGATGACTGCAGTAATTTTTATACTATGCTGTCGGGAGTATAATGTTAAGTGCTTCATTAATGATGATTTGTGCTATTGAAAAGTTTGAAATGGGCAGATCCTGGCTAGAGCCTGACATTATTTATTTTCATTCTTTGTATTAAACTCTGAAAAGAACATTTTAGGAGCAGTTTTCCTTCTACTTGGAGATGCTATAAGCAATATTTCACGTGCCAATGCCTCAGAGACAGCATTAATCAGGAGAGCAATAATAATGGGTGCACACATTGCTAATAAATATTTGCATTTATTTGTAATAAAAGGGATACATTTCACTGTGTGAAAAGAAGCAAATAAATATAGAGATGCTTGTCTGCATTTGGAAGTGATGATGATTCCAGAGATTTGCTGCTAGAAGGGCTAAGAGAGAGTAATTGGCCCTCGAGGACCCGGGCCCTGCTGAGCAGGGTACAGCAGAAAGAAAATGTCATTGCAGGCTGGGAATTCCCCAAGGGAGCCAGTTGGGCTCTGCGCAGGGCCTTATCTCAAGGAGAAACGGGGTGTACACCAGGGTGTACACCAGGGTGTACACTGGGGAGATGGGGAGGGCCATGGGGGAGGAAGGGTTAGGGATGCTCTGCCCTGCTGCTGGATGCAGCTCCTGGCTTTGAACATGCTCCTGTGCTTGCGGGTGGCCACTTGTTATTGTCCAGGGAGCAAGCCAGAGGGTAGAGCTCATGGTAAAATACAGGTGGTACAAAATACGCACGGCACCATCCAAGGTCCCCATATGCAAAGCTTTATTTATCTATCTATCTATCTATCTATCTATCTATCTATCTATCTATCTATCTATCTATCTATCTATTTATTTATGCATTTCCTTTTTTGTTGCTTGAATATTAATGTTTCCTATTTTGTCTTTCTTTTTTCCCCATTATGTTACACTAAATGAGAGAACGGAGTCTTGAAGCAAATAGAAGGTAAATTATTTGCGCCACAAATAGTATGGGACAGTATGAAGGGTATAGAACCAGATAAGAAATTTGGGAAATATATATATATTTTAATATTTCCTGTATAGACAGAATATTTGTTCCAGCTTAATTTTTTCATGGCCTAGTTTAAACAGCAGATGTCGGGAATGCCAAATGGTAGGCAAATTTTTATGTGGCTCTTTTAGTTCACTGACTGTATTCTCATGGCGGACTGGTGCTTAGGGATGTACAGCAGTGGTCAGGAGAGCATTCCTTCTGCAGTTTGGAGGCTCTTGTCTGTGAACTCCAGCATGGTTTCTGGAAACAAAGAATGAGCATAAATTGCCTTTCATAGTGGGAATAAAAAAAGGTTAAAAGTGCAATGCCCCAAAAATCAACTCTAGGAGCAGCAGGGAAGGTGTGGGAGGGCAGGGCAAGACAAGGCAAAGTCAAATGCGCTATTAAAAGGCCCTGAATTAAATATCCTAGAGAAATTAAATTCTTAACGAAGTATCCTACTTTTTTTTTTTTGTTTTGTTTTGTTATTAATTGTGTTCCTTTATTACTAGTGTACGTTGAGCGACCAGAATGAACATGCAGTGAAACCTGTCCCTGGAAAAACATTTAATCCCCACGGCTTATTTTGGCCGGCCTCCACTCGGTTGCTCTGATTGCGCCCTCTGCATCAGCAGCCACTGGGCTGGGTCTGTGTTGCCTAGTGAGGCCATTCCCTGGCACCCTGCACTGGAGAAATCCAGCAGCTTGCTTTACAGGGAAATTCATTGGAAATTTAATTCCCACAATCGAAATGATAGCACAGAACTGGATATGTGGGGCCTTCACGCATTTCAGTGGCAAAACTGACGTTTGTTTCAGTGTAATTGTGAGAAAACACAAAAAGGCCAATGACAGCAGAAATGCTTCATAACCTAGATACTTAGGGTTACAGCTATTCAACGAACAGAATTTAATTTGTCAACATTCAATTACAGCAGACAAGGAGATAAGGCAGGGGAAGAGAGCAACTGTGGAAAATGAAAGTCTGCAGAGGAGAGGAGGAAGAGCAGAAGTCCAGCCCAGGCAGGCACTGCCCACTGACGAGCTAAGAGCCGGGAGGAAACCTCGCAATGGTGATAGTTCCTTGGGCAAAAACCTTCTTGCTCCCTTTACAGAATGCAGCAGCCTTGACAGGCGACTAGTCCGTGGGGCGATATCCCGGACAATTCTAAAGACAAATGCATTTGCCTAGCGAGCAGGAAAAAAGGAAGGAAACAGAAGCCGGGCAGTTTTTCTGAACTAAGGAACATCAGGACACAGGCCTGTTCCCTGGCTGGCGGTCTGGCCAATAAGCCACATTCACCTGAAGCATTAATGTTTATACCAGGAATGTGATGACCTGGCGTGTGGCAATTTTCAGGCAGTGTTGGCCGTGCTGGAGCAGTACTCAGAAAACCGCGAAGCACTCAAAGCAGCGCAGACATCTTATGTCTGCTCCCAGGTAATGGGCTCAAAGGTTGGATTAAAAAGTTCTGTAAAGCCTGTACGCAACCTATTTGCCTTCCAGCTGATGAAACTGCCTTGTGTGTTCATTCCCCTTCCCCTCCCCTTAAAAGTCGCAGTCTAGGACTCTCATTTCCATTAGAAATGCTGTTGGTGCATAAAAATGAAATGCCTGCAGAGAAAGCTCCAGGATTAGACATGTTCCCTGTGGAGCACTCAAAAGCCATTTCTGATAAAATATGTTAGTTAAGTGTTTTTTTTTTTTTAACCTTTGTAAAGAATTTCATGCAAAATCATGCTTTGGTTTGGACACAATGTATGAAGGTTGCCATTAAAAACACAAAATACTTTAGGAGAAACTAAACCAGTGTGGAAAACTAAATCAGGTGCTAGGACGGGGTCCATTCACAAAATTACAAAATCATAAATAGAGCTAATGGATTTTTTCAGATGAATAAAAAATTCTTTTGGAATGCATCCCTAGGTCATTCAAAATCATTTGCGAATATGTGCTGGATTTCATTAGTAGTTTGGCCTTCCAAACCTTCCCACCTCCCCAAATAGTATATCTAAAGACTATTTTGTTTTAAAACTCTTTTTGTCCCATTCTTCTTTTACCATAACCTTAAAGCTGTTTCTAAATTTTAGATTGGCAGTGCTGTAAGCATCCAAAAGATTATGTTATAACTTGTTAGGCAGCTGGGGAGATAAGAAAAACCCCACGCAGGCCCATCCTGAAAAAAGGCTGAAGTAAATGTTCAGTTCTTATCAAGTACCTGAGGCCCACACA
>NW_010587558.1:66102-85558 GCF_000705375.1 Tinamus guttatus | reverse complement strand
AAGAGTGGTGAAGCATTGGAACAGACTGCCCAGGGAAGTCGTGGAGTCACCGTTCCTGGCAGTGTTCAAGAAACATATGGATGAGGTGCTTAGGGACATGGTTTAGCAGGCCTAGTGTTGAAGGTCTTATGGTTGGACTTGATGATCTTGAAGACCTTTTCCAACCAGGATGATTCTATGATCTCCTTTTTCTTTCTCTGTTTGATAAGGTGAGAGGAGATGCTGGTTTTATTACCTGCTATTCTAATAGGATGCAGAGATGACCTGCTCATGACTTTTCCTTGGAGATTTTGTTCTCGTACTCATCACAGCACCACATTTACTCATTGATGATCCCGACTCCCCTCGTGAGCATCCAGCTCCTGCCGACTCCAGCATCGCTGGCTGCTGATCCTGAACCAGCCCACGGTGCCTCCTTCTCCTCCCTGCCCCTTCTTTGCTATTGACACCCCAAACTTCCCTCGCCCTCAGTGGTCTCTCATGACTAGGAGGGTTTTTCACATCAGCTAACCATAGGTATCTAAAGAAGCTGGCTAAATTAGCAAGCTCATCTCCAGAGGCTCCTCGGAGAGTTGCTCCAGGCTGTGCCCTGGAGAACTCTCTGCCCTGTCTACAGAAGTAGATGAGGGAGCTCTGCTTCAAATGGTGTTGGCTATGGTAGGTGCCTAAAATGGTTTATTAGAAATACTTGTCCTATTTGTTTTGTAGCTGTTAGGCAACATTATTTTAACTGCTCCAAGATATGAACATTGTTATTGTTATTATGGCTGCTACTGTATTGTATCATAATAACTGTGTAATTGAAATAACTGCAATAATAAGATATTGCAATACCAATAGTAGTAATTTTTATCAGTTTAAGTAGGAGACTTGATATTTCAGATAAGATCACTTCTACTTTTCCACACAGAGTAATGTGTGGAAAACACATTCCTTAAATATGGGACTTTTTTTTTTTTTCACTAAAGACCCCTCTAGTTAAATTCCCAATCCCTTTGTTGGCAGTGGATGACAGGTTCTTGCTACTTTTATCTGTTGACAGTAGAAGTACTTGTATATATATTTCAGATCCTTAACACAGGAGGTTCCTGTCCTAAATCTTGATTTTATTATATAGCAGAAATATCTGAGATTGATTATAAACATTTTATAAATGATTGTCCGTTTAGAAAGTGTTTTCCCCAAGTGAAAAAATGAAAATATCACTTTTTTTTAATTGAAAAGTGACAGATTTCAGTAAAGATGATCAAACAGATTATCTATTTGAATAAACACCAAACAATGCTAGATAGGGGAGGAAAACAGCAACAATTCCCAGCTCATTTGCTGGGGAGACTTTGCTTTTATCTCTCCATAAGAATTTCTTCTACTTCAAACTGATATTTTTTATACTTAATAATTCAGTAATGCAAAGAAAAAGAGATTAGAAACTGTCTTTCAGTCTGCCTTAACCTCCTTTCACTACAAGGAAAACTGTATATTAAATTCAAAAAAAGTAGCAGAGGATATTACTGTGCAAAGACAGGACAGTACTGGGCAAAGAAATCTTCAGCTTATTAATAAGGGGTATAGATCCAGTAACAGGTTAAAAGTTAATATTCTTTGTTGTGCTCCATTTTCAATACTTAATTTTCAGTGTTTTCTAATGGTATGTAGAAACAGCTGTTGCATTTATTTAAGGTTAAACCATTCTGGAGAGCCTATGGCAAATCTGATAATTTTGGAGGAATATTCACTGGCAAACACATTTCTAGTGCATGTCTAGTACAGTTCAGCCTTTTGCAGGATGTAAAAAGCACCCAGACCCACACTGTGTAGCACCCATTTCTCTGTACTTTCCCATGTTACTTTGGGGAAGATAATGCTTTGTTCATTACTCACCTCAAATACAGTTTTGTTCAGACTTCTCAGCTTGGTTATAAGGCTTTAGGGAAATTAATTGGAAGCCCTTCTCCATGATAGTTTATGCCAGTGAAGCCCTCACTGAGGCTGTAAGCTTTGACGTACATATGACGCCGTCTATCCCTGGGAGACAACAAGACAGCGTTGACAGAAACAACGAGACAAAGAACGCACGAGTGGGACACCACACCAGTGAGCACAAGATATGAGTCAAGCTGTTCCTTGGGTTACTAGGCAGACCCTGCTCCTTCTCTGGCATTTTGTTCAATGGTGTCTACTGAAGGTCCAAGTGAGGGCGGTTCTGAGGAAAGGGGTGGTGGAGACAAAGAACTAATAGCCTTGCGATGCTCCAACAAGTCCTATCTTGTCTTGAACTCCAGCCCGTGGCCGTTAGAATAAAGATGAGTTGGCCAACAGGCACTGTTGATTCCTGTTCAACATGGGATATGGCACAGTCGCATATGCCCAAGACCAGTTTTGATAAACTTAGTAGCCCCTCAGAAGATGTACAAATAGCTTTCTTGGTTTTAATCTGTTCACTGTTATCCTTTTCCTGTCAGATAGATCACTCTGAAATGACAAGCAAGTCACCAATCAAATATTTCAAAGCTAGGAAAGTTAAAGCAGCACGTTCACAGAATAGGAAATGCGTGTCCCCTGGTGCTACGATCGAAATTTTAGGATGAGGTCCAGGAGCACATCTGCTAGTGGGCATTGTACCGGACGGAGTAGACTATTCTGAAGCAAGCATGCCCTGCACTTTGGAGAGGGTGAACCTCAGGGCTTCAGCTCTATTTGTTTCACCCTACAGATGGCTTCCTAAAGCCCCATATGGCTTGCTCTGAGGCAGTATGCAGACGTAGCAATTACAAACCATTTGCAGCTCAGATAGAGTAACTTGTTCTCTTTCATGTTGCAATAGAGCTGCTGTTCTATGTGGGTGCCTGTATACAGAGAACATACAGAGAGGTACCTCAGGCTGGAGCAGCTTCTACCAGGCACATATTTCTGTAAAGCAAAAGAATCCTAAAACCATTCCTCCACGGGGAGAGCAAATCTGCTTTGTTTTCCACATTTGGAAGCCAGCAGCATTACAATCAGTGAGATCAGAAGAATCTATGCTGTTTTTCAGGTGTATCCAAAGATTGTTTGTATAGACTCCAACAAAAAGACCACACTGTTTTATGACATCTGTAGCAGCAGCTGGAGTCAATATCCAGCAAGCAGAGTAAAGAAAATGTCCAGTGAAGATCCAGAGGTCAGAATAACATTGACAAGAGCAGTGGAGCTGAGGATGGAACTATAAATGGAAGTCAAACAGCTTAAGGTGGGATGGCATCTAGGTGGGAAAACAGACCATTGTAGGGCTTCTCTGACCTGAGAAGCAAGTGGGAAGGCAAGGTAGAACACTGACAAAGGAATAGATGATCAAGCTTGCTGTAATCATTTTAAGCAGAAATATCCATAACTTTTCACAGACCAGGGTGAGGAATAGTGCCAAAAGCTGTCACCAGTTTCTGAGTTAATGAGAGCAGTAGCATCTACCTGCTAATCAAATGAGGGAGAGTCCTGTGTGAAATCTGTGCTAATTCTGGGGTGCCTGTTTCTTTATTTTAGACTAAAATGAGAGGAAGAATTGTTCAGGAGAAACCACAAAAAATAGCATCCTGCTAAACATGGTCAATGGGGCAGCTACTGGAGGAAGAATTTTGTTTACATATTTCCTGAGAGGAACGAGTTATCTCTTACAAAGGTTGTGACAAAGTCAATCTGCTTGCCCTGAGCCATCAAAGCACATGTGAAGAATCCCTGGCTCCTCCCTAGATCTGCAGGGACATGTAGGTGCTCAGCACCTTTCTGAAGTCCAGCAGCAATCAGACATCCAGGACTGCACACCAGCTGATTAGATGCAAATACGTGAAGCAACTCTACAATGTTCTCCAAAATTTGCTCTTTCAGTTGCAATAAGTCTGTTCAAGAAACTTTTGCTATTTCACCTGAAACTCATTGGCATATTAATTAACACATCAAACATGGCTCAATAGACAAGGACACAGCAAATGCCATTTTATTCAATGTTTCACCTTGAACAAGTAGCAATCTCCTCAAATCACACAGGACTTGCAAGCACTGGAGAATAGTCATGAAAATCACTTGTATTCTGTTTCAGTACACATCTCCCGAAACTGAGAGAAAAAGAGCGTAGAAATGAAGAATTCTGCTTCTCTGCTACCATTAAACAAAGTGAGTATTTACTATAAAGTATATACTAGAAGTGTATAATAAATAATAATCTCTGAAAGTATTAAATATCTACTACAGTATCATAGAACACTGTAGCTCTATTAAAGAATTATTCAAAAAATGCTCATTTTCTTTTTAATTCTGTGGGATTTTTCTAAAAGGTCACACTTCTGATGCTATTCAATATTCTTTAGTAAAAAAAATGATACTTTCTCAATAGAAAATCCAGGGAATTACAAGCTGTCTAAGCATTAATTATAAATGTTATGTATCATTAGCAGAACTAAAAACTCTCATGTTTTTTGTCCTGCTTAGCAGCAGAGAACATTATCCTTCCCTAGTATATAGTTACTTCTAAAATTGCCTCAGTGGGACAGATGATTAATTTCTTAATTGAAAAAAAAAGTTTAATAAAGAACATGCTGCCTGGAATCAGCGAAAACAAGAGTGGCAACTACAAATTTTAAATGATAATTTGACAAGGTGTGGTAAGATACTGCTCATTGTTTTAAAGTTTGGCTCTGACTCATCCTGCTAGCAGATCAGGTAGCTCAGGATGAAGATTTCACAGACTCTCTGGGCGCCTGGCTAAGAGCAGCCACAGAGAGGGGATATCACTTAGCCTCAAGCAAAGGCCTGAGTTGTCTCTGAAAGAGTCTCCCGGGAAATTTATATCCCCTTTTCTCAAGGAATCAGAGAAGTTCAGGGAAAAGAAGAGCGCTCCAGTTCCTTTCCCCAGGTCCCCTAGCTCTCTCTCCAGTTTTCCAGCTGCACATAGGTTCTTTCCTTGCCTCCGACGGTCATGTAACCCTGTGGCTGCAGGGTACCCTGACAGCATGATTTCCAAGGCTCTCCTGCTCACTATATGCTCCCAGTGACTTATGCTTATTTTTGCCAAAGCTGCAAGATTATGGTTTTACTGCGCTTGTGGTTTATTCCACCAGAAATACTGGTGTAACTGCAACTGTGTTCTGCCAGAGAAATCAAGCCTGAAGTTGGCTCCCCTAAAGATAAACATGGGATTTTATCCTGGGAGAAGAGCTTCTGCCCTGAAAATTACATTCATGTAACCATGCAGACCTTGCTGTAAGTTTTCTCAAGGCTTGGTTGCCTGAAGTTAGGCCCTTAAATCTATTTTCTGGCTCCTAGACAAGTGACCTGATTTTCAGAAGTGCCCAGCACTCAGCAGATTCCCCTGAAAACAGTTTATTCTTCAGTCACCACTGACACTTTAAAAAATACTGCAAGCCAAACAAATCTGGGTTGCAAGGTTTTTCCTAGCTATTTACATACGGTAAATTTTTGTCTGCTTATCTTGCCTAGAAATAGAACAGATGCTATCAGTTTATTTTTTTCTTTTTCATTCTCTTAATTAAAAAAAAAAGCTTTAATAAACTGCTTCTCACATTATGACTCTTCTCTAGCAACTGGAAAATAGTGCAACCAAATGTCATTCCTATGCCTCGTGATACCCTAGCCCTCCAGGGAAAGAAAGTTGAGACCCCTGGTAATAAATTCTTCATTTTTAACTATTATAAACCTTATTTATTGCTGCATACAATTTTTTGTTCAGGTGTTTCTAAGATGTCTTTAATAGATGTTAACCCACAATGCTTAAAAATGAAAGATGCAATCATTTGATTAGGTAATAAAGGGAGAGAAAATTAAGTTACAGACAAGGAAAAACAAAATGATTTTCCATAGCATTAGCTACCAGTTACTACAAAAAAATGTAGGAGTGGCGCATTGAATGAGACAAGTGTTTGTCAGATTCACGAGTTGTTACTTGCTAAGTAGGTGTAATTTTTCAAAAAGAAAACAACAACAAAAAAGTATTAAGAAATATAAAGGGCAAGACTGTAATTTACTTTTTTTAGTACGTACAGCTTAGAAAAAGCATGTGAAGAGCAGAGAAAAGTATATTCTGGGTAGCTGCAGCTTTGTTCTTTCCTAAATTTCTTACTTGTATCCTACTACGGGGTACCAGCCCATACAGGAGCACTGCCATGGGAAGGGAGGTATGTGGAAGTTTAAATTGCTTCCCAGAGGAACAGGGCATGATGTCATGCCTGCTTTGAGTTGTTCAGGGTCACAAATTTGTTCTAAATTTGCTAATTTGACAGTGCTAATACATATTGCACTTCCTTTACAATTTGTAGCACTGTCACAGCTTGGTGAATTCACAGAATGGTAAATTCATAGCTTTTTACACACTTTTACTTGTTGCTTTCTGAACACAATGAAGTCTGTCTGCCTGTTCTAGTTAGCGTTTGTTGTGGGTTTCGTTTTTTTTTTTTTTTAAGTCATGTCTGACCTTGTTCATGTTGTTTTGTTTAGCGTCCTTGAGCTTAGTTTTAATCTTAAATAAAAGCACAAGAAATGCTACGTTTTTCAAAGACAGAGCTGAAAGGCCATTGACAACAAATATTGTAATATTTTTATTCCACTTCACTAAACTCTTCTACTTGTTAGGAGCTCTGATTCAACCAAGCTAACAAGGTTATCAGATTATATGTCTATTGTCTTGTTATGACTTCCTTGGCCGAGTTCCTGCAGTAAACAATGCTGATGTGATGTTTTGTTCAAGCAGCAGAACGAGAGGGAGCTGGAGGGAGAGGATGGTGGGGGGACGAGGGTCACGGAGCTGTCAAGGCCTTCGTAGCGGTGGTGCAGCGGGGAGCGCTACCTGTGGTCAATATTAATCAGTCTCTCGCTATGTGTGCTCTCAGCAGTGAATGCCACTCTGTGACAGCAGCGGAGGTGGGTGTGGGAATCTGCAAAACAACCTCATAGGATAGCAGGCAAGGGGAAGAAAAGCAAGCAGAGCTTTGCAGACACTATTCGTCCAAGCTGAAACACACCAAAACCCTTGAAGGAAGATAACAAAAGTTACTTAAAGACATTAGGCTGATTTATTACCTTAAACATGCATTTCCACTCACTGTATCACACATCAGAGTGCTCAAAGTATAAAAGGAACTCTTCAAATAACTGGTAGAAAGGGAACGTCATTGCATGCTACCTTTTATAGTCACCTGTGTAAATGCCATGGGGCATTGAGGCTTCTTCTGGGCTCTGTCATAAACTTACTCTCTCCCTGCTGGTTTAATTGAGATATGCAGCTGTTGCTATTTAAATAGCAGAGGATGTCAGGGCAGCAGCTGCACAGTTGGAGGCCTCACATTAGCATCACACCTGGAGGTTACTTTTTAAAAAAGTCGTAATACTTTGAGAAGCAGAAAAGAAAATAGAATCACTTTCTACAGTATCCACTGAGGAGGGCACAGAATTGCTTCATGGGGCTGTAGCAGCAGCACACATGGCAGAAACCTGTGACAGAAATGCAAGCAACATGCTTAGCTCTACACTGAGCACTGGCTTGCAGTCGGCATTGGACTTCTCCATTGGATTGCTCTCAAATTGGAAGTATGCAGTAAGGCAGCTCATTGACTTCTATAGCAAGTATTTTGAAAGAAGTCTCCGAGACTTTATTACTGCTAGAAGAGACAACAAATAAAAGGGTAGACACCCTAAGGACAGTATCTTCTCTCCATCATGCATAGTTTCTCGTAAGGGGTGAAGTAGGACTCTACTGTGCTGTCATGGGCAAAACCAGCCTTGACCCAGGAAATGTCACTTAATTTAACTTATTGACAATTAACACAGATTACTGATTTGGGCATTAGGAAAAAAAAAAAAGAGCTGAAGAGACGCATGGGGAGCACTGCCACCCCAGCACCAGCCTCTTTCTTCTCCCTGTCCTCATCCCCACTTCCCGCATCCCACCACTGCTCGGGACCTACCGAGGCAGCTCCCAACAGTCCCCATTGCCCAACACTGCCCTGGTGCCTCCCGTCATCTCCTGCAGCCAGCCCCGCTGAGGCCTCCAGCTGACTGCGACCAACTGCAACCAGCTATGACCGGATATGACCAGCTGTGACCGGCACCGGGCAGCTTGTGGTCCCCATCCCAAGGCACCACTGCTGCTCGACCTGTCACTTAGGGCCGATACCTGCATAAAGTGCATTTTATGGCTTATCGTTTAAAATCTTTTATCTATTTATTTATTTAAGATCCACTTTTTTATTATTATTATAAACATGCTGATTTTTCACAAGTTGTCAATATCCATTTCTTCATTAGCATTATTCGCTAAATGATTTCTGTCCTTTTTTTATTTATTTTTTCCCCTGGGCACATTACTTCACTTTGTATTTGTGATGGTTCAGGTCTTCAGGTCTGCTGAATATACTCTCTCTCCTGTTTAATTAAATTGGGGCTTGGATTCTACTTGCTATTCCACATCAGTGTAGCACTTAGTTTCGTTTAAAACCCAATTGCTGTTTTACTTTCATTCAAGGACTTCAAGGGAGTTTAAACTGGGTAGCAAAAGAGAGGTTGCGAGGGCAGAGCAGAATTGCTGCTAGCTGCTGTCCGCAAACCCCAGTAATGAGAAAGTGCGTGTCAGTGCATTGCTGGAGTGCTGCAATTTGAGGAAATCAAAGATTAAATATATAAATATATATAAGTATATATATATATATATGTCACCTGAGCATGTTTCAGTGCTCCTGATGCTCATTTGCGCCCCTATTTGTGGGACCACTGCTTCTGTGGGAGATATTAAAAGAAGGCAAATGCATCCTGACAGATTGCCCTTTTTGGGTAGCAGTGCATTTAAACTGAGTGAATGTCACACACCAGAGTAGCCTTGTAACAGCAAAAATAGGAGGATCCTAACAGAGACTCACTGGGTCGCATTCATTTCAGGCCATTGCAGTAAAGTCTTTAGCTTTGGCACCGTTTAATGTTGCTTTCTTCCTAACACTCCAAAATCTTCTGTGTTTCCAGGTCATATACAAACAGGATATTTACTATTTGCGATAACTAGGCATGTTTTGCTGACATTCACGATGAGCCAAATGTGACTCTTTCAAAGGGGAATGTCAGAGGGTCCTGAACCTTTTGTGTATATATTTTTTTCTTTTAAATGCCTTTTTTCATCTGACCTTCATCTTTGGCAATTCTCTTTGTGTCAGCGAAAATTTCAGTGAATATAGCTGAAAAAAACTCACAGGGGGACTTCAACAAAATATGGTTTCCCTGTAGGAGGAGAAAACAGAGTCCAGTTATTGTGATTCAGAAAATAGTGATGTGTGAAAAGGACACCAAATACATCAGCAGATTTTTTTCTTTGGTGCTCAGTCTCTTGGAAGATTTTGTATTCAAAACAGTGGAAATTTGTGATGTGATGAGAAATTATAGTTACAGAGACCTGGGTTAGCTGTTTGTGACTGCAAAATACGCTCTTGTCTTTGTCATTTGGGATCCACAGCCTTGTTGGAGAAATAAGCCTATAACCTTTCAAATCAGACGTGGTAGATCAAAGAAGTTTCTTACATTGCTACTGAGGAAAGACATTATTTTCCATGTATGCTTTGGAAAGGAAAATAAAGTTACAAGCTTAAATTTTAACAAGAAAGAGGAGAAGACAATATGGAGAACTGTGAAGCACTAAAGAAGTAAAGCCTGGAGAAGGGAATTCTGCCTTGGTAGAGTTTCAAGACTAGGCCTCTGGTAGGAGTGTCATATGCAGCTTTGGTTTGTGCAGGCAAAAGAGGAAAAGTAATCTGTCTAATTCCCATTTTGCATGAGAGTTTTAATCACAAAAATTCTGGTTAACAGGGAATGAGCTATGTTTTGTGAAGTGTATTTCATACTCTCAATTATAAGTGGAAATGGAGATGCCTGGGCATTTCTTGTTGACAAGCAGCTTTGTCTGCTTGGCATCATCCTCCTCATTTTTTTTTTCCAGCATGCCCAGAAGTGGCTTCCTATGAATTCATGAAGTTCGTTCATGGAGTTCATGAAGTCTAGTGAGTTTAGAAGGTTGAAAGCAAGCAAGAATTTTGAAGATGTTAACTTTGGACATGGAAACTTAGCAGGTCTTGGTGGCCCTTCATCCTTTTGTGAACGTCCTTCATCTTTAGCTTAAGAGTACATGCCTACCTGCTGAAAGATTCTGAAATAAAATAAGACGCTAGCGCTCTGCAGAACCAAAATAGGAATAGGTGAAGCAAAGTGAATTAGGCTCTAAATTGTAGCTAATTGTAGCTAACTGGTCACAAGCTGTGTGTGTATGGAATGACATGTTGTATCATGCTTCTCAACAAAGAGGCAAGGCAATGCCCAAAGCTATTGATTATCCACTTACTACACCTAGAGAGTGAATTTTGGAGAGCCACTAAAATTCTGCCTTCTGAGAGTGAAAAGCATGCCCTTTTGGATGAAAAGAACAACAACAACAACAACAACAAAACAATGAATAGTCCAAGGGACCAGATGGGGTGCGTTCAGGGATGCTGAAGGAGCTGGCCAATGTCACTGTGCTGCTTTGAAAAGTCAGGGTGATGGGCAAGAATGAAGAACCAGGCAACTACAGACTGGTCAGCTTGACTCAGTCCTTGGAAAGGTTATGGAGCAAATCGGCCTGGAGTCATTTCCATTGACATGAAAGATGAGGAGGTGACTGAGAACAGCCAGCATGGATTTACTGAGGGCAGATTGTGCCTGACCAACCTGATTGCCTTCTTTGATGAGACGGCTAGCAGTGTGGATGAGGCAGAGTGGATGTTCTTTACCTTGACTTTAACAAGGCTTTTGACATGACCTTTTGTAGTAACCTTATAGTCAAACTGGAAATGTGGATGGAAAGGTGTGTAGGAAATTGCCTGGACTGTTGGGCTCAAAAGATTGTGATTAGCAGCACAAAGTCCAACTGATAACAGTTTAATAGTTCCAACCCTCAGGGGCCTTAATGGGGATGATAATGTTCAATATCATTGTTAGCCACTTGGATAATGGCACAGTGTGCACCTGTAAGTGTGCTGACATCCGACTGGAGAGAATGAGAGAGGGCAGATTCAGTCAGACGAACTTAGGCAACAGCAATGTACTAGGCAGCTCATGAAGTCCAGCAAAGTTAAAAGCAAAGTCCTGCACCTGCGGTGGAATAGCCTAGTGCAGCAGGACAGTTTGGGGGCTGAGTAGCTAGATATCCAGGTGGACAGAGGTTGAACCTGGCTCAATGTAAAAAGGCCAATGGCATCCTGGGGTGCAGACAGCAGGTCAAATGAGGTGGTCCTTCTCTATTTGGCACTAATGAGACAACATCTGAAGTACTGTGGCTTGTTCTGGGTTCCCCAATGCAAGAAAAAGATTGGAGCAAGCCTGGTCCTGCACAAGCTTATCGGTATAGATGGGGCTGGAGCACATGAGATGTGAGGAGAGGTTGACAGACTTGGGCTTATGCAGGCTGGAGAGATCTAGTTGCTGCTTATAGTTACCTGGTCAGAGGCCATAAAAAGACCAGACTCTTGTCAGAGCAGCACAGTGGAAGGATGAGAGGCAAACTGGACAAGGGAAATTTTAACTTGACATAATCTTTTTCATGATGAGTTATGGTCAAACAGTGGAAGAGGAGCCCAGAGGTGAAATTTCCATCTTTGAGATGTTCAAGATTTGACAAGACCCTGTGTTATTTGTTCTAAGTGGACTTCCTTTGAAGGGGAAGTTGGGCCAGGTAGCTTCCAGGCATCCCTGCCAGAGTTTCCTTAAAAGGTCCACTACACACAGGATTTGAGATTGCAGATTAGGATGAGTAAAGGACAGTAATATCCATTCTATTCTTATGTATATTTAAATGAAAACTAAATGGTCAAGCAATTGCAGGTGAGGATGACTTTCCATTATTTAGGCTGCAATCATGGTATCAGTGAGCAAAAGATCCACCAGCAAAACCCAGAAACCACCTAATTTTGAGTTTATCTTAGTGATCTTCACCCCCCAGTTCCTCTGCTGCTGCTGTTGCCCTAAGAGACAGTGAGGACAGAGATGAGAACTCTGATATTATATGTTTTCCCTTTGATGTTTGATCAGGCCTGCTTGAATTTCTCAGCCTTTTCTATCCTGGGGACTTGTTGGTGTGTCTCCTGTATTACAGGAGGCAACACATGCTTTCTAAATGCACAACTGCCCCCTGCCTTCCCTTTCCCCTGCATTCCTATTACGAAACCAAGAATACTTAGTGTGATTTAGTAATTTATTTAAGATCTGTTGCTTATATTTCACAACACAGTCTGCTTTGCCTACCAGTCTTCAGGTTTCAGCAACAATAAAACGTCTCTTTTATTTGAAGCAAGTTTTGACCTGAATTAGAAATTCTTTCATGTCTGATTTCTCAGCAGTGTATTGTACAGTAAAAGCATCCAGGAGTGAATCATCTTGCAATTCAAGCCGTACAGAATCATCAGCTTATTGAAATTATGTATATCATCCCCTTTAGGCATTTCAAGCATACCAGTGAACCTCCTGTAGACAATTCCACAGCATATGATACCATTAAGATGAGGTGGTGCCTTATTTGAAGTCCATGTCTGTCAGCCATAAGGTTGTGCCTGGCACATGGCTCTGAATAAAACATTTTTTACAACAGTATTTTTCCCTCTGAATATATTTGAAAGTTGATAACATAATTTGCAGTAGGACCTATATGGCCGGACACGGCTTGACCAGTGAAGTAGTCTTCATATACACATTATAAAGCCGAAAATAATTTCATGTGGAATGACTAAAACTTCAGGAGCTGCCAGTGATCAATCTAAAGTTAAAACTTTAATTGTTAGCATTCTTGTCTTTAGTTCAAAGCTGCTGCTGGGATACTAACAAATATTAAGGAATATGGTAATTAAACACTGTGTAAAATTCGGCATAACTCCAGGCAGATCAGTCTCTAGCCGCATAACTCCCTTGCCCATTTGTCTGTCTTGCATCCTTAAATTGTAAACTTTTGAAGTACAGGACTGTCTCAGGACAAATATTTGCAAAGCAGTATCCTTAGCTGGATTCTTTAGGTATGAAAAGTAATAAAAAAGAGCTAATAGTATTTTTTTCAGACTCTATTATGAGGGAAAAGAAGACAAGCTGATCATGCAGATAGAATCAGCATTGTGGAATCAGAGCTTTGCCTTGTCTGTGCCTTCTCTTGAGTAATATGTTTTCTCTTCTAAGCAGTCCTTTTATGGAGACTTTTTGTTAAGGCCATCAAATGCTAAGGTAAGAAAAATTTAGGATTTTGTAAAACAAAACATAAACTTTAATTTAAGCCGTAAGGGGCAAAAAAAAAAAAAAAAGCTTATATTTAATCCAGTTATTCTCCATTCTCCATAAAGATTCAAATCTTTCGGAAAGCCAAAATATTTCCAGACAATGCAGACTCTTTTACGTGGTCCTATTGCCAAAAATTAAAATGTAGAAGCAAGAAAAAGGAGGATGGAAATAATTTAATGAGAATTATCTCTAAGAAATTAAAAGGTCTTTCAATCTTTTAAGTTATTATCACAGAGAGAGATGTGCCTTTTGTTAAGACTGGTAATTCAGATTGCAGGGACTTGATGTGGATGGGTTTGACCCAACCACCCTGTTGTGTTTCTTTTCTATAAATTACTTGTTCTTAAACTGCAAATTCTTTGAGATGAGAACTGTTTGGGAGTCTCCAGTGTTTGCAGAGCCTAGCAATAAGCAATATAAATAATCATAATTTAGCCTAAATCTGTGCGGTTATAAATAAAGGTGATAGTTGGGTCACCCTGTCCCAGTAACCATTTTTTTTTTCTTATCAGTGCTGATTTGAAGCATTCTTGGCATTTCACTATTACTTTTTCTGTTTTCATTGGGAGTCATTTGCCTGGGAAAGATTTCTTGAGGGGATTTGGCAGCAGACTTGCCTGCCGGGAAGTGGGAATTACTCTTTTTCCTATCAGGGAGATAAAGCAGCAGAACAGCCTGATTTCTCCCCATTGCAGTCTTGTGGGACCACAGCTTGGAAATGCAGCATTCAGGCAATGTTTTGTGGCATGTCAGGAAGCTGGAAGGTGTTTCTTACTCTCTCTTTCTCTCTCAGGTGCCTTTTCACTCCCTCAGGTGCCTGAGAAATGAAAAGGGTCCTCTAACTTTGTGTTAGGTATTGAGGTTTCTTTGGCAGTTTGAACGACTAAAATTCAGTGCCCGTGCCCATCTTCTGACTTCATCCTTTTTTCTCTGCAACTTGATATGCTGGACTGTGACTCTGGTTGCCTCTGGGGCTTAACTTTAGGTTGTTTTACCTCGACCTTTTTGCCCCCTTGCAGGAACATTTAACATGATTCAGTGCAGTGACTTAGTCCCGAATCTGAAGGTCAGTCCTGCAGCACGGTGGAAAAGAGGTCTCCAGAGCGCTTCCCTGACTCCAAAGCGCATCCAGCAAAAACAACAACAA
This sequence comes from Tinamus guttatus, assembly GCF_000705375.1. The sequence goes on along the minus strand of NW_010587558.1, from coordinate 71,097 downwards.
GTACCCGAGGAAGAAGAACATTCTTCTATATGTCTGTCTGTCAAGTTCAATCTCCTTCCTTGAGGCACACAGAGCCAAAGGTCAGAGGGTCTGTGTACATTTTAAACGGTGTTGAAAACCCCCATGATGTCACTGCCTGAGTGGGATGCATTTTTCTGTGATAACATGCTGGGGTAGTCCTGCCCTCTTGTACTCTCGTAGACGTGTGTTCTTTTCTTGGTGATATACACTGTAATTTCCTATCTTGTCCTTTGTCACTCTGATTACCATGTAGACCAGCAGAGGCAGGTGGGAGGATAAGTGTATAGTTAGATAATAACAAAATGTTCTTTCTAATTTTGTAGTGTGTCCAGTCTTTCTCTGGTGACAGAAACATGGCAATGAATCAATTACTTTTGTTCTGCCTTCCTGTTTTGTGCTTTTGCTCATTTCTGTTTCTAAGCAGACATGGCCAGAGATGGACCTGGAGCTTTTTCCCTTTTCCCTGTACCTGACACTCTTGAATTTTGGGTGTATTAAAAATCCAAGTGGCATCTAAGCATGAGAAACAATCCCTAGATTTATAAAAGCTCAAAAAGCATCAAACCTTTTACTGGAACTGTGCACGCCGTTGATACCAGCAAGAGTGGAGGAGGGTGAGAAGAGCTGCTGTGATCCTGAGGTCCTCCAGTGAGGACCTGGCTCCCGTAGCTGTCACAGGCAGCTTGAAATTCCCCCTCATGTTCTGTGCCTTGTGCTTATCTTATGCTTTCCACAAGTAGAATTTTAAAGAGCAAACAGATGCCATTTGCCTCTTTAGACCACGCATTTCCTTAGTTTCTTGGCTATTACTAACTAAGCTACCTGATAACAGTGATGTTATTTGCTGAAAAGAAAGCTCACACCTTGTTGGTGTTGGTCCTGTGAATTAGCAGCAGCTTCAGAGCATCTCAGTGCTGGAAGTTAAATAACAGTGACGTATTAGAGTGCCTTCTTTTATTATTATTACTATTACTATTACTATTACTATTACTATTACTATTACTATTACTATTACTATTATTTTGTGACCTTAGAGTTCTCTCAGAATAACATTTGCTTTGATTTAAGCTGTGAATAAAAAGTAAAAGTTTAATACATTCTCATTCTACTGCTTAGGTTAAATTTTTCAGGTTTAATTATCTCCTTATTCTTACAAGATTAAGCAGAAAGGAATGAATGGAAGCACTGAAGCTGAATAGATGAAATGTTTTTCTTTGTTATGTTTCACAATTTTTATTCCTCTTCAGAGAAGACAAAAAAGTCATACGCGTATACATGCTTAAGCTACTAGGCTAGCCTGTGATTTGGGAACTCATTCAATAATTTGCCCTGAAATACACTTCTTGCATGACCTTAGGCTTTTGTGAAATGAAGATAATAGCACTCTGCAGCTCACAGAAGGAGCGCATTAAACCGTTTGAGGTGCTGTAATGGATGGGGACTAGATAGGTAACGGGGGTAAACAGGCGGGTGATTTTTTTTCTAAGGAAAGAGTAACCCTTTAAAAGCACCCAATAAATCTGTAAGCCTCAGGTTCATATTTTCAAATTCATGTAAAGAAAATGCAAGCATCCAAAGACAATGGGGCTTTGGTTCTTGAATCCTTTAGAAATACACACCTTTCTTTCCTCTTTTATCCCCATGAAATGTGAAGATGGCTTTTTTATGCTGTGAAAATGATCATCAAGTTTAACACAATTTCAGTGTTATCAAGTAAAATTTTATATAATGCTATCAGTAGTTTAAAACCTAGTTGGAAATGAAATGAACGCATACCAGTTAGACAATAAAACTGTTCTTTGGATAAATACACAGTATGGAATATTAAAGTCAGCTTATTCTTTCCTCCGAGTAATAAACTGCAAAGTTTGCAGTACCACAAGAGACTAATGAAAAGCAGATTACATAAAAATGAGAGCACAAATGCATAAAATAAATGGTACGGTGTGCTGAAGAAATATGATTTGTTTTAGAGATTATTTTATTTGAAGCAATTCCATTACCAGTTTTAATTGATTAAGCACGGCCTTAGTGTATTTGTCAGAAGGCAAAAATAATAAACTTGTTTTCATGGTATCTAGGTGAACAAGGTCAAACCAAAGCTTGAAATAACATAATACCAAAGCTAGTGTGAATGTGAGAACACTTTAGAGTCTTTTTTATACGTTATAATGATTTTGTCAATACTCTCCACTCCTCTGAGAAGTCTGAATGATATTTGTTTGTCATCCTTAAGGATATTGGTTGTTCAGAATAAAACCAAGAAATTGTCCATAATAAAGGCAAGAAGTTACAGGTTTAAGAATTGACAGTGGTAATCATTTAAAAAATCAAACCTACTTCCTCTTTCCTGGAAAGTCGAAGGGTTGTTTGTTTCAAATCCTTTTTTTCTCTGGAGATCTTCAAAACCTGCCTGGGATGCCACCCTGTGCCACGTGCTCTAGGTGTTCCTGCTGGAGCAGGGGGGTTGGGCTAGATGACCTCTAGAGGTCCCTTCCAACCTTAAGCATTCTATGATTCTATGATAACTGGATGATTGGCATCCAAAACAGGAGGCACTGTTCCTTAAAACTGACCCCTGAGCCCCGTCGCCTCCGAGGGCAGCAGCTGAAGGCTGGGAACTGCGGCCCAGGGCAGGGAGTGGCACCGCAGGCCGCGGCGCTGGTGGTGCTGCCTCAGGGAGGTGCTTCGCAGAAAGGCCTGCTCCTCCTCCTGCGATAGGGCGAGCTCTACCATACCATATATCACAGTGAGAAAGGTATTTGGGTCAGGGCAATTATTTTATTCTCCGAAGTATTAGGATGGGTAGTTACCATAATTGCTATATCTCAGAGATGGCATTTGCAGATGCTGTTGTTTATATGTTGAAACCTTTTAAAAAACCCTTTAAAGCCATTTGCTTCAAGTATTTTCTATTTTCTATGCATTACCTTGTGTTTCCATAAAGTGCCCTCTTGTCCTTCAAAACAGGAAGGCTCAGTTGGCCCTTTCTGTCCTCTTCATTATGTTATATAGCTTGCTCATATGTTTTTATGCTTTCTTCTCCCAAACTGAATAATTAGTGGTTTATATCTTGTTTTAAATGGAAAAACATGCTCTGCTCATCATCCCACAGATTCTCTTTTGCTTTTGTTATTTTCGGCTTGGTTTCCTAAGTCTTGCTTTTGCACTTTCTGAAGACATCTATATGCTTGTACATCAGTGGCATATGTCAGTGGCTTTCCATTTGCTGACCAATTTTATCCAGATTTCACAGGAGGGCAGAGGTCTCAAAGACAAATACTTTCCTATAAGTATCATTTAGACAAATGACTGAGAAAGTCTATCAGGGTGACTTCACCTCGGCAGACATTGGAGAGGACACTCCTGACAGGGCTTGAGAGGGCCCTTGCCATGGGGAATGTTTCATTGCCAGGCACTTGGATCTCTTATTTTGCAGAGTTCGCTGCAGGGCAGGCAGCAGTCAATGTTGTGCTGGCTACTGAATTTGCTTTGGGTTGGTGCCAGAATCAGAAAACTGGTAGCAGTGAAACCTTGTGGTTGCAGCAGAAATAGTACCCTCTGCCCCAGAGCAGAGGGGCACTGCGCTATGATATCAGTCTCTGCTTAATGTGTAAGTGGTAGGAGGTGTTCCTACAACTACACAAAGGAAAACAAGAGGGGAAAAAAGCCCTCTAGAAGAAATGAGTGTCACCTAATTACTTTGAATTTATTTTAGGTTACATCAGATCACATTTTATTATTATTATTATTTTTACATGCAATTAATTCTCTTAATTTGATAACAGTAGTAATTCCCATTCCTTGAGTGAAGGAGAGTAAGAAGGATTCAAAGAGAGGAATCTGTATTGTTCGACAGCAAGAACAAGGGAAATATAAGGGAGGTTAAAGAGAGTAATAAAGGTCTGCATATGGCCTAGATGCATGCTTCTGGAATATTTTGCACTCCTTATTTATTCTTTTTACCTTCTATTAGTCTAACTACTGTGAATTTCAGCTTATAGAATGTCCTTGATTATTCATAGTAACTGCTACACCCCTCTTTTTTGCTAACTTTCTGCAAGAGACAATTCTAGTACTCATGGTACAAGGTCAGATTCTGCGAAACTGGATAATCCTTATTCATGTGAGCAGTCTCACTGAAGGGAATTTCTATAACAACTGGCTATTTGAGCACTTTTTGCTTTGTGCAAAAATAAATTACTTAGCTTGCTTAGTCTTGTTTCCATATTAGTCCCTTCTAACTGCACATAGTGTTTGGCCAAGGTGCATTCCGGATGCATCCTCAGGTGCTAACCCCTACCAAACAAGCAGCTCAGAGTAAAGCAGATGCTGTTTTCATAAAATCGGAAACATGCAACTGCCTTCACCTTCCCAGTCACTAATACTAGGTGGCATGTTACCAGTTACTAAGGTAACATGGATCAGGAAGCATGTTTACATGTGTTTCAAGGCCAAAATGGTTTATAATAGTTAGTAGATGCTAGCAGATTATGTTATATTAACCTAAAACTTCTGCAGTGTATAACAGAAAACAACCTGAATTACTGCTTTGCTGACTGTCAATTGTATGTAACAAACACATTTAATCCAATTAAATCAACTGCACTGAGGACTTGCACCACTGGATATGCTTAAAATTTTTCCACCTATTCTTATATATAGATTTTTCTGTAGTATTAAGTGCCTTTTGAAGACACATAATTCTTACCAGCAAAACTCACGGCCGTGCATTTGGTTCCTCGTGTGCAAAGCTGGCACTCAGGTCACAGGGCAGTGACCGTCCCCAGATGCCGAGGGCTTCCAGGCTGGCTCTGCGGTGGGTGCGGGAGGGCTGCTCACGTCCCTGTGCGGCGAGTTAGCAAGGGCTCCGCTCCCTCCCTGAGCCTGCACAGCCGGACAAGCTGGGAGAGAGAAGGCATCACACGTCCTGGCGTGACACTCACCCTGATAGCTACGACTTGAAATAAATGA
>NW_010587558.1:18945-66061 GCF_000705375.1 Tinamus guttatus | reverse complement strand
AACGAGTAACAGTTTACCTTCAATAACTGGGACGCTATAGCTATCACTAAATAAGTGTTTTAGTTAAACCTTTTAGCTAAAGTACTCTCAACAGTGAAGGTTACTTAAGAAGTATGTAAATCTCCTTTCAGACTACCAAAGATGCTAAGTATGAGTGGTTTTGGAGGATCTGTAGCTGTCACATTTACCATTTTTCCTAGCTGGACCTCTCAGAGAGGTCCATAAAGATAAACATACCTCTAGAACTTGCTTCATCTGTCTACAGAAATCGATGGAGAAAAATATGTCTCAGAATGTTTCCACACCTGAAGAATTTCATTACCTCAAGATTTTCCATTAGCCAAAGCTTACTGATCCTCAGAAGAGCTGCCTGTAAAATTTTGGGCATGGCTAGTACAGACTGCTAGTACTACCCTTCCAGTTAAGAAGTTTCTGGTGATGCATGAGCAACTTGGCATGCAGGAGAGCTATTGGGCCTTACCAATTTTCCTGGAAGGACTGCCATGTTTTTTTGTTTGTTTGTTTTTGTATATTTTCTGAGCCCAAAATCAAAGAATATGCCTTAGTAGTGACTGTGGGCTACACAGTGATTAGAGAGACAATTTTTGCTTCTAATTAAACGTATGGAATAAAGTTTCTGTCAGCTTTCTTATAAGATAAACTACCTTTTCTTTGCTTATATAAAATAGGATTTTCAAGGCAGTTCTTGGGAAACTTATACCCTATGCATTTTGTAGCTACTACCAAGCAACTAATTTGTGGTCATTAGAAGTTTTCCATAGCAGAGCTTCCCTATCTACACAGATCTTTTTTTAGTCCTGAAAACTCAAAAGAATTCTCTTAAGAACACTTAAGCTCCTAAAAATAAGAAAATAACCTTGTTTTTAACTTTTTTTTAAGTTAGCATGTAGTATCTCACTAGTGTGGACTAAGCAGTTTGCAGATTTGGACATTAATATTTACTTTGACATTTACCATGTGTGAAAACTGCCAGACTGCCTTGTTCATAGTCCAGATTTTTCAGTGTAAAATTACTATTGGCTGCTTAATATAGTAAAATCACACTTTTCCCTTCTGAAAGAAAATAAAATGTTTCTTTTGTAAGATAGAGCCTTAGACCTTATGGCTGGGACCTTCTCTGTATGTGGGAAATATCTTGCACAATGGAATACAGTTTCAGTTGAGGCTTTTGGTGCTTCTGAGATATTCAATATGTTTAAGTAAAAATATGACCATTTCAAGGTAGTCATGAACAAAAGAAGCTATAGACTTAGTCATTATATTACATTTGTCAACACAGCTGCAAACCTCTTACTCTCTAAGCACTTGTATGTATTGGTAAATGCAACTTCAGAGCATCCAGGAAGGTTGCTATTGCAAGGTCTTATTCTAGATGAATGATTTTAAAAGTATAAAATTAGAAATGGTTAAGAAGGAAAGAGAGATTAAACATCATCAGAAAATCATTTGGTAAGTAAGCTTTCCATTTCATAATCTTTCATTCTGCTTTGTTTCATAATAGATATTATTGTTGGATAGATAAAATTGTTGGATAATAGAAAAAAAAAGTTTTTCTGTCCTCTATCCAGTGCTTACTTCACCCTTCCCACTTATGCTTATAAAAAGGGAGCTTTAAATAGTGTTGTTGTGTCTGTGCTAAAAAAAATATTGTTCCACAGGATAACTGATTTCATCCTGATCAAGTCAGTTAATACAATTGATTCTCAAACTCACTACCTACAAAATTTAGTTGATATGCCTTTATTATCTTTTTTTCTCATGTACTTTTTCTTGCCTGCCTGTGAACTCTTTAGGAAAATTTTTACTACTGCCCAAGTATTGTTTACGTCTTTGTAGTAAGAGCGAAAAATAAAATAGTAAATAAAAATTAATATAAATATAATCTGAAGTTAATAAATACAATATTTAAATATATAATAATAATGTAAATTGCAGATTATTAGCAGAAGAGAGCCTACTCCCCAAAAGATCTGTACAGATATTAAAAAAAAATCAACCTTGCAGTAAAAAATGAATTAGTAAAGGCTTATTTTTTGTATTATTGTATTTTTGCAAATTTTTGTATGATTTTACTCTGAATGCTGAAAGATGCCCAGCTAATTAACAAATACTGTTTTTATATGAAGGGTACTAGAACGAGTCAGAAAACAGTTTCCTTCTTCCAGAATATTCTGAAATGTACTTAAATCCAACACTCTGCTGGCAGTGAAGTTATAAAATAACTGTGTTTTAGAAGTATACAATTATGGTATATGATAGCTTGTTACTGAGGAAGACTGAAACTGAAGATGTGTGAAGTCAATTTTTGCCTCAATGACAAAAAATAAATACTTTAATAAGAAAAGATTTTATTGCTTGCATAAAGAAAAGTGTAAGTGTTTCAAAGACCCAAGTGAGCCAATATATCTTCATTGGAGATGTTTCTGCAAGAGAGTGTTTCCGAGGTTCCCTTTGCACATGGCCTGCATCTCCTATGTGCAGGAGGTTGGGATCTATGTGCAGGTGGCTGAACTGCCTGGAGATTTGTGTACAGGCTTTCCTGGTAGCTCTGGCTTCTGTATCAAAAGTTCACTCAGGACAATAGAACGGAGGAGAGGAAGAACATCCCCATTATGCAGGGATCTTCTTCCCTACCAGGACAAAGAAAATGGGGAGGAAGAGAAAAAGCAGCCTGCAGCAGTTCCTAATTATACACAAATACTTCAATTTTTACAAATAGCAAAAGAGGGCATTTGAAGTGAGGAACACTGGAAAGGCTAGAAGTTATGAAAAGGGAAGCATATAATCTTTCTTTTCCTTTTTGTCTGTTACCAGAAAACACCAGCAAAGTACTTCCTGGTTGGTGATATTGCTCATCAATCGCTATTGAAAGCCTGATCGGGTGGTGAAGATACCCTTCAGCCTGCAAGAAGGATTGCAGTGGCAATGACGGCTTTTGGGACACAAAGTAAAATTAACTTCTAGGTTATCCCCGTCAAGGACCATTAAGTCCTGTACTATGAGGGACACGGTGAATAAGTCATATTTTAGCCTCCCATGAGCACAAAAGCAGGCAGGTTCTCTCCTCCTCCCAACAAATCTGACCTTCGCTGAAATTTATGTGAAAACGAAAAAAGAATAGAAGGCTGCAGCTCTGCCGAACTCTGATGATGTGACTCATTTTAATTACTGGTATTTGGAAATTAAATGGCCTGGATTTCATTCGGTAGTTTGTTTCAGGAAGAATGATTTAAGTAAGCTCCAGAGTTGCAGCACCTTTTACGGCAGGTAAGAAGCAAGGCATTCATTTTTCTTTCAGCAGAACGTCCTTGTAAGGATAATAACAATTAGGAAGCAGAGTCTTCACATCAGATTCTCTGCTCACTCTGACATTACCTCCTTGGGCTACTTTATCACTTCTAATTTTCTCAAATAGTTTCTCAAATGCTAGGTTTGGTGCATTGACTTTGAACAACATTAGAGGTGCATTATTTCCTTAAAAGCAGATGTGTAAGAGGCACAGACAGGCAGGACATAGGCTATGCTATTGTAGGCTGCTTAATTAATTGAACTTCTTTCCTTTTAAATGCTTTCCCCTTGCCAGCTGTGTTAAGTCAGAATTTTCCACTACACCAAAACAGTAATTCTTTGTCCGATGTATAGAAGCGTTGAGAAAACAAAAGGAGGGAGAAGAAAAAAGCCAAAGAACGATAACCAAAAAATGTAACACTACCAAAATGTCCTCACAGAAATTACTGTATATATATTCATATATCAGCTATACTGGCTGTACTTTGAGAGTGTGAGTATTTTCATGCATTTAGACAATAAAAAAAACCCACAAAAAATGTTAAAAGATATAAAGTTTGCAGTGCTGTCTCAAAGAGAGATGGTGAGCTGGCAGACAAATGCAAGTTTTTGAAGAACATTTTTGCACTAATCAGCGCTTCTCATACTTTTTTTTTACAGAAAATTGAGTTTACATTTTCAAAAAGAAGTAAATAAGGTACCATTTTTACATCTGGAGAGGGCTTAAAATGTTTTATAAACTATGCTTCAAAAATAGTATGAGAACAGAAGTCAGCATTTTTTATAAGGATTCACATCTTCCTCATGACGTATTAGACTGAAGGACAAGACTGAAGGACTCACGTACATTTTTAGACTGTTCACTAAAAAAAACTTAAAAACAAACAAAAAGCAAGTCACATTTATAAATAAAACCCATGAAGAAGCCCTGAGAATCTTTAATTAAGAGATAAAAGAGAAAGTACATATATGCTGGGGTGTTTCATTTTGGGAGTCTGCTGTAATGAAGAAACAGTGTATATCACAATGAAAAGTTCCTATTAAAGATCATCTCATGTACTACATCTCCAGGGCCTGAAAAATAAACTTATCTATCTCCTATATATGCATACAAGAGCAGGAAGTGAAAAAATACCATAAAAGCTAAAAAAGAGGCTAAGATTTGAAAGGTAAGCTTTGCAAACAGATAATACAATAGTTTCTGGAAGACATCATTGTGTTAGGCTATATATCTTCTTAAATATTTACCAGTAAGAATTATTTATTAAAGGATATATTTCAGATAATGCTACGGTATTCCCATATTTTTTGTTATAAATGACTTCACCAGTGAAATATATGCTCTCAGATAGCAGTTATCGAGTGGCTCAGTAGTAATATACCACCATTCTAAGAGACATACAGGAAGAATTTGCAGTGTACACAGGTTAAAGCAAGGGGCTAACAGCTGTATTCTCAAATGAACTAAACTTTAAAACAGGTATTCAGGGCTATAAAATGCTATGGTATTTAGCTTAATTATTCCCATTCACTTCATTTATCCAACTTCATAAAAGATATTGAAGTAAGGAATCAAAAGGAAGAGGTGGTAAGGATATGCATATTGGAACAATGTTTACAACTACTTTACCTGAGTGCTGAATTTAAGGTAACTTTAGAAACTACTTTCTTGTCTGTGGAAGTTAGGAAGCTGAGCAGCAAAAATATCTTGAGACAGTTTCTGAGAGAAAAAAGATATCTCCTTTTCTCTAGAATGGTTATCTTCACTGCTATAGCTATGTTTATATTCCTATTTTCTTAGTTTTGGAGGGCTGACATTTTCCTGGTGTATAATGAGAATTTCTGGGAGGGCTAACAAGCACAGAGATGTTCCAAAGAAAGGAGAGGAGGCTGCTGTCATGGTAGATCTTGCATCATGTTAATGGTTTTGCAGAATCTGTGTTTGAGTGCTTGGTCTTCTCCCCATCACTACTAGCCAACAAGGTAAAAAAAAGAGGAAGTCATTATTCCACAGTCCTTCAGGATGGAGGTGGAGTAAATGGGAGCCTAATTTCCTCTATACAATGGGCATCTTAGTCAATGTTCTTCATGGCTCTACTTTGGCAACTACATGCTCCATTGGTTCATATTTTACTTGTATTCTTTGGCAGGAAAATTTTGATATCCTATTTTGAGTCTGTAGTTTGAAAAAGGAGAATTGAGCTAAGTCTGATGACTTTGTTCAGCTGCACATCCATTAGTGTCAGTGGTTTTGTGATGCATTCACCTGTCCTTTGAAGCCGCTGAGCTCTCGGAATGAATATCCACAGAACTCGCACAAAGCTGCTAACACAGTAAGTATCGATGGAGATGATTTCCCTTGGTGACTAACAGATTAGGGTGTCTCATTAAAATCATGCTACCCATCCTGTCACTGGAAATGTCAAAAAGACTGATTAATTCAGCTTTTTTTCCCCCTTTGCATTTTTGTTGACCATTTAAGAATACCTGATTCAGTCCTTAAGATGCAAATTTTGTATCAGGAAGAAAAGTCTTGGAAGGGGACTGGCCTCTTCTTATTGACACAGTGCTGTGATGAAATATAGCCTGTCAATGCTAGGTGCTTGCTTATATGGCTGTTCTGATGACATGCACATGAAAGGAATGATTTTTCACATGAGGTAATCACCTTGAATTATTCAAAGTGCAGCTTCTTCCTTCCATATCTATCATATATTATTGCAGGGCCAGATAAGTGGGTGTTAGGTGGTGGGGACATATTTCAGTTCAAAGTTGGCCTTTAAACATGAATTATAAACCCCTAAAAATAAAATAGGGGCTTATCATGGAACCTTCAGCTACAGAAACACTAGTAAGCATAATTAATATTGAGCTCAAGAATGGCCAGTCTGCTGCAGTCCCCCACTGGGGAAGGAATATTACATGAATTTGAATGTCCCATATAATGAAGAAAAAGAGATCTGTTATTACTATAGCCTCTTCCCTGTTCCATTATCTTCACCCCAAATCTCTATCAACAACCACAGGGATACCTAAGCAAGGAATATGATAGTCATACACGTTTGCCTCGGGAAGTCTGAAATAAATACATTCTGTGTTGAAGTTACAATATATAGTGAGCTAAAAGTCCACAGTTAATGGTCAAAAAAGATACAAGCACCAGAAATTAATGAAAGGTTAACATCAAGGATGAAATTGGGATTACTCTACCTGTGCTGTAGTTTTATGGAGGGATAAAATTGGACTGGCCTTGTCACTCAAGCTACAAGGACCCTAGTCAGACAAGCTGAGAGAGGAAAGGAGCAGGAGTGGTTTTAAGATCAGACTGAATCAAAAATTCAGAGCTCTTTGGGAAGAAAAAAAAAAAAAGCAATTTTAACAAGGAGGAACTCTGTATAGCAGCAGAATTTATAAGAAAAAAGACTATTGTTTGGCAACAGTGAAACACTAAGTTTCAAATCTACCTTGGTCTTCATCCATGGATTCCTGAGCAGTGGATTTCACTCACATACTTGACCCATCAAATAACTTTTTCACATGCCTTATATTAGTTATGTACTCATGTCTGTAGTTCTATGTGTACGAATGCATACATTGCTCACAAAAGACAGAGACAACTTTTTGCCATATTTCTAAATAAAGCAAAGCTAAAGTTTACTGTCAGTAGTATTTAAGCTAACTGTAGATTTTTATTATCATTATCACATATTAGCACATATTGAAATGTCTGTCTAAAAATGTGGATAATCTTTAAAGAAAAAAAGAGTTACATGTAAATGTACACGTAAATTTCTTTTTCTCTTTTCTGCTAAAAATAAAGTTGGGGGGAAAGGGAAAAAAAGTAAAACTTGCTTTTCAGCAAAAGTGATAAAACACAAAATGTTCTCAGATAGTTAAAGAAAAAATCCCCATCAGCCTCTTCTAACTTCTTCAGTTTCCATACCACATGGGCTATTTGGTTCAGCTTTTCTATGGTTTCATATATTTGTCTATTTTAAGTTTCTTTCACCTTTTCTTCTTTAGCTATCATTAATACTTCTTGTGGTCACAGTAAACAAAGGATTCTCTTGACTGTACTATATAAAACTGCACGATAGCTCTTGTTTACTGTTTTTGCTGCTGTTTTGCTGTGAATCAATTCTTTCTCTATATCCTTGTAATAGAGAAGGGACCAGATTTACAGGGAGATGTGACATCTTTTCTAGAAGAGCTGGGAAAAGTGTATGTATTTTCAGCCTTCTCAAATGTAAAAACTGTCCTTAGGTCATTCAGGCTGCAACAACTTTACAGTTGCAAAAAGGGAAATACTGAAATACAAATATGCTGAATTAAGCATCTTATTCCTGAAGGACGTTTTCTCCACTTATGTTATATTGGTCGACAGAAAAGTGTACCTAAAAGCTTATTCATTTTTTCCAGACAGTCCAGCTGGTTTTAGAAAAAGACTTTTCCTCTTATTAAGGACTTTGCCCTGCTCTTATGCATCATGGCTATAACAATGCCCCTACTTTCTGCAGTGTAGCTAGTCTTGAACATAGCCTTCACCTTGACTGACCTGCATTTCTTTGTTGCTCCTGTTTTTCTGAATTATATACCTCTTGCTGTACCAGTAACTTTGTAATGTATTAGTGCTATTTCATCTTGGTAAAGCATCTGCTTTTTTTTCATTTTCCTTAAGCCTCTAGCACTTGCATATATTAAGGCTGCAGTTCAAACTTTGATATAGTTTGGCACAGTGCCTTTTTATTAGACAAACACACCAGCTACAGAAATTTACAACTATGTTGTTATTACAATAATATTTGCAGTTGTAATAATATGGCCGCCAAGTCCCTAGAACTGCCAGTCTGCAATACCTTCCTTAGCATCAGTAGCAATTCGAGTTTGTGCAAAGGATTTACCATACAGAAAGGGATGTTGCTTTGGATGGTTCGGATGGTAAGACTGTTTATTCAACAACTGTTTCCAGAGCAGTTTCTATGAATCTCCTTTTGATGAGAAAAGTATCTGAAGCAGTTAGTCACGGCCTAATACTGTTGGACTAACTAGACCTGTGCGAGCGATATCAGCTACTGCAACAGCAGCTCACCTCTCTGCTCACTTGCCTCTGGGAAACATCAGGCATCACAGTCCTCCCACGTCTCTCTGAGTGGCATTACAAAGATGTAGGGACCAAAAATGCCTGTGGCTTGAGGGGATGGGAAGCAGAATAGAATTTCCTGCTAGAGACTAAAGGCGGAGAAAACCTATGACTAGGAAGCACTTACACGGCATGTCATGGATTGGCAAATGGTCTTCAGTTCTGATAGTGGAGGAGATAACCTGGACCAACTTTAACCCAGACATCTCAGGGGTTGAGGAGTCCCTGTCCTCGGAGATACCTCTTGTGTTTTGAAGATCTGACTGGACAAAGCCCTTAAAAACTTAGTCTGAATTATTTTGAGCAAGAGGCTGGACTGGAGATGTCTCAAGCCCTTCCAGTCTGAATGACTGAATGTGGTAATTGCCATATATGTAGCAGATCCATACTGGATCTGCAGAAAGGAGTACCAATGGGCCTGGGACAGGCTAGATCGACTGTGAAAATTGTTGCGTTAAAGCACATGGAGTCCTGTTGTCCTGCTTTAAAAGATCTTTTGGGTCTCATTGTCTCACTACCATTGCCAAAACGCTAGTGAGATTGCCTACACAATTAGAAAGGAGATTATTGTATTAATGATTATTTTGAAAATTGAAGATTCAACATGCCTTTTATAAGACCTATGACCTATACCAGCAACAGGATGTTGTTGTATTTCTGTTTCACTTAGAAATACACTTTTGCTATTATCTGTGATTTTAAAAACACTCTGCTCTCCACTTTCTGTCTCCCTCTGTTGCCAGAGTTCTTGCAGTTGCTGAACTGACGGGTCACCCTCAGACCTCAAAACTTCTCATAGCCCACCTTCAGCTCCTCTGACATACACCTTTTTACTGACGTCCTCAAAAATGTTAGTTACATGGTTCTCTCATTTATTTATTTATTTGTTTATTTAGTGATGATGCTACCACTACTCTTTCTATACAGAAAGATTTCTAATCTATGTTTTTTTTCTTGACACATTTTTAAACACATTTCTTTCTCCATCTACTCTTTCTATACAGAAAGATTTCTATTCTATGTTTTTTTTTCTTGACACATTTTTAAACTTCTGGCTACTGTTCAATTTTCTCCACTTAATCCATTTCTTTCTCCACCAACCAGTGTGTTCAGTATTTTTCAGTTTTCTTGTATGTTTCCCTTTTCTCATATATTTTTGCCATTTTGTAAGTTGAAGTTTCTTTAGCTTTTTTCAAGGATTTTCTTTTTCTTTCACATTTTCTCAGTAATCTTTCAATCACACCATGGTGTCAGAGAGTCACTTACATGTAAGTGTTATAAATGTAAGAAAGCTGTTTAACTTGTCATCCTTCTGAATGGCATATTGCCACCTGTGAGAACATATTATATAGACCATATATGGCTGCAATACAGTTCAAATTTTATCTTTTACAGGTAGGATACTATAGGCCCCAGCCTTGACTAGACCATTCATAATGGAATATGACAGAGGAGATGGAGAACCCCTGTCATCCTTGTATTCTATATTACACATTGCCATCCTGTCAAGTCAAATCTAACATAAACGAATCACATTAATCAGAAAATGTGAATTTCTATTTGACAAGCTAAAGGAACATAACATCTTCAATTAGATTAGCTCCCTAAAATTAGCTACTGACACAAACAAGTATACATGGTCAATTTGCCTGTCCAAAGCTCAAAATCAAGAAAGACATTTTACATAATATACAGCCCCAGAATGAATGCAAGGCTGTAACTCATACAACGGGCCATGCTGACATCACATGAAATCAAAATGAATTCAGCTATATATTCCCCCATATATATATGGGGTCATTTGTTGGTATATGATTTATAATATGCATTTGACTTTAAATGCTTTGGGATCTGTTTATCAATAATTTTTTGGTTAGAAAAGAGAGTCAAATCTGAGCTCCATCTTATAGATGTATCCCAGGCTGGTTTGGAACCCCAACTATGAAAAAAAATGATCACAGGCCTTTTAGGTCTTCTATTTCTGTTAGTTTGGTGCACAGTGGAAGGATGAAGCTAATGGAGTAAAGGCAAGGAGACAGAATATACAAAGTGGGCAAGCTTGAAGATGCCCGTAGGCCAGGGCATGGGAGCCTTGGCTGCAGGTGGTAAGGAAGGAGGGTTTCTAGACTCATTTCTGTCCTAAAGTTGAATCTAAAAGTTGCTAAGAACCTTGCAGGGGAGCATGCTGCTCATGGCCAGACAGGACCCTGTGGCTATGAAGTATCCATCAAAACACTGTGCCTGGCAAGTTTGTTCTCTTTTCAAAGGGACAACACGAGACCAGCTCTTGGCACTCCGGTACTCCGTAAGTATCAGCGATTAGACTGTCCGTAGCCATCGCCAGACTTCTAGGAGATCTTAGAAATCTGCTTCTCAAGGCCTAAGTTAGCTTTTGCCACTGCTATACCAGAAAACAAGAACACACTGGCCTCTTAGTAAAAATTAGCAGCTATTTCTAATCTTCTTCACAGGGAACTGCAGCTGAATTCAGAAGATTTCTGTCACGGGATGAGTGGTGGTGTGTTTGAGTGACGCAATGCACTTCACTCGTGGGAAAGAAATAGGAATAGGTTTTATTGGTAATGACAATGGTAAGGTCACTTATTACTTACTGCATGGAGGTTCAAGATACACAGAGAATTACCAAGGACACCCTCAGGTTGGGTGATGAGGTTCAGGCTGGACCTCCTTGCTTTCCAAACTCCTTCTGAGAGGAGTCTGGGTGCGGCTGGATCCAACCCTAGCCCCAGGCCTGGTCAACGGTTTATGCCTAAGGGATTTGTGCACAGTTACAAAGTAAAGTTTACAAGTTCAAAAAAAGAGAAGCGCGCTATAGTCACTTACCACAAATCTGTAGTGGGAAGGATCTCTTAACCCCGAGGAGTATCCTTGAGAGGCGTTCCTGCCCAAGGCGAGATCCTGGCCTGCAGCCTGCTGCGATACAAGGAGAGCTCAATGGGCTCTTAGGCTGTCCCCATATTTGTGGGATGAGATGATTGACTTATAGTCATTCTGTCAATTCAGAAATGACTGTTGGCTGGTGTACTCAGGGTTAGCCTTATCTCCCCATCAGAATAGGGCCATCAGGACTGTTATTGATGGTTAATGTCTGGGTGGGGGAAGAAATCAGGGAGGCAACTACCAGGATCAGATAATGTGGTAGTTAACACCTGAACAGGGCTACATGTGAGAAGTCAGGATGAGCATATCCGTCACAATTTCCTAATTGTTTTTTCAGTCTTCAGGACTTTTAGAAACTAACATGAAAAATCCAAGGCCAAAATCTCTAACTAGCATTTACAGTTTAAAAAACAAACAAACAAACAAACAAAAAAAAACCCCAAAACCTGTTTACCTTCCAGAACTATAATAATTGCAAAAATCATAAGTATCATTCAAAATGAGTATTAGCGTTATAATCATAGCATCAGCTTCCTGCAGTCTTGTGCAGACACAAATGCAGACTCCTTTATGCTATTGTTCCCTTTCCCAGTTCTATCATTTGTTCAGGCTTTTTTCCCTCTTCCCCTCCCTCACATTCCTTCACATATTTCATTCCTTTCTTTCCCGAGAATAAAATCCTGCCACAAAAGCCACAATTGCTTTGAGGGTCTGATCTAGGCTACTTCCATTACCAATAACAGTTTAAACTCCTTGATTGACCTACACCTTAAGGAGTCTAGCGATTAAATCATTCTTAGAGAAATCCAGTCCCAATAAGGAATAGTAAGCAACATAAAGACGTATAGATTTTGAGACATTAAGGGACCATGTAGTTTGATAGACTGCACAATGTAAAATATTATTTAATGAATGTTGCTCTAATCAAGCTCATCAAGCTTCTTAAAATCTTGCACTGTAGTTGTGTTTTTATAATGAATTTTCCCTGTGGTCTTTCTAATGTGTCAACACTCCTTTTCGTATTGTAAATAACTATCCCTTTTATCAATATCCTTTTAAATTGTAGATTAATTGTAGATTAAGTGGGCATGTAAAAAATTCAACATCTTCTGTATGGTAATAGGTCCACTTAAAGGCAGAGGAGAACAGATGAATCAAGAGACAGAAGTTCAATAAATATATCTAGTAATGGCTGATCTTTCAGGTGTACCAGAAACAAACCATTAAGGTCATTCCAATACGATGTTAAAGGAGCCCTTGGGGAACAGACTGTTAGAGCAGTTGCATGGCACATATCTTTTTCTTTTGGACTGTACCCATCCTGTAGGCTGTAGACCACTTTGAAAAATTCCTTTAGGGCTCTGACATGTGAATAATTTACAGCAGCCCACCCAGACATCTTCCAGAAGGGGAGATGACGATGTCCATCTGAGGACAGCAGTCTAGGATGAGATGAACAACCTCAGAGGTGCCTCTCTCTCTTCAGTGGCATACTCTGCAAGGAGCCTAAATTACCTTGATTAGGCCTACCTTTTATTTGGGACAAAACTGACCTCACGCCCAGAATCACCTCATCCCAGATGTAGTGCTCAAGTTAAATACCAGAAACTTGCCTCGAAGGAAGAGAGGGCACCATGACATTATGGTGGCTCAGATGTTGAACACTAATATAAGATGAAGCTATAACCCGATTCTCTGTTTTTTAGTGGATTTTAGCCCACTGAGAGGAATTTGGGCTTTTGTCTGTTGTGATCTTTCCTTTGTGGGCAGCAGTTCTCTATACGTGGTAGTCAGCCATAATGCACTCTAACAGTGCATGGGCAAAATAGATGATGAAGAGCTTCAAAACCATATTTGTGACCTAGAAGCAGAAAAAAAGAAAGGCACACAGGAAAAACACAACATTATTTATCCTCCTTTTTGGCAGGAGTATGCAGAGTCTTTGGAAATCTGTAGAAAATGCCACAACTGTGGGAAGAGTTTGACCTAACTGGGATCCCACAGTTAAATCATTCAGCAGGGCTCAGAGGACACTGAAATTCTCACTGGGAAGTTTTATTTAATCACAGAGATTTTTTATATATATATATTTGACTGAAAAAGAAAGGTTAAATGCATACATATAAAAGGAATGTTATTATTTTCCATCCCAGTAACTTTACCATTTTTGATCAGATATTTCTACCATGTTTGATGTGCATCGGTTTTGCTTATGTTTTTGAAAAAGTTAATAGAGAACACAAAACAATTTGTGACTCTTATAGTCTACCTTTTATATTCTTTGTTCTCTCTATATTTCTCTTATATCCATAAATACGGTACTACTACAGTACATTTTTTATTTCTAGTTGTTTTTTGGCAGATTGCTCCTCTCTTGGTTCTACTGAAGTTACCTGAAAACCTACATACAGGTTTGGAAGGAGGTGCCAGGCAGCTAAGACAATTTATTTGAGTTCTTTGTGAGTAATACCATTTACTTGACAGTTATATAGAGACTCACCAGAAGATCAGACTGTTCAGGAGTGCACTGTTCTACTCAGTTCTACTACAGAAACCAGTCCTGGTCAAGATTTTGATTGCATGAGTCATCAGTAACTCAGTAGAATTTAGCTCTCTCTCTCTTTTTTTTTTTTTTTAATTTTTTAACAGGAAGACCTTGTTCTTTTTTTTTTTTTCTTTCTTCCTCTAGCTGACATAAACAGTTGCAACTGCAAGCTGTTTGCATCTGTCAGATGGTTGCCTCTAATGGCATCTAGGCACTTATCTGAAGATGGGATTATGTCTGTGTTGATGTAAATAAGATACCTTACAAGTTTTCTTGCAGTACTTACAGAGATACTTTATATTTTCTCAAATAAAGGACATGTAATTAGCTTTCATAACATAAGATCCCTACTTTATTTTTGATTTTCATATTACTTAGATTGATTGCTGGAACAATTAAAATTCTATGAAGGAACAATTTAACATGAATCAAAGCCAGATGGACTTGGGGCTTCATTGTTTTACTGTTATTATGAATGAAAAGAGGAGGATACTGCATATATAACAGCCCATGCTATTATTGACTTTCTGACAGGTAATCTTCTCCATGACAGGAATGTCAAAGATATTTGTGAACTAGCAAATAATGAGAGAATCATAAAGGCTTTTGCAATGGGGACCTTCAGAGTTTCAACAGCCTTGGTTTTGTCCTTTTTAATACCTCACATCTCTGCCAATAATAAGGAATGACAATGTGATTTTTATTTCAAAAACCTAAAATGAACATTAAAAGAAAAAAAATGCATTTTCAGAATATTATGTAGTGTAACTTTGCTTAGTTTTTAGAATTAGTGAATGCTGAATAATTCTATATAGCATCATACTAAGCAATAAAATCTGCTCATAATTTCCACCTCTTAGCAAGGTTTAATAATCTTAAACAATCCAATCTCAGTTATACAAAGTGTAGATGATCTGTGACTTCTTCTGAAATGAACAGGGAAGGAAGATATGAGCACCTTTACAAATGAAATCTCTGCATCTGCATTTTGGTTGCTTATTGGAAGAAATGGGGAGGCCTGGCCTATTCCATGCAGTACCCTGTGGTTTTCAGCACGTATCTTAGAAAATTCCCTTTCCTGGAGTTTGTATGGAAGGATTGCTCTTGTGTGGACTGTCTAGGCTTCAGACCATTAGGCTTATGTTATAATAAACACTGAACTTTCTGCTGTATTAAGATAGCTGCTATCATTCAATTTTTGAGTTCATGAATATGGGTTTTTATAACCTTGAGAATCAACTGTGTCAGACTGGAACCAATTAGACAGTTAAACATACATTCCTTAAAAATTAGTAATGACTGTATTGCATAGGAAAAAAAAAAACTGCCCTCATGGCAATTACAGTTTTAAGGAAAAATAAATACAGAAAAAAATATTCACTTGACTGGTATTTGTAGGCACAGAATAAAGGAAAATCACAGACTCATTCCTGGATAAGACTGGTTTTGAAGAATTTGAACTACTTCTTCCATGTCCTGCTTATTAGATTCTAAGTGCCTGCAGTTGTGCAAGCATCTGCTCCAAATGAGGGACAGTACCACTATAAAACCACTATAAAATATGTTAATCGGAGAGGTCTGAGTGAGTCAAGGTATTTTCATGCCTGTAGAATTCTGTCACCACAATATTTAAGCCATCTCTAACTGTAGTGAAACACTATACTCTCCACCCTCCTTCCTCCTTTTTTTTTCCTGGAAATTCATCCCATTTGGATCTCACAGTCCAGTTTTCAAGAAAAGAATATAACATTTGGAGAAGACACCTCAGTGTATTTTCTTTCCTCAGGAGAGAAGAATTCATTTTTAAACAGATATGGTCTCTGGTTTTAGTTGAAAAGTTCAAAAGATTAGCTTGAATAACTTCAATGGCAAAGCAGACGAACAAGATATTAAGAAGATTTTGAGCAACTTCTTTTCTTTTACTTAAGTGCTGACAGTGCCTTAACTTCTTCACCAGTTTTGAAAACCCTTAACTAAGGAAGGAATCCACTTAAGAAAGTGCTGTACAATCCTCCAGATCAGTAACCTAACTATTTCAATTCCTTCACTTTAAAGAAATTTTAATATTTCCACTGTAGCTTCATGCATCTCAGGATCTTCAGTTCTCACACAAACTCTAGAATCCATATCTTAAGCTTAAATAAAGAAAAATATGGATGAAAATGCAAAGCCCGGCCAACTGAAAGCAAATCAACAATAGAGATTAATATCAAAATAGGCTGTCAGATAAAAAAAAAAGGAATTATGAGCCTCTGAGCTGGAATCCGTAAAGATACCTTCTCATTGATGAAACGGGACACAAAGTAAATTTTGAGCCCCTTTTTGCCAGCAGGTAGTAGTAGATCACTACATACTAGAATTCTTTGACTGAACAGAGGATGGAAGTGGGTAACCTCGTGTAAGAAATTCAACTTGAACAGGAAGTCTTTTTGAGTGTTTCAGGATCAAGTATAGGGTAACAAGCATTATGGCCAGGACTTTATGACAAAAAGCCATAGAAAATACAGTTTGGTAGGAAACAAAACAAAGAAATAAATATTTTTTGAACATTTTATGTAACTATATTTCTTGATTTGTAAACTAAACACGGGTTTGCCTCTCTAAGATAGGCATTTCGGTCTAAGTGTTTCATTTATTGTAATTCATTTCAAATTCTCAAAGTCTGATAGTGGCCTGAAGTTCATATACAATCTATTTTACAGTACAAGAAACATCAATACTGAGTTAATTGCTGTTACATACTGCTCTTCATTTACCGCCCCTCAGGAATACATATGAGCTTTGCAACTTGACTGACTTGATTAAAAAGCTAAATGCCCTTTTTCTTCTGACATTTCTTCTTATGAGCTTCAGGGCTCCTATCAAATTGAAAAATTAATAAATCGCAGTGAATGTTTCAAAACACAGGTTTCACCTGTGTAAGACATTTGTAACTTCGATGATGTGCCTATTAGCTTCATCTTAATTGCTGCTGGATCTCTGAATACATGTAGCACATAAAACCAGAAAATCTCTTCCCAATGCCTATACAAGTTTCTCTTTTCTGTAATACTACACACAGTTCAGACAATTGTAATAAGCTTCAACCTTCTCGGCCTCAGCTACTTGAGTGAAGAGATCCTGATGACTGATGCACTGATGACCGCAGCTTTGCCTCTCAGCCCCTGCACTTTGGCAATACTTTTGGTTAAGTAAGTTTTTCCTTTTTTTTTTTTCAGGAACAGCTATTGGGCCCTTCTGCACCTATTTAACTAGGTTTACAAAAGGGCAAGGGTTGGAGGGACAAAGCCGAAAACAGACATAAAAATATGTCCAAAGCCACAGGAAAGCTGGAACATTGCATGTTGGTAAAAGATTACAAAGTGAGCTTCATAAACAAGATGCATATCAACCACTGATAATGCAAAGATACTGTGCTTGTTTGCTGCATAAACATCACATGGAAATCACAGGAAATCCGGACACTGCTTATACAGACATATTTATTTAGTTCACCTTGTCCACGGGTTTTCCACAACAGGTCTGACAAATAACATATTCATTTAGTGAGCTTGCCATTCTTTTACAATATGATTATTACAGTCAGATGAATCGTTATATGTTCCATTTTCTTAGCCTATATACACAGTGTATCACACAACATCTGTCAGAACCATTTAGAATGTAATCTCTAATTCATAGGAGAACAGAAAATGAAGGAAAGGTATAGGTAACAAGTGTCATCTTATTTCTGCAGCTGATAGCTGGTCTGCATCAGGTGTCAAAACCTCCCTCACTCCACCACTCCAGAAAACCTTTATTTACAAATTTTCTTTTGTTAGTTTTCAAAAGATAAGGTTGCACATCAATGGTTTTCCATAGGATGCCAATCCTTTCTGAAGCTGCCCTGCTGCTCACTCAAGCTGTGTTTTCGCTTCTCTTTACAATTCCTAATGAAATCTCTCTCAGTGCCAACAGCATCTCTGTGATAAGAGTTACAGATGAACAATGCTGATTTTGATTTTCTCTGCTTTGAGCGAATCCTTGCAAAACACAGAATTACAGAACCTCACATCCTGCTTTTACTTTAATAAAAGCACCACATCAGTGATCTTCTGTAATTGCAAGTCTTCACATAAAAACTTCTTCTGTGATTTTTAGGATTAGGCAATTCTATTTACTTACAAACTGTTGGGGTTTTTATTTGCAGCTCTTCCCTATCTTCTTGGACAGTAAAAGGCTGTGAGTGTCTGTATGCAGTTTTGAAGCTAACAGTGTTGATGCAGTCTTGCAGAAGCAGAACAATGAAGTTAACTCACCTCATAATGCATATCCTTTCATTTGACCACAACATGTGGTTTGTCCCAAAAAAGTGTAACAAACTGTGTGTGGTGTTAATCTACGCTTGCTCAACCTCACACTAACCTGAGCAAACTCTTCTCACCATTTGCTGAGGAATGTGGTAGAGATATGTGTTGAGCTGGGAGAGGCTAGCATGGGAGAGGACATGGTGAAAGCTGGATACTTCTTCTGAGAACCGGGTGAACACTGTGGCATGAATGGTAATGTTAAAACCAGTAGGGGTATGTGAAGAAAACCTGCTATTACAAGACTTCGGCTTTCCCTCTTGCAGGAAAGTTCTGTATCTGAAATACCGATCGAACTTCAAAATAGTTTTCTTTATAAACACTGATTTTTAGATTTCTTAATGCTTGGTAAAGACTTTGCTCTTGTTGATGGAGATGATAAAGCAGATCTTCAGTGTAACTTGGAGAAAAAGACCAATGACTTTCTGAACACATGACAGCAGTTGTGCATGAAGTCTCTGTGAAGTACTTAAAAGGCTGTTCTGCTATTTTTGTCCAATGGCATAATTCTTGTGAAATTTTTCAATGAAAGGTTTCTAAACCTTTAAGAAGAGGTTAAAAGAAAAGAACTGGATTTATGCTTCATAGAAAGACTAATTGGAGAGGCAGACCTAGCTGCAAAATCACTCTCAGAACATCTTCGCCACTACATATCTTTTTCATTCATCTTCCTCAGTGTATTGAAACACACAGTTAATCTCTTTTTCTTTTTTTTTTACATAGGATGATATAAGCTCCCATCTATTACTGTCTTCCTCTGCAGGAAAAAAGTTTGGTTCAGAGAAGGAAACAATTGCAATTTCTCAGAGGTAATGTAGCAACTGCTACATAATGAAATTTAGGGAAATCTTTCAGTTACAGATGTTTTTCTTTTAACACCTGATATTTAAATCTGCCTGCTTAGCGCCAACAGAACGTATCTTAGAACAGGCACTTTAGTGTTCAGCTTTCTTTTTGGAAGAGTAAGCATATTATATTTACCATCTACTTTTAGATTATTTTTAGTATCTGATTTTTATGATCTTGTTTCCAAAATCTTTTTCTTTCAACCAAATCTTCAGAGACCACTAGATTTTTATTTAAATTTTACTTTCCACTACAATCATTAGGTCTTGTTCTGGCAATAAGGAACATACTATATTTACAATATAAAAATATTATTCTTCAGACAAGAATAAAGCCACATTATTTTTTCTTACTTATGTGTAGTCTCATTCTTTTCAAATAAGCAGCAATACTTGTCCTTAAAATCTGCCTTCATACACTACCACAGCAAAAAAAGAGATCGATTTCAAGGTCATTAAAAACAGGCAAATACTGATATAAAACAAACTAATCAGGCTGGCAGCAGGAGAATGGTATGACCCTGACAAAATGAACTGTATAGTATTTGGTGACATTATATATGTGAGTGATGGAAACAGAGACAGGTGACTCTCTAAGGGCATGGCTGTTTGCAGGATAGTTTATTAATGCACATATAACCTATTGAAAGATAATAATATGCAGCTTGTCGTGGCAATATGGGAACTATTTCTGATTATGGCATGGACAAGGTAAGATTACTTCATTATTTACTTATTGAAAGAAAATCTATTGCTGCTATATAATTCTATTGACAAAACTTGTACAGACACATGGCCTATCAACAGCATAAATAGTTACAACACTAAAATAAATATCCATTCATACCTTGGGAGAGACATATTAGTCATTTTGCTGTTAGCACCAGAACTATTATACCGCTCTGCCAGACAGTCACAAGGTTCACAAGCATTCATTTCAATTAATTCTCAAGAATGGAAAGAGTCCCAACTCATTTCCGTTGTCCTTCAGAAATACTCCAGTCGATGACCACAAGGGCTATCAGCAGTGGTTTCTCTTAGAGGAGAACTATTGTTGGTATTGCTAGAATGGAGCACAGAGAGCAGACAAGCCTACTTTTGCTGCATGCATGCTGAAATGAAAACCAGCACTTTCCACGTAAGTGCTGTCATGATCATTTTCCAGAGGAGATGATCCAAATCAGCTTGGCAGCACAGATTTTTTTTGTGGTAACGTTGGGCTTACACATTACAAGCCACCTCCATGAGCCTACACAGTAACACACGTTCACTGTAGAATAATTTTGGATATTACCCACGGACAGAGATGTGTGAAATATTTGATAGTTCCATTATTGACTGTCACTTTGCTTGCATTTTAACCAGCTTCCTTCAGGGGAAAAAAAATCATATTATATTTGCTAACCAGTTGCCTTGATGTTCCCCATTGCAATAGCTTTTAACTCTTTACCAGCTGCCCAGTTTCAACCAAATTTGGCACGAGGAAGAAGTCAAAGAAACAAAAAATTCCATATATGTGTGAGATAAGTAAGGAACAATGTGACAGTGTGAAGGCACTGTTAATGGGCCTGAAAAAAAAAAAAAAAAAGCTGTTATGAATTTTG
This sequence comes from Tinamus guttatus, assembly GCF_000705375.1. The sequence continues at coordinate 45,371 of NW_010587558.1, read as the reverse complement.
GTCTTGGGTCATTGAGCACACTGTGTGAGATGCATACTTGTGCCACAAACATGAACTATTTACTTACTTATTCTTGATTCCTTTTCCCTCCGAAAGGTTTCAGAAATACCACACTCTCCTGTATTCTTGAAAGCTATTTTGTAGTATCTGAATTTCCTCCAAGTGCACCTCAGGCAATCTCTGCAGGAGTCTCCAGAATTTGAGATGGCAAGTCAGATTCGTTAATCTGCAGAACACATTTTGAAAAAAAAAAGTATTTATTTAGCAATTCCCAAGATTAGCAATTTCAGAACTAGAACTGCAGTATTAGGGAAGCTAAGAAGTAGCTCAGAAACTTCATTCTCCAAAGTATAAGGTGACTGGAGCAGCACTTAAGGAACTCCACCCTGAGAGGCCCCTGGAAGGAATTCACACAGCAAAACATTTATACAGAGACGTATATCTTTCAAAACTGCCTTTTCTATAAAACTCAGTTGAACTCTTGACCACAATGAAAACATTTCTTGTTTTCAATACGAAGCTCACAATTCTTGGTAAGATTTCACTGTATGTTCTTTTTAAAACCATTTGAAAGTAATTTGGATCAGTTTTGTTCATGTAAAAAAAATCCTTTAATAATCTATAGAAGTCTGTTAGCATTTAGACAATTGATGTAAGGAAATCAGTGGCTCAGTCAGTTGTGAGATATTCTTCAAAAGCCCATGGACATTAATCCTCAGAGTTACCACAAAGGCAAATTTCTTAGGCACAGACTAGATTCTGACAATTGGGCCATATTTCAGAACTGACTATAAATTCAGTACTCTTATTCTTTCATTTCTTTGTACTATACATTCAATGACTACATCTCCTGGATTAATTATCTCCTGGATAATTAATAGGTGTCATGAAAACCTCTGCTTCAGACTTCGGGGGCTATCCTGAGTTTTGAAGACAGCTGGAATTCTAGCTGCTCTCCCTCTCTCAGCACTTGAATCTAAATTTGCCTGCTTCCAAACAAAGAAGAAAGAAGGATATACATGAAATTCAAATAAAATTGAAACAAATTTTAAGCTGTACACTATGGTTGGAATTTTTCAAACTGTCTAGCACTGAGCTAATTCGGTTCTCATCGTTGTAAGAAATGTTGGAAGGATCTCTCAGGTTGTGAGTTCTGCCCTCTCCTGTTTTAGAGAGTGCTATTTTGCATCTCTGTATCCAACTGCTAAAGGATGCAGAGTTAGGCCAGCGCTACGAGCAGCGGGGGCCAATGCCTATGGCAGCATCAGGAAGCCCTTACCAAATGGGACCAAATTAACACCATTAGCAGGCATGCAGTCTGTGCTGTGACCTGCCAAGTCACAGGTATTGCATATACTGAAATACCTATAGACATGAAGAATACCTATAAATATGAAGAAAATACCTATAAAATGAAGAAAAACTGGTCAATTCATCGGTGCTTGTAGTTACATCAGTTCAGTGCTATTAATTAATGTTTAGCTCTAATTCTAACACTTATCTTTGTATGATTCTGCAGCTTTTTAAATACAGTATATTCTGAAGATATGGAATGAGCAAATTCAAGAATTATTCCCTTTTTGGCAATGCTCCTATTGACAGGATTTGATTATAAATCATAAAAAATAAATCCAGATTCATTTTATCTTTATGGCTCCACATATACATCAGAGACTTTATTACAGTACTATAAAAAGTTTGAATTTTTATTGATAGTACCATTTATCTGCAAATATCTTTGTGAAAAACAAAACCAAAAATCCTAAAAAACAGCACAGGAGTAACCCTTTATAAATATCAGGCAACTGCCTGCTGCTGACTGCTCCTTTGTGCAGAGGTTATTGCTCAACTTGGAGCAATAATTAAGCTTGGGAACTTAACCAAGCCCTCCTTCCTCTGTTCTAGTTGTGCTAAGTTGATATAGAAAGCAAATTACTGATATAGCATAGCAAATTTGCAAAAATAATGCATCAGGAGGCTATACTGTAGTAAACTGCTTTGTCCTGGCCCTCAAATTAGGAGGCCCCTGCTTCTAATTCTCCCTCCAAAACAATGGACATTCAGTGCCATTCAGTTCCTTTCAATCCAGTACAGCTTGCATCAGGAGGGATAAATTATTGAATGTATGCATGATACCTAAATCTACACGAAGTCAGGGAGAGCTTCATAGTTCACATGACCGGATTCTTCTCTTAAGAATGTTTTCCTTCCATTACCTGCCCTTGTTTTCAATTCCATATAAAATCTGATTTCCAAGTGAAAGCTTAGCATATAAAAATTTAATGGTATCACGGCTTAAAAGATTAAAAGATAATTCAAATGTCAACATGCAGAAAACCTCATTAAAGCTTTGCATGCATTTTTACTTTTGAACATTTTTGTGTGCATAAGTATGAGGTGAGATAAGCAGACCCTTGACATGGTGTGCTAAGGCAATAATGGGATTCAAAAACCACAGACACTAGAGAAAAGCAAACTTAGATTCACAATGCACAGTGCACATACACTCCTCAAATGGATGGAAAGTACAAATTGGCAAGAAATTTTCATAAGAAAGATGAGGTCAGTTTGCCCTTCTGTATTATTGAAAGCTTCCTGTCATGTTAGGCTCCAGTAAGTTGAACCTGTTGTTTGGAAAAGATTTTCTCTTGATGGATCTAAATTAAGATTTTGCTGGCCTTGACAGGAAGAAGCAATTGGAATTTTTGCATGTCTAGAGCCAAATAAAGGTTGGTCGGTCATGCTATTGCACTATCTTTCTGAGGCAAACAAGGCAATAGCAGACTTAACTCTCTGGAGAAGAATTACTGAATAGTAGGAAATTGGCTGTGTAATTCCAAGAGCTGTTTTCTTTTTTCATGTGTTTGTATAGATTTACAAACTTAAAACCAAAAGATCCCATGCCTGCATTTGGCTCAGATCATTTCTGATACGTATTTATTTGCTCTGTAAATACTCTAAGCAATTCTTTTTAATATTTTATTAGAATTACCTTTGAAATAGACAGGATTAAAATAATAACAACCAAGAACAACTTGAGGAAACATATCCCTTATCTATAAAAGATTTGGGTTAATTCCTATATTTAATCAACTAAAAAGTTGTCAGAAAATTTTAGAGATTTTCACCAATACAAACCTTCATCTGTATGGCCCTACATTTTTGGGCAAAAAAAAATGCGGCCAAAATGACCAGAAGTGCTAGAGTATAGCTACCTTGCAGAATGAAGTGCTGTTTACAGATATACCCAAATAGCTCTAAATGAAACCACCCTTTGGAGTTTTAGTCAATAATAGTTTGGAAAGTAATAGCCTTTCCAATCTGCAGTTTGTCTGAGCCACACTAACACAGTTGCACTGCTCTGTGCAGTGGCAGAGATTATCTCAGAGATAACCAAGTCAATGCCCAGATTGGCACGAGGCACACGAAGACTCATGAATTTGAAATTTTGCTATAGAGATAGTTTTGCATAGAGAGGCTAAACTCTATTATGGGAAGCAGCAGGAGCCCCAGGCCCAATTTTTTTCCAGTTTCAGGGAATTTTCAATGTAAATTCTGAAACCAAGGTGGAATTGGGCAGACTCCATCTGAATTTTCAGTAAATTCTTATTTACTCCATTGTACTGCACTGTATTGTATTTTGCTCAAAACCTTGTACTCCCTGCTTTTTTTTTTAACTGAGATCCATACCTTTTTCATGAAACAAGGATACTTTTGTCATTGCCATATGTTTGCTGTGCAAATACTGTCATCTCTTAACACATTTTCAAGACAGTCAAAAGTCAAATTTTCATGAGAGTCAAATTCTCGTGAATTACGAGGCTGATGGCAGGAATTTAGCAAATACCTAGGGTTATTAAAGCAGTAGTACATCTCATGTTCTCTGACAGCTATGCAATTTTAAACGCAATATCAGGAGCCAAAAGCAGAACTGGATTAAGGTTAGCACAGCTATGAAGCTGTGATTAAGCACACTCAGAATTGAGCTGTTGAGCATAGTGTTATTTTTAATGTTATTTTAAAGCAGAATTTCACCTTGAACTACATACTTTCTCCAGAAAGTCTACTAAACATTTTTCTCTTTATAGCCACAGGGCCTAAAGGGAAAATATCCATAAGTTCCATTGAGTCACAACATATAAATATTAAATAGTAGAAATTATTACATAATGACCAGGAAATATATAAATTCAACCACTTCCCATGCCCTAGTGGTAGCTCATGAGCAACACAAATTATGGAAAACACAGTATTCCATGACACCTTTTGTTAAAATACCAATAAAATGGTGGCATACAGATGAGAGAAATTTTTACATTTATAAAAAGTAATGAAGAAAGGGGTCTGGTAAGGTTATCCACTGTCAGCTTCATGTGGGCCATCTCAGGTGTCTGGCTATGTTATCTTACACCTTTGTCGGTTACAAGATATGAACCCTTGCTAGATTTTTGTTTTATGCTTAAATGGAATATTAATGAAATCTAAATGTTTTAATTCAGTAGCTGAATTTTCTGTAATTAATATACCTTGTCCTTAGAAACTATAAATGCCTGGTTAGACAACATCTTTGCTGCAAACTCTCTTATTTCTTTGTCTCAAAAGGTTTAGGAAGGAAAAATGTATGTGAGTATTCATATCTGAAGTCAAACAAGCAGAAAATCCCTTGAAAAAGAAGTGTTCCTTCCTTCTTTCTTCCTTCTTCTTCTGGTTCCTCATTCTACTGTGAGTCATTTCTGACCCAAAGTGACAGACCAGCATGTACTTAATCTTTGTACTAAGTTTGCTAAAAAACTAAGAGATGATTCTTTAGCACAGTTTGAAGGCAATCATTAACCAAGGACAAAGGATAACACTTCATAGTTCCTGCCTGGAGTGTAGTACACATTTTTTTTTCTCTCACTGAATGTACTTTTATATTTTGAAGTCTGTGTATGACCCCCTTTAAAATGTGGGGATCCTTTATAATGATAAACTCCTTGTTAATGTTCATAGGTGGTGGCTTTTTTCTACTCTTTATATATTCTTCCTGTTTGAGCTTACTTTGGTGATCAGGAGCTAGTAATACAGCCCAAAAATACATGATCTTGTGAAGTACCATTTAATTTTGCAGTCTGCGAATATTTATGTTTATATATCCAAAGCATGAGGAAAAACAAACAAAGCTACCAGAGCATGGACTCAGTACAGCAGCCAAAATCTTCAGAGATGCTTAGGAAATTCTTCAGAAATCCAAAAAAAAGTAAAACTTCTACTAACAAAATTGTTGACCTGTACCTATCAAAAGGCAGAGGAATACTTAGGCTAAAGATGATTTCAAGTCACTTGCATTAGCCACCACCTACTTTTACTCTTTTCAGCAGTTAGGTGTGAATTGGTGGATATTTGTAGCCTTAAATAATCATTGGTGGAGAGCAAATGCAAATATAAAGAAATAAGGAGTAGAAAGTGTTACAGTCAATAGATACCAAAAGAGCTATTTAGTATGACTATAAAGATGATACAGCGAACATTTAGCCAGGCACTGAACAGGATTAGGCAGTGTAAGCAGGTGGAATGCCTCCTTCTTAGCATGTTCCTAATCTGTGGCACTGCCTCTCATCACAGTCTGGTGCTGTGAAACTATTGAGTTTTTATACAAATCTTGCAGGAAAACAGAATGTCTCACTGTCATGAACAGACATTATTTTCACAACAAGCTTCTCTGGTAGGAAGATTTAGTCTCCTTTCACAGACGGAAAATGGAAGGCTGAGACAGACTGTTTTATCCAAGGTCAGTCACAGTATCCGCTGTTCAAGCTGGGAAATGAACAGAGATTGCTACTGTCCTGCACAAGTACTCTGCCAACATGGCATCCAATACTACGATTAAATTTATATTGAACATGATATTAATTTGGACTTGATTGCAGCTGAAGTAAGATGCTATTTGCAAGCTCCCTTTCTAGCTTCTAAGGAGTTAACGTGATGGAAACTAAAACTGACTAAGTATGAGTCTAATTGCAGCCTGCAACAATATGGTATTTTTTCCCAAACAACAAGGACATATATCTTTACACAATAACTTTTTAAAATAATTAAAGGGAAAAGTAGGTCAATGTCAAGGATTAAGTGGTACTGCAGCACAAAGCTAATATTTAATTCACCAGGAGAATAATCTTTTTTTCTTTCTGTTGTTGTATTTCAGACTATATATTTAAATGAAGTGTCAAATATGTCATGGAAATAGAATTGTTTCACTTTACTTATTAGTTCTTAATATTTCTAACAAAAACTCTTCAAAGCATCATATCTTTCATTGTTGTGAAAGCACCTAGCATCATAGGATCCAGGATTGCTAAAGCACAATATAAAATATATGATAGATTTGAAATCTGAAATATATAGTGCCGAATTTATATCACTAAGCCAACTAACTACATGGACCTTCATAATTAGCGTAATAGTTACAAAATGTTCAGATCGTATACCTGTGATTTTCATTTTCTTTGCATGAAGAAAAAGGTTCAGAAATATAAAAAAGAGAAAGATGCTGATTACCTAGGAAAACTGTTAACATATGATAAAAAGAATCCACAATAGTTACATGCTCATTGCCCTTATAGCAAGCAGAAAGATGAAACAGGTAATAAATGGAATTTTTTTAAAAAAGGGTGTCATTAGGAAAGCACAATAAGCAAACTGGATTTATTATTACCCGATTATGAATTTCTTGAATTCCTTCAGTGCAGTACCAGCATTCTTGTTAAACAATGCCTGTTTTTTTCCTCTCTGAGGAACTTTACATTTCTATTGTCCTTGATTTCTCTTCAGATTTCGCTATTATGAAATCATTTCAGAAAAGAGTGTTTTTAGTGCAAGTAACACTCAGCTTGTCCCTGTTCTATGCTTTCTGAATAACATACATGATGTTTTTCAAGATCATAGATGGAACTTTTAATAAACAAAATTCTCTTTAGACAAAAGTCTCTTACTTTGGTGTAAAAAGTTGTGAAGTTTTTTGTTTTTCATTTTAGTTCATCCTGCTTTTAACAGACAGTCAATGCATATTGAGACAGAGGAAGAACTGTTCTTAGTTTTTTGAGCTGACCATAACCATTTTAAATCTCATAAAAATAATCTCACAAAGCCCTCGATACAATTGCTAAGTCAAGAAAAATCAAGGAAACCAAAGAATAACAGAGGTGGAGAGACAACTTTATTTTTTTAGTCGTTGAGTTAAAAACACAATTCACAACTCTTCCAACAGAGTTCTCTTCTCTGTCATCACCACATGTTAAGATGATATAGCTAATTAAAGTCAGAGGAACTTAGAAGCTGTTATGCACAGATATTCACGCAAAGCTCCAGTAAGGCTAATGACTCGGTAGCCTAGGACACCTGAAACAGATGCTATAAACTTCTCTGGACAGCGGCCTTATAATTCTCTGAAGTACCACATAATTTAACAGTGTTAGATTTTAAATCATGAAATATCTTTGCTTTGAATAAATGCTTTTCATAAAGAAAACATATCAGGGTATCATTCTCTTTTGTATTTTAAATCTCTTGAACTTTGCTCCTTTCTCTTCCCAGAACACCACAGTATAACTGCTAATGAGAGCAAATGTCTGTGCGGTATGCTTGAAACAGTTAGACTGAAACTAAGTGCCATAACCTGCAGTCTAAAAATGTGATTGTTAATGTGCTGAAATGTTATTCCATTGTAGTAATTTAGGGTTATAGCACCTTTCTCTTCACCTACCTGCCTCTTTTCTCTGTGGTGCAGTTCTTCAACACTGTATTTCTACTGCCCAATGATCACTGCAAAAACAAGCCTGGAAAAAGGTGAGTTTCGAATAAACAGAAAATAATAGTTCAATCCAAGAACTTCGTCAAAAAGCTGTAGATGTGGGAAAAGAGACATTTATGTGATTCAGCAAGGGGCTGCCCAAGCTAATCAGAACAAAAATAATGATTTTATGCACAGTTTATGCAGTATGGATGGACATAAAATTGAAGAAGTGACTCTTAACTTGTAAAAAGAATTTATTTGCCTGGTCATTGTTTAAATGCTGATTCCTGAGCTTGATGGATAAACATGGTTTTAATGCCATTCTACAGCAGATAAAGTGTAAGCTATTCTTTTATAAAAACAAAGACACAGTAGCCTTAGCAATGGAGGATTTAGCATACTTAAAATATTCAACTCTGAATCACTATTTGTGAGTACCTGGAGGGTTTATGGACTGAGAAACACAAAACAGTTGGCTCCCCAGTTCTTTTGCTGACTTGTTTTGGGCTAGTAGATAAATCACATACACCTATTTTTCTTTCTGCAGTATGTCATAAGTATTAATGACACAAGACACGCTTTGGTCTATCACAAATCTACAATGAGTAAATAAGGAATTACAGACCATTAGCACAATAAGGCATAACACAAATAAAATAACCATAATACAAATAAAAAGCCTTAATGCTGAGGCTGTAGAATTGGGGGATATGTTGGTTCGAGTAAGGAGAGACTCATTGCACTTCCTCTTTATGCAGATTCTGAACTATTTGCTCCCTTTCTGATATGCTGAATATTTTTTTCTAGACATTGCCAGTCTCACCACTAAACCTTCAAATGACTCGTTCTATTTAGGGGTTTACTGTCCTTGGATGAACTATGCAGCTTTCCTTAGACTATGCACACTTTCTCCTCTTGAAGAAGAACTGCAACAGGTAGTTTATAGAAAACAGGTATAGAAGACCGGGCTCAGGAAAGCTGCAAAGTCGCTTAAAGCTGCCAGACAGTTTGGTGGCACTGTCATCTTTGCACACAGATACACAGAACTTGCCCTTCATTTGCTAATGTTATGAGAAAAGACTGGCTTGGAGGAAAAGTAAGGGAAAGCCAGTACAGTTTCACAGTGTGCTACAGATAAGGATGTCTGAACTACTGCAGTCAATTTGAAAATGGCCTTGGAGCTTTTGCTTAAGGTTCTCTGGAGGAAAGAAAAGGAATACCCTAATAGATCATTCTTTTAATAGTAAAGATAGCAAATGCTACTGATATAATTCAGCTGTTGTACATGAGGAAAAACTGCTGCCTGTTTATTTTAAAATGGCCTAGTCTAGACGTATCTGTACTGTCTCACACATTTTCTGGAAAATGGGCTTGTTATTTAGTAAGGGAATGAAAAAATGGTCAGTGGAAAAGAGATAGCAAAAGCCTTGCTGAAATAGCATGCAGATATTCATACTCTCTCAATGTATGACAATGCTAGGTTGTTTAAGACACTAAGTGAAAGACACTGTAGTCCTGCTTTAACAGTGATGCATGAAATACTTCGCATTTCTTTTCACCCAGTAACGACAGGAACATATTACTGACAGCTAACTGAACAACAGCCAAGCATTTGAGTTTACTGTTGAAGAACTGGATCTGAAAGTGAAAAATTCTTTTGGGGGGATAAAAAATATGCATCTTTCGTGGTAAGGCAGAAGGCATTGAGTTAGGCTGCAGTAGGCCTAGCTAGACCAAACTAGAGAAAAGCAAGGGGTAGCAGTGAAAGGGGCAGGGAGTTGTGAACCAGGAATCTTAGGAGAAGAGAGGCCTGGAGCCAGGGATCTTTCCTGTTCTATGTTTATCACTAGATCTTTAAGTCAAATCGCAGGAGTTTGACAGTGGGACTCAACAAAGCAGGAGTGGGGATGTTCACATCACTTTCTGTGACATCTGTAAAGAAAATGGTTACACACACCATTCTGGTTGGGTTACTCTGGTAAACATTAAGATTTTAAATTCCAATACCAGATTTTCCCACAGAAAAACTTCAATTAATTACAACACCAAAGCACAGACGGACTTTTTTTTTTTTTTGACAAGTGCCCATCTGCCTTGAGGAGTAAGTGAAGGATTTAACAAATTTATTAGGAAAGTATATGAGAGGAAAAGAACTACTCAGGCCTCTCCATGAGAAAACTGATAATCTATAATACTAACATGATAGTCCATGCTGAAGCAGAGTCAAATCCTTCTTTCTGTGAAGACACAAAGGGGAAGAAATTCTCTTCACTATAATGCCTGTAATTTTTGACCAGTCACATACAACGTTTCTATCCAAGGATTTCTACCCAGTAAGGAGAAATAAGTTGTTTAATTTGCTTTTTGCATGGAAAATAACTAAAGCATGTGGACTTTTTCATCCCTGAAATTAAACCTAGGAGCATTCTGGCTTTTACTATTTACACATCTGATGGGGAGGTCTTGTTCATCAAGGTAGATTTTTTTTTTTTCAGAGGAAGACCTAAAATGAGAAAAAGCTATTAAAAATATAAACCAAGGGGGCACATAAATAGTGAATTTCCCTTCAAAAATGAACTGGGTATCAGCCATAGGCAGATAGAAATGAATTACATTATAAAAGTTGAACGCTAATAATATAGCATACTATGCATATATCTAAACAGATTCAGGACTACTTTTGAAATCCCTCAGGCTTTGCTCAGCACAAGCAGTATTATAGATTTCAGATGGGAAGCAAAGGTTGCTTAGTCATTGTAAGGCAAGAGCCAAAATCCAGCCTTAGAGAAAGGAAAATGAAGATTTTGAAATGGAAAAAATTTGCAGAATAAAAAGTACACCTAAATGGCATAGATTTTATTTATTCACATTAGCCAGTGTATGCATATGTATATATATGAAATAATACACAAAATACATTAACATATATCAGAAAACTGAAAATAAAACCCAAGTCAAAAAATGCGCTGAAAAGAAAAGAATGATATGCTGTGAAGCCAGAGAATGGGACTGGCAGAAACAAGACTGAACACTGCTGTATGTGATATGTCCAAATAAGATGGTTACACTTCCCTTAATGACAGTAAGCTGTATCATCAAATCACACACAGTATGTGGGCTTTGTAGTCTAAATTTCAACATGGACCTTTAGGGTCCTTAGTGTAGATGCATACTTGAGCGGCATCCGGAATCCAAGACATGATGAGGTTATAGCAAGACATGCATCAGCTCTCAGTTCTGTCATGTCCTTGTCTCCAGTACCTTGTTTTCTGAGGGAATAAGACTGCTTAGCAGTGCCAGAACTCCTGGACATAGAAAAGCTTCTATTTGCTGCTCATTGTAGCTATTGAAACTATTGCCACTTAATATCTCCCTACTTCAATGTGCTGCAGAACCAAGACAATTTGTATGTGAGTTCCCTGTAGCTGCAGGACTTTACCTCATATTGAAAAACTTTTTAAGGTAGCAAAAGCACCATGTGCATGACACTAGTCTTTAAGCACAGCACTGCAACCTGCCAGCTGCAAAAAGACATCTTTTCCCAGGTAAAAGTCAATACCTCTAAGCACCAGTGAGGAGAGAATCCTATTGAAATAAGGGAGCATGTAGAAAAATTACATTATTTAAAAAGTGGTAAATTACACTGCCACTAAAAATGGACTTAGCACTGTCAAAGATGAACATAGATTACTTAGTATTTATTAGACACTTCCCATAGAAAAACAGAAGCACAGTGAAAAAAAGGATTACAAAACTGATTAAGGCTCTAGCTTATCGACTAGTAATGTTGGAGGTTTTCATACACAATGTGCTGAAGTGCTTTAACATTTCTGAAATTTAAGTAACAGATAACCAGTATTGTTTTGAATTTGGAAGCCATGAGGAACACTCCTTTTCCAGCCTTAGCTCTAAAATCTTCTTTGAGCCATTGCCAGCTGTTCCTAGTGAAGGAAGCCAGGATAGGAAAAGATCAGATTTTCACTATTTCACTAGTGAAAATGGCTGATAGCAGAAACACAGCCAAGAAATTAGGAATGAGCCAAGCTAAATATCCAAATCTGCTTGAATCACTTCATTGCAGTTAGGTTACTATAGGACTAAACGGTAAGCTTATGGTAAAGATCTGAAGCGTGAGACAGAGGTTTGATTTAATTAAGACTCAGAAAGAGAAGTTTTCCAATGTTCTAAGCGAATGAGCCAAGCTAAATATCCAAATCTACTTGAATCACTTCATTGGCAAACATTATATTCAGACCAAATTTCTTGAATTCAAGGAAGATAATCACATGCCTAAAGGTAAGCAGAGGCAAAACTTTCCACAAGTTTGGGCCTTAAGTAATGCAGTTAACAATCATGAGAAATGTAACTGTAATAGCCACAGCATCTGAATTGACAAACTGGAGACTAATGCCGGGCTCAGGAAGGTAGGGTGCAATGTATAAGAATGCTGATCAAGCTTCTGTTCCCACTGAACGCTGGCTTAGCATATCTAGGACTTGATTCACCTATGTCCTCTTTGTACTCTGCAGATGCCACACAAATGAATAAAAACTCATCATAACAAGTGGATTAAGCAGCAATTAATTCAAAGATATCAAAAATATTAGTTTCAGAAGTAAATACTACTTGCTGAGGAAAAGGAATGCATAGATGGACTGATGGAGCTCAGAGCCAAAATGGGTTGGACAGCAAACAGAGGGGATCACAACCTTTAAGAACAGTCTTTGATATAATTGTCTGTCTCAATCACTCTGCAGGTGTTTCTTCTTTCAGTCTTGTTATCCTAATGGTTTTTCAAAATTCCTTGAAGCAACTTTTTTCTTCCCAGTCAATTTCCAAATCTGTGGATTTAATTCACAATTGTCATTTTTTAACCTAATGACCATCTCCAAATTGGTAATTTAAACATTGAGGTACCAGATCAAATCAGCTACCGATTCATTTTTTAAATATTACTCCTAGACCAACTGGCAAGTAGATTTGTATTACACATACTGCTCAGTGACATGCACAAAACAAAACAAAACAAATCTAAAATTGGGAGAGAAGAAAATTTGAAAACCTGACAGTGAATCAAATGAATCTCTGTTACTGTGTGTTCTTCATATTCTATTATCTATCTGTCTACTGTATGTATTATCCACTCTATTATCTATCTGTGTTTTTCATACTCTATTAGAGTATTTTAAATCATGCTACTTTTCAGTAGTCGTCAGGTCTTCCAATTCATTAATCCACTCATGACTTGCCTCAGAAATATCTGCATTTTTACAGGAAGAATAGAGTAATCCATACAGTGATATGCAAGGACATATTTGTGAGGCAAAATTGATATCATTTCTGGCATATAACCCTGAAGCTTCTTTTCTCTTTGCACAGGCAAAAACAACAGCTGGCTTAGTTCTTGAATTAGACTGGCTCCATTTCACTGAGTTAAGCACTTAATTCTCATCACCAGAAAAAAGGAACAAGTATCTAACACCTAGAAGTTGGACTAGAACATAGAGCATAACTGTATCAGTCTACTGAAAAAAGTAAGCAAAAGAACTCAGTTAGCAGCTTTCATTAAAGGTGAATTAGCATTACAACTATTCGCTGTTTAATATTTTAAAAATCCTTTATTTCTTACATACAAATTAGTCCAAAATAAATATTTCAATATCCAGGACACAGACTTATTTACTGGGGAAAACTAAATATGCTTTGACTATAGAAGTTTCATTCTGCCTGCCTATTCTCCCTGTTTCCTACTCCGTTCTTCTGCATGACTCTCGACCTGCAATGAAAAAGCTACACACACATACTAGAGGAAGGATCAATATTTTCCTTTATACATAACTCAAGGGTTCATTATTTTCATATCTATCTCTATCGGTTCACTCTGGAACTGTTAAGCTGTATTTTCTCACTGACCAATATCATTTGTCTGAGCAGAGTTACACAGCCTAAGAGCAGATAGGCCATACGCAACAAGGCTACAATGCAGATGGTTTTCTATCAAAGACAAAATGACTTTTCTCTCTCTACATTAAGCCATCTTTTTGTCATTGAGTTAAAACACCAACATTCTCATTGCTTTTACCAGCCAAAGCTATGGTAAAGCAAGCAAATTGTATGTATTAAGCTTGAATTTCCTAATATTACCATTTTTTTCTTTTCCAGTAGTATCTTTGATGATATTTAAACATATGCTTAATTTTAGCAGAATGCTACACTTCTGCATTGGAAAAATGGGACAATATCTGCAATCTTCACTTGACCTTGATCCTGTTTGTTTATGTTTTCAGGTAGCTTGGACACTTTCGTCACAACGAAGTAGAATATCATATTGTTGGGTTAAGATACACATGATGCTCTTATCCAGCTTTTTTTTTCTTTCTCCTAAGCCTACTTCCCCTTGAAACAGGAACACGATATGTTTTAAGAAAACACAACACAGATGTAAGATAAATATCTTATATGTTTTGGAGGAACCTACTATAAATATCATTGGATCCTTAGGGAATAGGTCTTGTAATGGATGCACAAAAGCTTTCAGAGAAAAAAAACCTCAAGGTTTAGAGAACAAATCACTGCATGAAAGCATCACCACAAGGGAACAAACAAAATTAGCTAAAGTGGTCAGGAGAATTTTGCAGAATTTAATCTGTCCTGGAAGATTTACAGGGTGAAAAGGGCTTGAGCACATCATTACTGGGGGAGAAATAGGCCAAACACTGCCCTTGGTGTAGGTGCTATAAATGCTGAACACTCTGTTAACGTTACCTTCCATCCTTTCTCTGAAAGCAGCACTTGGATCCAGAACATGGGCCGTTGAGAATAGTCCTCCTCTCTCTCAGTGCTTTGTTGATGAGGAAATTGTCTGACACCTATTTCAGCTGGAATCCAGTGGGAAATTTGCTGCTGGCTGAAAGAAAGCCGTAATTCCACTAGTGGTTTTCAGTTCTGATCTGCTGAATAACCTCAGGCAATTTCATTTCACCCCTTTGCCTGCTTGTCCTCCCTGGCTTCAGTTCTCAGCGACCTGTGAGAGTCCCTGTGCCAAATGGCTGACAGTCTCTTACTGCTAGCTATGAAGTTCCCAAGCAGAATGACGCTCTCATCGCTGTCTTCAGTTATCATCATCCTGCACAAACAACAATATAAAAGTGGACTTATTGGGAAATCCATGAGCAGTCTGTACTTTTACGGGGCCAGTGGTACAATTGCGGGGGATAATGACAACTACTTACACGTGAACTCCTCTGAAAAGAAGCCTTTCATAGCTACAGACAGCAGCACACACGTAATACAGGAAAGTGCAGTGCTCTGAGATGCATAGCATCGAAAACGGCTATTGAAACAGAAGGGCTACAAACCAGACAAGGGGAGGCAATTTAGAATAAGCTCTCTCACTATATTCTTTTCCTTGCACTATAGCACAGATCACAGACGGTATCTCTGTTTCCGTGTCAAAGAACTTCCTGAATGTCAACACCTAGAGCAGGGAACGTAGGGTGACAAGTGCTACTCGAAATACGTCCTTCAACTTTTATTAATTGTCAAACTTTAAGAGTTATCTTAAATTTAATTTTGTTGCATTTGAGGTCCAGTCTTATGATGATATAATTTATTTTGGACATTACTGGTGACATTGTTCTGCCTGTCAAAGGAAACATGAAAGAATATCATCATAATGAATATCCACGGACTCATATAAATCACTCAGAATACTTCAAATATGCAAGGAGATTTTCCATTGACCCTGTAATGACTTTAATAAAACTGTTTCAACATTAGCTGTGTCAGCAAAAGACACCCGAAACTTGGTGTTTCAGCAACATGACCTCAGCTTTTTAAAAAAAGGCAAAAAAGAAAACTTCAATTTTCGTAATATACCATTTTCCCTAATTTACAGCTTCAGAGTACTTCAGACACATCATATACCAGGAACACATGGGATTTATTTATGTTGCTTCCTAAAATCAGGGAGCTACACTTATCATTTGGATGAAAAGATTTAACTATAGATGTTAGTTAGCTCACATGAAGATGTGAAACCACTGTAGCTTTAACATAGCTGTAGGAATAAAGCTGGTAACACTGACAGCCTGGGGGACTTGGACAGTGGTTTTCTTTTCCATAATGGCATTGTTATTCCTGCTATGTTTTAAAATGAGTTGTGTTTAGTTTTGAGGGGTGAATAAAACTTCAGAATTTTTTTGAACAGCTTTTTCCTGCACCGCAACTTGCAGACCTAACACTGCTGTAGTTCCACGGACCAGACAAAATCTCTGAATTGAGGTAGAGTTTACCATCTGACACGAGAGGCTAAGTCTTTAGTAAGAAAGACTGTGGAAAAAAAAATCCAGCAACACAGTTTCACTTATAGTAATTTAGTTTGTTTTCTCTTTTCTACATTTTTAATTGAAGCTACACCTGCTTCAAAGTGAACTTCTCTTTGCTTAGCAGGAAATAGTGCCAAAGATGAAGGCAGGATATGACACCCACAACTCAAAAACTGTAAGGACTGAACTTCTATGGGAATTGGAGGTGGAAGGGAGGAAGATTACTGGGAGGAAAAGGAGGTCTCCGAGAAGTTCTGGGATTTGTTTGTGTAAAGAATATCCAGATTGGTAAAGCACTCAAGTCTACTTCAGTAGAAAAGTATTAAAAAATTATGAAACATCAGATTAAGTTTTCAGTGCTTTTAATAGGAATTATTGTAAGGGGAGAACACAGTTAAATAAAAGTAAGCACTCACATTTCAAATCAAAAGCAAGCATGGATGCTTATTCCAACTATGCCTTGTATAATTGCTAAAAGTTTTAGATATTTACATCTACAACCTGCTACATCCCTATTTCTCATTCTCAGAATATGCTCCTGAAGTTTGGAGATTAAATGTCCAAGGTAATCATATGATTTACTGTGTTGCGTGTGTACAGAGAAAACTTGTCCTTGAAAAGAGGAAAATATTTAAACTGACTATGTTTTTGGATGCAAGAAAAAGACAATGAAGTATCAGCAGTGACATTTTAGGGATTGTTTTTGCTTCTTCTGATGTGGATCCTCAGTGTGATGCCTAAGTGAACTGGTAAGCAAAAAAAAAAAAAATGATGAGGGTGTAAAAGAAAGAATAATCTTATTTTTCTAAGGCAACCACATTTTTGAAGGCAAAACTTGGCAAGACATGTCTTGAGTTATTAAAGACAGTGAAGTTTCACTAGCAGCAGGGGCCACATAAAACTTGGTTTCCAGAGGTCTGAAGGAGACAAAAAGGATGCTTGCTTTCTCTAAATGCAAATACCTCTACTGCTTCTAAAACAAACTTCTGAACAAACAATGCTCCCTCTGCAAATACAGGTTGCCAAAAAGGAGCAAAGGGAAATATATTTATCACTCTTTCTTCTCTCCTACTGAAAACTCCACTGTATATTCTACTGCTTTTCCTTTTCTGTATTTACTAGTCATCACTGAAAATTTTCCACTTCCATTTGTTTAAGCCAAAGATTTCCTCAACACATCTATTTATTGTCTCTCATTTTCGATTTCCCATGTACACTTTATGACAAGTCTACTACCTTACAGTGCCTTTCATCCTTCCTTGCAGTTCACTAGTTCTTCAGTCATTCCCGCATTTCCCCACCATGCGTGCTTCTCACTCAGCAGTAACATGCATGCATTGTAGCTGGGCTGTCTGAACTAAAGCCATATGGACATGGGTGTTTAAAAACTTTCTACTCATTTCCTGGATATCCCTACCAAAATAAAACAAAGCAAACAAACAAACAAAAACAACAAAAGACTCCATATTCTACAGATGATTCAGTAAAAAGACTTCTTAATTCAGCCCTCAGTACCTCTAGCCTCTCCTCTGTTCTCTCTGAAGAACCCCCAAACTTTCATATTCACCAAATATGCACCATTAGCCAATAATATTAAAGATGATTAGAATCTTTTTATTTATTCTCTCTGCATCAAAATGAATTCAGATTTTTTTTTCTATTTTTTCATCTTTTATTGTACATAAATCTTAAATAGAAAATATATATTACAAAATTTTCTCAAGGAAACACATTGATTTCTGGTTCAAAACTTCTCTTGTTTCTTGTTTAGTATTCATGTCAGAACAAACATTAAATCAATTGTTTCTGCCACCCTTATTCAAAAACTGACTCTGAAATAGTACATGATTCTTGGTTCTCATGTTTCTTTTAAGCAAAGTTTATGCTGATGATTTCAGTGGTATTATTCTAATATTTCAAGGTTTTAGAATGTCCTGAGACGTGCATCTAAAAAATTCAGGCCTAACAAAACGTGTCAGCGGATTTGCACTCATGAGTATTTTTTTTTTGCCATACTGTTTGTATATTATTAACCCAATGCATTTGCATGCAACTTTTCAATTATGAGATACTAAAATGTTTTTTTTTCCTTTCTTCTTCTCCTGCAATAACTTCAATTCCTTCTGTAACTGCAATAGCATAGAAGTACAGAGAGGTTAGACACACTTCACTGGAAAGTTTTTTTGAGGGAGATGGATGAGGTGGCAGGTGCAGGCACTGTAGCAAAGATCTGTCAATGAACAAACTGACCTTGCTACACAAAATAATGAAAGCAATTTCTGTTTTTACTGCGCTGAACTCATTATCCAGAGGAACTAGAGAATTAGTGCCAAGCAGCTCTGTTTTCATCTTCATGAACTCTTTTTTTTTCTAGAAGCATAAAACAGCAGCTCAAGTAAGCTGTGTGAGTATAAACAGCATTTAGTGAATTTCTTTCTAGTAAAGAAATAACACTTATGAAAGTACAGAGCTTCAGTACTAACCCTTCAACAGAAGTTGTTTGCAGAATAAAATAGCTTCACTGAAAGCCCTACTTTAATTTGACTGCGTAAGAAGTCTGAATTAATGTAAGCTATTACATGCGTATAGCCAGACATAGATCCCCCTGCTTTGACCTGTCTTAAACACTAAAAAAATATAATCCTTGCCACTAAAAAAAAAGAAGCCCCCGCCTACTCATGTATCCATCATTCTTCAAGAACATACTGCAGAGTAATTAAAAATAGTAAAACTTTAATAAGACTAGAAATGACAATATCAAATTATTTTGAAGTGGTGTGGCATCATTCATGATGTTTAATTAATAACAAATAGCAGAGGGTGTAGGCAGCTACACATGTAGGTAGCACTTGAATAAACAAAGGACTAAAAGTCCTGTCATCTTCTTCTGCCTCATTTTTGCAGCCTATAATACTGAGAAGTAGCCCTCCCCATGGGTGTGCTGAACCTGGGTGTTTGCCTAAGAATTGCTGCTTCTGAAGATCTCTCTCTCATCAGGATGCACTGCTACAGAGTAAGCACTGCAAAGTGGTATCAGTGCCATGCTTGTAAGGCACAGCTGAGGCAGAAGTGCCTGGCACAACAGTATCTGCAATCACACATATTAGAAGCTGTGCAGTAAAAGACATACAAGGTGTCTTAAGAGTTCACGAGATGAAAAGAGAATTATACTAAAATTGATTTATTACTGGTAGAGTGAAAGAGGGTTTCAGAGAAAAGGCCTATTTTGAACTATTGCCAAGAAGTGTTATGAAGGAAGTGATAACAGCTAAAAGAAGAATTCAAGCCAAACAGTTAAAAGATTTGAGACAGTAAAAGACATTTCCATGAACAAACTCTGGGGAAAAAGAAAAAAAAAGTATTATGAATGACAAACTTGCCAAGAAGATTTCTATAGAACATATATTACAAAGGAAGGCAAAACAACAAGAGATAGAGAAGGCATCAATGTGCTCCCCACTTACTCCTTCTCACAGAAAGACAAATGACAGAGCAAATGAAAAGGAGTAAATCTGAAGTTTTTTTTTTCTGTTTACTTTTGGCATAAGTAAATCCAGGAGAACTTCCAGACATGTGCAACCAAGAATACCTTCCATATATTCATCCAAAAAAGAAAATCAATATATGAATGGATGGAACTTGCTCAGGTGAACTAAGGTAAGTTCACCTGAGGCAGGTAAGTAAGGCTTCCCACACCCAAAGTTTATTGGAGATAATTACAGGCAGTCATCTTGGATCCAGCAAATCAGTGCTAATATGAGCTTATGTGAGTTGATAAATCTTGGTATACTTGAGCTAACATCATGTGGTCAAGTGACAGGCAAAATAACGAAGGTAAAGTACTCATAGTTCATAAAGAATATCCACCAAAGAAGTCTTGGTCATTAGTAGATTTCACGTATTTCAGAAAAGAGAACCAATGAAGTCAAGTCATTTGAACGGAATATGGAAAAGGACAGATACCTCGTCAGTCCAAGTTAAAGGCTCTTCCAACTGCCTTCTGAAAGCAATTTGACCATTATAACAGACATTTACTTCCTAATGTGCCTTTCTGTAAAGCATATGTTACATTATTTATGTTCAACTGATCACATCTGGTAATTCCAATATTATTAAGCAATTCCACAAATGTGTAATATTTTCATAAAAATTGCTATAAAAGAAGGTACGCACTGTAGTGAGCCACCTGTCTTCAGGTATGACTATTAGGCTTGACCGTATACGTGAGTTCCATTGGGAAAGCATTAAGCTGTTGCATGCAACATTTATCTCTAACTTAAAGGATGCCTGGGCATTCTTTGATGATGATCAACAGTGATGAGGAGAAATAATCCTACGACAATAGTATTACAAATGCCCTTCTCTTGGATTGCTGAACCCATTTAAATGAAAAGCATTATAATACAGCCAAATGCAAAACTAAAACTCTAAAAGCATCCTGCCTTTGTAGATAGACAGTTCTTTTGTGGAAGGAAGCAGGTCAGAAACAACTTAGGGGGTCAGAGTGGATAAGCAATTTAGAAACAGTCCCCAGTGTAACAATGACCCCCCGAAGGGCTAATATGGTTTTTTAATGTGTAAGGCACATAGTAATTAATGCGAATTGGTGAATGGTTACCTTTATGTACAGCAGATTAGCACACTGTAACTGACATACTCTGTGTAGTTTTATGTCCACACTTTGAAGGGTGTTGAAAATTAGCAAAAACATCGCAATGGCCACAAAGGACATTGATGGAATAAATCTTAAGAGTAAAAAACCTTACAAGTGTTAGTTTTCAAGTTTAGTTTATAGGCTAAAATGTTTTGTTTTAGGATGAGTTATTGTTGACTACATAAAAGCACAGTTATCTTGTTAGGAATAATCCCTGTGTTCTTAATTTAGCAGAGAAAGTGTATCAAGAGGCAAGTAGCTAGAAGCTGCAGCTGGAAATTAGTAATAAATCATTTATTTTATACTGTAAGAGTGATTAAATACTAAATAAACAACTGATGTAATGGTAGGTGTTATTTCTTAGAACAGTTAGGGGGATGAACAGAAGTTGCACTTTGGTCAACGAAAGCTCTACCCCTGTTAACAGTAGAAACAGAGCATTTAGGAACAAGATGAACAAAAAGTACATGAATTTAAATTTCTAATCTTGAAACTAAAACGTCACTTAGTAGTGGATGAGGCAGATTAAGATGTTAGCACTTTTCTTGGTACATGTGCCAGATGCGACGGGGAGTACTGTGACTACCACTACCTCGGATGGACTTAATTGCATGCTTGGTCACTCCAAGATTCAGTTCTGTTGAAATCATCCAGCAAAGTCTTCTGCTTAGAGATGTTAAGCTGATCAGATGACTGTGACAAAACTGAAGAAGTAACCTAGCTCATTTGCAATCAGGACAGGGTGCCTCATAATTTTACCCTTACCTACAGAATATGTAGAGATTTATAAATCTAATAGGTTGTAATTTAAGCAAAGAATGCAGCAAAAGTACTGTAGAAATTATTTTAAGATGATGAATATTTAAGATACATATTTTAGCTTTTAGGGTGAACCTATACATGATTTATGAGCTTGTCAAACTTGTACAAAGAATGGTAAAAAGCAAATCTAACATCAAAACATGAAACTGATTTAGTGAAAAATGGTATCACTGATTCACCAAAAAGATACTATTTTTACATATCAGTCTGAGGTGAATTACATCTGAATTAAAAACTAACAAGAGAGATGTATGCATTTCAAAAGCCTTCATATTAATATTCATATAAAATACACACTTATAAGCCTATTTGAATATAATTTCCTTATTATCATTACAGGATAGGATATTAATCAAAAGTATAGGTGTATCTGTGAACTTGTTAGTCTCTAAAGGCGAGCTCCAATGGCACATGTATTGATACAGTAATTTCAGTTTTAGAATTTCTGTACTGAATATATAGTGTCCTCTTGCCATACTAATGCTAGGATGCCACAGTCTTGGGCAGTGTATTTAACAGTTTAAGTTAATCTCAGTAATTGAAATTTATTCCAATACTAAGCTGTTATAACACAATTCCTTTATGCCAGTGTCATTAGGAATAGTGGCCAATTTCAGATGGCAGGTGAAATACTAATTTAAAAAATGAAGACTGCTACAAGTCACAGAATCACACAGAATCACAGAATGGTTGAGGTTGAAAGGGACCTCTATAGATCACCTAGTTCAACCCCCCTGCCTTTATGCCCATCCCCTAACTTTTCCATGCTGAAGCTCTAGGTTTTTGTCCCCTGCAGGAGGAGTTTCACATGAAGGCTGAAGGGCATAAGGGCTTACAACAGCAGTCTGTCCTTTCATCTTTCTCGTTCTACTAAGGTACTCATCTGATCCCTAGCTGAATCAGATCTGTTCAGTAAACTGACAGAAAACTACCCATTTTTTCTTGGTAGGTTAGTTTTTTGCTGATTCAGACAAACAAAATTATGTCATATCACATTTGGCATGTGGCTAGTCAGGTTGCACAAGACCTTCAGAAACATCCGTAAGAAAATAAAGTATGGAGAACATGTTTCAAGATATCTAATTTCTTTGCTATCTTTCTTGTGATTACTTTTGTAAAGATGCTGCCAGCTTAGTGAAAGGATTTGGCTCACTGAGGAGTCAGTTAAATGCCAAAGCTAGCATGAGGACAGCAGCAGCAAGCAGCAAGTGCATAGCTGAGAGCTTCTTCCAGCTCCAACAAGCTGGCTCAGCTTGACCCATGGGACTATGCCTCGAGCCTGACACACTGACACATTGACAGTATGAACACACGTTGGACAAAAAAAAAAACAACAAAAAAAAAACAAAAAAAAAAGAGAGAGAGAGAGAAATGATTAGTTACATTTGAAAAATTAAATGACCTAACTCCAATCCAACACTTCAATTTACCATTTCAGATTGCTGGGACCCATAGCTCTTCTTTGAAGCAAAGGCCCCAAGGATCCCCCCTAACACTAACTCCTTAAAGACCAAGGCTTTTCTTTATCCTTCTTGAGGGGTATGTATTTAACTGCAACAAGTTTGCTGTTGCTTCTCTTCACTTAATTCCACCTTCCTCTGAAATCCAGCTGCATCAGCCAAGGTAAATTAGCATGTGAGAGGGAGAAAAAAATGTCTGCATTATGTGAGGGACTCCATAAACTGGCTATCTGCCACAGCAAATACAACACTGAAGTGCATAGTCCAGTAACAGTAAATCTCAATTCAGTAATCTTCTTCTGGATCCAAAATACCATGGCCACATGATGCAAAGCATTGATCTGGCAAAAATCCCTTTTGATGGTTTAAATTTATTTAAGAAATATGGAAACATTGATTTTGCATCACCATAGGTTATGCTGGATCAGATATCACCTATCTTCCAGCAGCAGGCATAAAGGTCTGTAACTCTTTATTATATATACTCTGGCTAATTCCATAGAAATAACACCACATGCATATCCCAATGCAGAAAAAAATATGCTAAGTGAGCTGGTGGTAGAATGCAGTAAAGGCAGTCAAATCACAGCATGCAAAAGGATGCATGCAAAAGCTCTGTAAATTCAGGTGTCTATGCACAGAGCAACTGCCTGGCTCAGGCAGAATCAATCAGACTCCTAGTATGCTCCTCCTGAGGAACCCACTGCAAATCAAGAGGCAAGGGGGCCAGGAGGAATACACAGTGCAGCATAAAGGTAGAGCACTGCTACTGGCAATGCCTTACACCTAATCCTGGCTGGTTTTCAAGTAAACATCTCAGCTAAATAGGAATGCTGTAAATGGCAGTCAGTCTGACAAACTGATGGTCACGTGTGTGAAATATAACTATATATGTAAATTCCAGATGCTTGTTTTTATGGGCTACTTCTCTTTGGTCAGAAACATCTTGCCAATTGTATCTTCATAACAGACAATTCTACATTAACCCCCCCCCCTTTTTTTTTTTCCTGAGAGAAAAAAACAAACAAACAAAAAACTTCTACTGTGCTAATAACTAAACTAAGTTTTACGTCTTGATCTTGATCTTAGGATCAAATTTTATTTTTCAGCACTTACACTGGTAGGATCAGAAGGTGTTTAGAGGTGTTTTCTTCTCCACTGGGAAGAAAACATCTCTCAAACTAATGGTGCACTAAAGCAATGACGGCATAAAAACAAGTACCAATCTTGTTCTGAAACTGAAGTCTTGCCCTCTGGCCAAGTACCAAATGTGCTACCAGATGAGCGATACTGAGGCACTGAAGAGCAACATGAAAGTGTAAGATTGCACTGTATCACCTTCATATCCAAGGCTTCTGTGTGAGTTAAAAAAGCAAATAAACAAGTAAATCTTTATCTGGAAGCATGTAAATCTATTAATGTTTGCACAATGTGCGGCTTTAAAACACTTGTGTAATACTACATCTTTCAGCAGAAGCCAGGCATATTCACTTTTTACTAAAAGTATTTTCATGTATTTTTGTCAAAAAAACACTGGTCTGTAGGAATTTTGATTTCATCTTGTTTTTAAAGATTTGCTGGTTTTAATTTAGCTTGATTATGTATAAATAATATACTTTCGGCATCGTACATCCTTTCTATATCAGTTGGTTCAGAAAATGAACTGTGTCAGCAAAACCATTATATGATAGTAGAACTGCATCTACATTTGAGACTCCGCTGGAAGAGAAATACCTTGCAAAATTTAACACCTGCAACCAACACAGCTACATCAGCAAAAGTTTCTATTCTACGTCTGGTATGAAAGTTACATAGCGCCTTTGTACTTTTAAAATACGGCTCTGGGGAAGCAGCACCATCCCAGAAGCAGCAAAGTGTTCCTACAATTGAAGCCCAAGGCCAGGACTGTAAAGACAATGATTTGAACTTGAGCTCTACCATGAGCCCTTAGAAACCTTCCGAGTCACAAACTAATAAAAAGTGCAGTTAAGATTTCTCAGTTAGCCCAGAAATACATACTTGATAGGAGAAGTGTTACTGAGGCCAAAACAAACTTCAGGGATACTCACTTTCTAAGACTTGGCAAGTTCATCTCTTAGTTAGTAAAAAAAAAAAGGAAAGGAAAAGCACTAAAAAGAAAAAAGACCAAAATCATAGCAGAACAATGTAGAGAAAATTTTTAGAAAAGAGAACAGTCCAAATAGTAAGGAAATGCTATTAGACAATTAGACAAGTGTTTTCCACTTACCAGTGATACTACCCAAATGACAAAATTGACATCAGTTTATTCTACTTACAGTAAGCAAAAGATTTTTTTTCCTTAGACTATGTTCAGTGAAATGTCATTGTTTTGTAGTCCAGGGAACTAACTCGTGCATCTACAAACTGCAGTCATTAGCTCACCAGCACAAGCTAACAGTGCTCCACTGCTGCCTGCCAAGGAAGGCGTTATCTCACTTGGGTTGTGGAAAAAATAACT
Organism: Tinamus guttatus; assembly: GCF_000705375.1. The sequence goes on along the minus strand of NW_010587558.1, from coordinate 19,858 downwards.
AGAGCCCTCAGTCAAAGATCTGAAATCCTTGTGCTGGAAAGTGTAAGACTGCTTAAGGAAATGTTAATAAAATAACATTTTAATGCAGCTAATTTAAAGGATGCAATGCATTGCAGATGCACAACTGAAGGTAATTATAACAACATGCATTATGGACAATATGGATTTGGAAAACAAGGAATACTAGAGACAAATATTCCCCCCATGCTTCATGTTAAACATATAGCCTTTGTAAGAAATACCCTTCTGAGTCTAATTGTGAAGGCCTATCTAGAGAGAAATGGCTATGTAACTCTACATCTACTTGTGTAAGACTGGCTTCAGAGGGAAATAAATTGCTCAGATCTGTCTTGCAGTTATTATGTTTCTAGGGAGCCCAAAGCACCCACTAGTATCTTATTAAGAACAGGCACTGAAGGAAAAGCAGCCTTTCCAGGAGCAATTTAGACCTCCCTTGGTAGCAGATACTGACAGAACTGGTAGAGTGCTACTTGCAACCAGCTAGTTCCTCTAAATCTATGTCAAACTTCTTCTAGTCCACATGAAACACATAACCAATTATGCTTTTTTTTTAGCCACATGTGGCACACAGAAGTCACTCTTCATTTCCTGTAGCAAGCCAGTACTATTCTCCACTGCACTTATTTTTAATTAGTCTGAATGGGAAGGCAGAAAGCAGAGGTGCCAGCCCCAGGGCATGGTGACAGGGCTGCACCAGCACCCCAGTCCCACAGAGGTAACCCCGGTTGGTCAGGACCCTGCCTGTGCTTTTCCCAACCCCAGCCCCACAGAGGAGTCCCAGGGCTTCTCCCTCGCCACACAGCTTGGGTGTTGGGCCCCTGGAGCTCCAGGTATCATTAGCAATGGTCCCTTCTTCCATTCCTGGGGAGATTACCCTTTAGAGCAACTCCTC
>NW_010587558.1:0-17389 GCF_000705375.1 Tinamus guttatus | reverse complement strand
TTTTTTTTTTTTTTCTTAATCATCATCTCCATGTGTAGAGACTTCTTAGGTGGAGCTCTATCAAGTGATTACTACTTGCCTGAAATATAACTGGCAAGTCGCATATGGCACTTCTAGATTCCTACCCTGCCAAACTGTTGGATGGAAAATGAAAGAAACTCTCAAATCTTTCACAAGCCTTACTTTGATGCCCTGGGAAACTTTCTCTTGTATGTTAGAGCTAATACTTATTGCCACTTGTAATCCGGAAAAAGCCAAAAGCAGTTGTCAAAAAGTTCCTTTAGACTCAAATAGTGGATTTATAAAAGTCAACAAGTTAACAAATAAGTTCCCTTTATTGTTATCTTTGCAACTTACAGATTGTTTTTGTCATGTTGAAGGTATTTTGGACGGCCTTCTTCAGTTGAAGTTTCTATTTTATCAACTATTTTTTAAACACTTGCAGGAATGTTTTAAAACACTATTTCAAATTTGCATAACAAAGAGGAGTATTGAATATCCAGAACAACATGATAAGGTATTGAATGGTAGAAATTTGGCACAAAAGGCCCTTTGGCCATATTATTTGCTTCACTGCATGTGTGATAAACATGATCTGCAAACTGTTTGTTGTTGTTCTTTAGAACTGTTGTTTTTTTAGATGAAACTTAGTTAAACAACATAATTTACCTTTCCCCTTTTTTTCTTCCAGATCTACCTGGACTGCAGTGCACACAGTATATTGAAGGACTGCAGAGGGAAGCACAACAAGCTCTAAATGAACATGTCAGACTGATTCACAGAGGTGATGCAGCCAGATTTGCCAAGCTGAATGTTGTTCTGTCCTTGCTGAGATCTATTAATGCTAATGTGGTTGCTGAACTGTTCTTTAGACCTATCATTGGCACAGTGAACATGGATGACATGCTCTTGGAAATGCTTTGTGCAAAATTATAAAGGCATGTAAAACAATGAAAATAAATCCAATGCAAAGGAAGCCCTAGAGCAGAATAATGTAAAGTACTGTAAATAAACTAACTTATTGTTTTTACATAGTATTTTTGTATTCAATAATAAAATATTCTTTAAGTTCTGAAACTTAATTTTTATTAAACATGCTGTTTTTGGAATAAGATTAGAGTAATCAAAATAAGCTTTAAAAATGTTAAGAGTCTTCATTTTCCAAAGTGGGCTGACTATTCTTTTACCATTTTTCTGAATAAAGATCACACTTACTATATTGTACTTTTAAGGTGAGCAATCCCCGCTTTTTCAGAATAATTATTAGTCTAGATTTATATTTTAAATATTTGGGCATACAAAAGTAGGGGAGGGGGCTAAGCTATTTACCTTGCATATTTCCCTAATGTTAGAATAGGAACCTGTAATCACATTTTGGCTCATACTTCAAATACCGGCTCTATCAAAGACTTTCTGACATCAGTGAAATACTTCCCCTGACTTGCGCTAACAGCATTTGAGACTGATTGAAAATCAAAGGAACTTTATTAATACCTCTAATACTTGTGGTAAAACAATCTATTAACATTTTGTTCCCCAGACAAACAGAGTAACTCTATTCCTCAAAACAAAGCAAGAAGACAAAAATAACTCTAAAAAATTGCAAACAACAAAAATGAAATAAGGTCATGGAAATATTGTTCTTTTTTTTTTTTTTCCTTAAGCACTTGGTAAGATTTCAAGAGCCAGATTCTTCAAATTACTTATTCTCATAGAAATGCAAAATTATTTTGCTTGAATGTGATATACTACTGGTACACATTTGTCAGGCCGTATGGACTTTGTTTTATTTAAGTATTTTGCTTACACATTCATTTCCTTTTTCCTCTTTTATCCTCTTAAAAATAAAATCAGAAAGGGAAAAAATGTTTTTAGGATGATTTGTTTCATGGTTTTTCTTTCTCTGCATCCAGTCTTCTAGCATTTCCTCTGGTGAATATATTTTAGAAATGGGGAGAGAAGTTCAAGTGACAGTGCTCAGATAGTAAAAGAGAGTTAGCTTTGGATCATTCACATGTATAATAGACATTAACAGGGGTGTTTTTTAAAATATGGTTGATATAGTTGAGGCAGTAAATCTCATTAATTGAAGGTAGTCTTGTTAATTGAGGTTTTGCAGGGCAGCGAGGGACGAATTTGAAGTGTTTTATTTTGCTGCCACCTTGCGCAAAGGATAATCACAGCTCCTGTATTCAGGTAAGGGGGAGGTTCATGTTATGTACTTACCTGTCCCTGGATAAAATCAGTGGAAATAGCTGCAGAGGTTGCTAAACATCCCCAGGAGGACAAGTTCACCGGTAAGTATTACTGCTGAGATTTCTATTGCCATAGCAACAGGGATCTCATCATAAAGTAGGACACCATTGCTGAATAAATCGAACAAAACAGAAAACAACAATCCTTATCTTGGAAAGCACTGGCATAGCTTAAATACACACTCTTTTGGTGCCCATGTAACTCTGGGTAGGGTTATATCTCCTTAGGGGCTCTTCACAAATTCCAAAGCACAAAAAATCTTTTAAGTAAAGCAGTTTTCACTACTGGTCCAGATTAGACCGCAAAAGATTCTTTAATTTCTCCTAAATTCATGTTTTTATGTTTTTACGCATATGCACACAAACATACAGCAAATATGGAGAATATTTTCTATGAAATACACATCTGGTGAGCTTTCAATAACTTATGAATTTAAAATCCATCTATCTAACATATACATATATTTTCCTATTCACTTTCAAGAATGCTGACAGATATAACTCTTCCCCAAAACATGAAGCCTAATGAAAAATTTAAGAAGTGGTTAGATGGAGGAGATGATTCTTGGGTAAGGATTACAAAAAACAGTCCACAGCCTCAAAACAGCTGAGAATTTCTTATTCTGCACTTGCAGACTTAGGGGTGGAAATAATTCCATTTTCTTCTCTGCTGTGAGTGGCAGAAGAGACTTTTTGGCAGTACTCCTAACAATGAATTTTAATAGCTGAATCTTGGTCACAGGCAAGGATTTTCAGCTGAACAGTCACCTTGAGACAAATAGCAGTTTGGATCTATTGTGCAGCTTGAAATACAAGTTTTCATGACTCAAGTGGACCTGCTTTAATCTGCCGGTTTGATAAACAGGAATATCCCTCTTTGAACAAATTCTGTATCGTGCTCAATTTTCTGAAGTTATCATGAAAACTGCTGCTTCTGTGCACAATGAATCCACCTTGAACTTGTACTCAGTCATATGTCTCTTGGACCAGCAATACTGTTAGTCATTTAACTATTGTCTATTCAAATGGAAGCACAGGGGAACAGTAAGTAGGACTTCTGTGCGCACATACTGGTTTATCAACACTTTTTGCAGAGGTGTGGCAAAAAGTGTCTCCTCATAGGGCAGAGAAACAGAAATGGCAGAGCTGGAAATTCATAAAAGACTTAGAGGAGGAACCAAGATAATGACCCAAAGACCCAAAAAGGAGCGGGAGAGAAGAGAGTGGAACAGAGTGGGGAAGGCTCTGATTTTAGTGTGCAGACTGTGCCAAAATGTGATTGGAAGCAGGTTGAGGAGCGACTGTAAAACACAAGCCAGTGCTTGAGCAAAAGGGTGCAAAAATATTTGCAGAGCGGGGAAGACCCTGGCTTCTCCACCAGCCCTTCCAGCCTGGGTGATTCTCATCCTAGTGACTTGCTGAAGAAGGGGCAGCTGTGCAGGAAGAAGACCAAGCTATTCAGACTCTGAGTGTGTATCAGGATACACTGCCCACAGTGGTAAGTGAAGCCATTCTGTTATCCAAAGCTTTATGACTGTTGAGAGAACAACTTTCAAATGGCTAGGAGGAATACTGGGATTGATCCTTTTCTGCCTAGGCCCTCCTGAGCAGGGTGGCTAGAGCTGAACTGTCTCTCCTGGTGCCCCCAGCAGCAGGGGTAGGTGACCTGCATACGGGGGAGAAGGAAATGCCCCCGTGGCAATAAGAGTTTCATCAGAGGGCGTCCTGCAGTTTCAGGTGGCTGCAGAGTGGTGCAAGAGACATCCATTTATGCACCGGCTGGAGCAGGGCTGGGTTGTGCCACTGGCTCTGTGTCCTGCTAGAAGCAACATAATGTTGGGTGATGTGATGCCTGTTTCACCCTTCCTTTTCCTGATGCCTCTGGCTCACAACCAATGCCCTGCCTGGAGGCTGCCAGCTGAGTCTGAGGGTAGATTAGCACTCTCAGTTCAGTGTGCCAGGGAGTCACTGGTCCCCATACTTGTGTGATGGCTTAGTGCTGTGGAGGGGCTCTGCAGAGGCACCTGTCAGAGCAGGCTGAAACTGCAGCATCCTGTACAGGTAGGCCGTTTCTAATGTAGGTGCTTTTCTACCACTCATAGTTCTGAGAGAGTGTCATGAAAAACATAGTAGTTCTCAAAGACCAGCAATACACCTCATTTTTCCACAGTCCTGTGCCTAACACTGTAAGTCCAAGAGGTTCTTCAGCTCTATCCCACAGCCCTAGTAACACTAAAAAAGCAGTATAGTAACCTGGGACAGAATTGGCAGCATTGGCAGAGGAGATGGTGTCAGCACAGTAAAGAATAGGGCGATGAGGTGATCCTTGCCTGTGCCTGCTGCAGGTCCTAAGCCCTAAGACTAGAGCAGGTCCCTCTTACGTCCTTTTGAATGACTGTTAACAGGAAGGAGCAGATAGATTTCAGGAAGAAATTAGACATGAGTTTATATGGTATCCAGAAGACAGACAGGCAAGGCAGGTAAAGCAGAGAAGGGTTTTTAAAAAAGTATCTGCATGGGGAAGGAGCAGCTGACAGGTGAACTGCAAGGAAGTCGGCACAAGGCTGAGGATCATCAGCAAACGGGCCCACACATGGAGCATGAACTGCGAGGGCGATGTAAAAGGACCTATGAGGGGTTCAAAAGCCTCCTTATGGCTTGTGGAAGTGTTAAGCACCTGCTGGAGGACCACACGGTGATGCCACCTCCTAGGATGAGGAGAGGTCCCTTCCCACAACACCAGCTCTGAGGTGAGCTGGCACTCCAGCTCTGAGGTGATATTGCCACAAGACTGTGGTTGATACATAGAGACTATTTATTGTAATCTCTCACAAGGTGTGAAATTTGTGAGCTCAGGTCTCTGTGTCCACTTTGTCAGGTCTTCAAGAACATGACATGCAAAATTAGTAGCTTGTATTTATCCGACAACTGTGCTTCCACCACAAAACAGGATGACAAAATACTTGGCTGGATTTTAAAGGAGAAGCTGTCTATTTATGTATGCATTTTTTTTTTACCCATAGTCTGAAATGCATCTGTAAAGACTATTTTCCAGTCTAGATATTGACATGCTTTCTGAGATTTTTGCTTCCTATCCTTAGCATTCTGGGCATGAATCTCCTCATAAGTACTTTTTTTTTTTTCCAACCTTCTTGTTTGTTACAGACATTTTAACTAAAAGCAGCATCCTAGGCAATGTTAACTCTGTAATCTTTCTAATGACAGTCTCAGTTAGACAGAACTGGTGCCTTGCAAAAACGCCATTCCTGTCTACCTCAACACAGACGCCCCTTCCTTGTGCTCAGGACTGCAATAGCAGTAACAGTCAGCTTCTAATCAAAAAGGGCCATTTGACTGAGGTTACCACTGTGAGATATCCTTTTCCTTAAAGCAATTTTTGTTAACATGGTTATGAATGTTTCTTTTACATTAGAGAAAAAACGGCTTTATTTATAATTTTCCTTTTCCAAGTTTAATGTTTCTAGCAGTTTGTACACTATGAACACTGTTAATGCCTAATGAGCAATAAGTTTGCTCCCAAAGATATTGTCCTGCGACTACGATGTTCTTGTTTGAAATGTTCTTACATACAGACTCAGATTTGCTATGTTGTCAGTCACTTTCATTTCTCCCTTTTAACTTCTTCCTCTAGTGGAACTTCTGGGCATCACAATAATTTTTGCAAAAGAAAAATAAACAAATAAAGAAAAAATCAGAAAGCCAGTCAGTGATTTCTTTCATTGACAAAAATCCTGAACAGCATTAGTAAATGTTATACCAAAACATTTTGAAATTTCGAGAGACAGTCTGCAATTTTACACACATATATTGAGTTAACATTAATACTTAAATTATGAAAATTTGCTATTTTGAATATGAAATGTACACAAATACAATTCAATAGCTGAAACAACTAAAGAGAGGAACTTTGAAAAAATATCCTAAATTCAACAAACACTGAAGGACATCAGTTTATAATTTGCTAACTGGCTTCATAGGCAAATCTACAAAAATCTTTGCATTGTTGATAAAAATCAAAAGTCATTTCATGGTGTATGTCAGGAGTGAAATTGGCCCAGACTCTTAGATATTCACACCTCATCTAAACTTATATAAATAATCATACAAATGTTTATATAGGCACACATGGTATATAGACACCTTTTCTTCTGTGTGTATTTATGTTATTTCCTTATGCTATACATAACGAAAATGACATTAGTTTCAGATCAGGAAAAGAGGATCTGTCCTTTGTTTTTATATTACCACTCACTCTTTTGTTACACAGGGTGAACTTCATCTCACTTAAACTGTCTAAAAGACAGATGTCAGGTCTACTGGGGCATCTAGGCACTGCCTGGAGCGAACAGAGAGACACGTACACCTGCAGATGGCGTTTCAGTCCAGGATACCTACTCTGGTGGGGATGGAGCCACAGATTTGTATTTTGTACAGTAAGGCTAGATAGCTAGTGGAGATTATACACTAAACCTGTCAGTCACCACACTTAGGCAAAGTGAAACTTTTCACCACCTTTTGCCAGCTTCTCACATATGAGCAGGCTACATGCACGTGTCATACAAACATAATGTAGGTATCAAAACATAGCAGGACAATATGTACTCTCATATGACAAATCTTAAAGGCTCCTTTTATTATTCTGGGCTCACTGAAGTGAGTGTTTAGGTTTGACTATGTCTAGGGTAACTACTGACCAAACTGATCAATACTGGAATACTGAAACAAGAATACTTTTTGGTTGTTGTTTTGATCTTTTTTTGTCTCCTCTCTTTTCATCGTCTCTTTACCAGGTTGGAAAGTCAGAGGAATAGATAGGATTCAGTGCTAAAGTAGCTGCATCTTAGCAGGCATCAGACACCAGCGTAGTACTCATTCTTCAAGGATTTTGGTGCCCCAAAATTGGAAATGTCCTTTAGGGGGAACATCTCATAGAAAGCAAAGTTGTATATCTAGTGTCTGGAGTAAGTAAGTGAAAACCTTCCTTCTCAGTCAGTTAACAGTCAGCAAAGAGAGATAAACCTGTTGGGGGTGGGATCTGAGCATGAACATCAGCTGCTCCCAAACAATACGAGCTCAGTGATAAAGCATTTATGACCAGCACTGTATGAATCATTGCCATCTAATTTCTAGACAAGCTAAATCACACAAAAAACGAGGGGAATTGTGGGAATGATGACTTAGAGGGATCTGATAAACAAGTCCTAAAGCTTTTTCAGTTACCTCAACTTATCTAAAAAGATGATTTGCAATAGTTCTTTCGTTCATTTCTGTGACATTTGAGCTGTGAAGGGAAACCTCTTTTAGTGACATTTGCTATGGACAATTTATTGTGGCCCAGTTGTTAACATGAAGCAGCTCCTTAAACTGAAGTAACTGACTTCTGTGTCTAAACTTTGAAAGACACATTATTGGAATCAATGAGAACTAGATACACTATATAGAAATCCTGCTTAGAAACACCACAGACATTTAAGACTGCAGCTCAGTCAGTAGCGTTTCCAATCTCCTGTGCCTAGTTGCACACTCTGACTGCATTCCAGACCTACTTTGGGGTGAGCCTGGAGTGACTGAGTGCCAGTAGTTTCCCTCCTGGGTTATCTCTGTCCTCCTCTCTGTCAGAAGGCTTACGTTTTTGTGGGAAGGAAATCAGATATGCGGGCAGAAAGTGAATTACTGGTTGCAAGAAGTAAGCACTTAAGGTTTTGCTTGGCTCCCAAAAAATCCAGGATACTTGGACTTAATATCCTCTCAGTGTTTCTCCAATATAAGAGCATAGGAAGGCAATTCAACAAAGAAAACCATTTTTCTATCAGTTATTTTATTACAGAACGGTAAGGGTGACAAGAAAAAAAAAAAGAAAAGAAGCAATAAAACTCAGACAGGTTATAAATTATAGTAGTTGTATATTCTGTTCATCTAAATAGTCATATGGCTGGAAGGGATTTCAGGAGGTCATCTCATACATCCCCCTATCCTGACAGGATGAATTATATATTATGCCATTCCTGACAAGTGCTTGTCTAACCTGTTTTTAAAGGTTTCAGTGATGGAGTCTCCAAGACATCCCCATTCAGTCTATTCCTGTATGTCACTACTCTTAGGAAGTTGCATGGATATCTAAAATGAACTTTCCTTGTTGTAATATAAAGCCATGTTTTCTTAATTTATTCACCAACTACATGAAAAAACTTTTAGGCAATAATGTCTTCTGTATTTTAAGGATATTATTCTTTAACGTTGTTTTGTGGAAAGCTCTTTGTCTGGATTCTTTCAGCTGCTCGTGTTTCTTAGATCTTTTATCCTCCTCTGGATCTATTTAGTCAATATCTTTCCTGAATATCTCCTATTAGAATGGAAAAATACTTATGCATAATATATTTTTTTATAATCCATTTATCCTATTTTTCCATATTAAAAAAAAAAAACTCTACAGTGAATCCTCTATAGATAATACATTTTTTCTTAATTCTGTTATATCAGTACATCACCTTTCCATAGTCAGCAACTGGGTTAAAATGCTGCAGTTTGAGACATTCTGCACAGACGTAAATAACATTTTGGCAAATCAGAAAACTTTTACAATTTCCTCATTGTAGGATTAGATGTTAAGTGAAAGTATATTTGAAATAACTCTTGGATTTCTTTTTTTCATGGCAGTCTTGACACTTGTGAATTTCGAATCTCGACTGGTCAAAACACTTAGAAATATTCCAGGGGAACTGTTCTTAAACTGTCAGAGTGGGTGGGTAAGCTGAGTGGATGGGTAATTTTCAATGCCTAATTGCCTTGAGTCTCTGAAATGTACTGCGTTGCATCAGTTCATTACAATATCAGCAGGTGCCTTTGTCTCAATGACCATTATTATGTTTTCCTGAGAGAAATAGGTTCCACTTAACAGTGGATGTTAATTTACTTCTTTAAACTGTCTTAAAAAATAGAAGAGAAAGAAAATGAGAAAAAGAACCGAGCATTTATGTAACAGAGTAGTTCTACTGGAATTAGTATGCAGACAATATGCAAAGAAAACAGCTAATCTCTTGTTTGCAGCATGCCCAAAGAAGAATGCCTTGCATCAAAAGTTAAACACTATCATTACCGGAGACCTTTTACTTCACAAATAACACAGGCTTTTGTACAGTAGAAATTTTGCTAGGGAAGAGGAAAAATAAAAAACGAGAAAGATTAAAGCAGCATATGATGGTTGTTAGACAGCCTGGCAAATTCTGCAACACAGCAGGTCTCTCCTCTTCGTGTCTGCGATGCCATACTTTGACAAAGGCAGCTCCCAAATGTGGTGAAGGAAATGTTAACATTTCTAATCTTGGAAACAGGCAGCAGTGCCATCTCAATTTCATCAAAAGCCTGTAATAAAAAGCATCCAGAAGAGCTTCTCTCATGAGAGCTCAGTGAAACACAGATGTTGCTCTCTGTGTTTTCCCAAAAGCCCCCCCGTATCCTTTCGCAGAGCGTCTGTGCTCATAATCCCATCACCGCCTCTCCTAGCAGCCTGCCATTTCCATCAACACTGTGCTCTTTACTGACATCATTTAACACCATGTGTTTCTGTACATTAAACTGCCTAAAATTAAGGCAGTAATAAGATATCATTGCTGTGGTTGGGGAACAAAAAATGCGTGTTCGTGCGTATCCTAAGAAATGAGGCAAAATGAAGTATTGAAGGTTGGTTCGGAACTTTCTTACAGAAATGTAAAAAAGGCACAATCCAAAAGCTAAGGGAATTACACTAATCAATATTCACCTTATGCCTCCGAAAGAGGGATTGGGAGCTGTGCTGATATTATCAAAAGCTTTCTTTCTTGCTCATGTACTTTTCAGTAACAGGCTTATTTTCCCTCTCTCTGGAGACTGGAATAGCCAATTAAGTTTCTAAACATCTATGGATTTTTTTTCCAGTAATCTGTGCAGTGAATATTAATCACTTTCTATACCTAGCAGTGTTGCTTCCTGAAAATCAGAATTTCTTAGCTATTATGTTCTGTGACATACTTCAATTTTTCTTGAAATCTGGTTCTCTTTTGATCTCTTATTAAAATACTATTTTTTTTTCTTAAACAGCCTTCTGCCTCAAAATGTTTTGCATATAAATATTGGTATGGCCCAATGATTTCTTTCAAACAGCACTTTCCAATCCTTTCCAATAGGTACATAAAATCACTCAAATTTTGTGTATCTAAGCAAGTTCTTGCACCTACTTATTTGTTTAGAGGAGAAACCACTGATTACACATGCAACTTCAAAATTAGACTTACAAGCATTTTTTTAACTAAATATCGTTCCTTGAGAAATCTTCTTCCATTTCTAATCCACTTTTGTAAGATCTTTCATAATTTAACATTTTAATGACAGTATAGTATTAAGATGTATAGTTCTGTTTTACTAGTTTTAATGGAAAATTTATATGAATTATGATAGCTAGGACTGATTGAGGATCTCGCGACTGTCATAATCACCAGTGGACTCAGGGTAGGCATTATATGTGGCAAGCGAAATAAATCAAAGAAAAGGACCGTATTTAAGAAATTAATGAAAATACCTGCTCAGACATGTTAAAAACGGAGGTTCTTTTTTTTTTTTTCCCTTTTGTCTTATAAACATGCTGACTGAAAATAACTACCTATAGGATGAAAAAAAAATAGCCTACCCTAAGTATCTGGCTTCTGCAACAAATTTGATATCCTGTCTGATTTTGATATAGTAGTATAGATAGATGTTTCAAATGTTACAGATATAATTTACATGTTGGCTACTTTATTTTCCATCTGTCAAAATGCACTATCATCACTGTAGGAAAGATTTCCAATTCCCTTTTCTCTACTACTTTAAAAAGTGAAAGAAAACAACATCTCCTAAATGACTCGCTTTTTCAGTCAACATATGATAGTTCATCACTCTCAGCCAACAAAGAAAGACGGTTGATTATAGGGGAAAAATTCATCATGACCACAAGCATCTTTTTTACTTCATGGTATCTGACAGTGGTTAAATAGATTTCTAAGCCTTTACCAAAGAAAGTATGAACAGAAAATCCTGTGGGGAGCTTAGAAACACTAAAAGAAACGAATAAAATATGCTTATACCTCCCACTGAATTAATTCAAGCACTTTCTGTCTCATTATCTGTTCCTTTTTTTTTTTTATTAGCCACCTTAAGGAGACTTTTCCCTTCCCATTCCTGGGAAATGAGGAAGGAACTATCTTGAAAATATGGGATTACCCTTTTTCTATAAATGTTATGAAAGATGATAGATAACATGGAAATGTTTCATTGTCTGTCTGGGGACACTTAAATGAAAAACAATGACATGAGGCTGGAACTATCTGCCCCAAAGTTATACATCTAGCATAAACATGTATGTACCCTCAATAGCCAGGAGAGCTTGAATCCACCTCACAACAGATACAAAACTGAATAGCAGAAATGGCCCTCTGGAGTGGCCTTTTGCCATAGTGCAGCGTAAATATCTAACTTTTAGGTAAGTGAACTGAATCTCACCTATAAAGTCTGAAAACCAGTGTAAAAAATCTCTTTCTGTACCTACAATTAAGTTTCCTATTCTCTGTGCCTGAGGGAAAGCTATCAAATATACAGTTGAAATGAGAGCCTCCAGGATGAGGGAGCCCCGAGGCTGAGCCCTGAAGTGGGAGAGAGCCCAAATATTTGCTGAAGAGAGGCCACGTTGCCTGTGCCATCGCAGTGGAGAGACACTCCTCAAGGGGCAAAGTCACTTGCTGTTGACCCTGCTATCCCCGTTCCACTTACACACACTCCCACTTGAAGTGCAGTGAAAATAATGAGAGACTTGGGATACAAATTCTCAACTTCAGACTAATATTTGGTAATGCAGCGCTCAGGCAAGCAAGGGGAAACATTCCTGGGCACTTCTCTCAGTGGGGAAATTTGGAAACAGGCTGAGAAATAGAAACTTTGAATTTAAATGTCTCAGATAGGAAAAGGGAGTCTGCAGCTCAGTCTCAGTAATCCATTATAAAGACTAAACAATATTTTATCCTTTAGCAGTAAGGGTGGTCCAATAAAGTATTGCTGTTTTTCAGCTGTTATTAACATCCTCCTGGACTGGGAATATGCATCAAATGTGAAGTCAGAGTCTATTTGGTTGCTGTAGGTTCTTCCATATCCATCTCTCTCTGGCTTTCTGTGTTGGGGAGTTTTCAGCCATAGAATACATTTATGAAAAAAAAAAAAGTGCTATTTGTAGGCTTTCCCTGTTAATCTAATGTAGCTATATTAACTGATTTATATATATGTAATCATTGCAATATATATATAGTGTCATTCGGTGGTCCATTATGGTCATAATCAGACCCTTCACGAGCAGAGTATTTATAAACCCCTAATAAGGTTGCCCTGGCAGTTCTGAATGGGGTAACAAGGAATGGGAAGGGGAATGGGAAGGAAAAAGAAGACAGTGCAGATCAGTGGGTCATGGGAGGCAGGACAGGAGGTGTGAGACTCTGCCTTTGAACTTCCCAAATTTCTGTCTGTGGTCACTTACATAACAGCTGAGTTCCTGCTCTTCTGTGACATTAAAACTAAGATGGGTAAACAGAGGGAGTAAGACTGAGGATAAACAGGGAGAGTTGGACTGAGGGTAAATAGGGGGAGTAGGCCTGAGGCTAAAGAAGGGGAGTAGGACTGAAGGTAAAGAAGGGGAGTAGGACTAAAGGTAAAGAGGGGGAGTAGCACTGAGGATAAAGAAAGGGGAGTAGGGCTGAGGGTAACCAGGGAGAGTAGGCCTGAGTGTAAACAGAGGGAGTAGGCCTGAGGGTAAACAAGGAGAGTAGGGCTGAGGATAAATGGAAGGAGTGTGACAGAGGGTAAAGAGGGGGAGTAGGATGGAGGATAAAGAGAGGGAGTAGGACTGAGGATGTACAGGGGGAGTAGGACAGAGGGTAAAAAAGGGAAGTAGGACTGACGGTAAACAGAGGTAGTAGGATGGAGGGTAAACAAAGGGAGTAGGACTGAGAGTAAACAGGGGGAGTAGCACCGAGGGTAAAGAGGGGGAATAGGAACAAGGGTAAAGAGGAGTAGTAAGACCGAGGGTAAAGAGAGGGAGTAGTACCGAGAGTAGGCAGGGTGTGTAGGACTGAGGGTAAGCAAAGGAAGTAGGCCTGAGTGTAAATAGGGGGAGCACGACTGAGGGTAAGCAGGGGGTAAAGAAGTGGAACAGGAGTGAGGGTAAACGGGGGAGTATGACTGAAGGTAAACAGCAGGAGTAGGTCTAAGGGTAAAGAGGTGGAGTAGGAGGGTGAGTAAAGAAAGGGACTTGGACTGAGGGTAAAGCAGGGGAATAGGACTGAGGGTAAACATGGGGAGTAGGGGAGAGTGTCAACAAAGGGAGTAGGACTGAGGTTAAAGACAGGGAGTAGGACTGAGGGTAAGTGGGGGAGCAGGACTGAGGGTAAACAGAGAGAGTAGGCCTGAGGGTAAACAGGGTGAGTAGGACTAAGGGTAAACAAGTGGAGTAGAACTGAGGGTAAACTGCAGGAATAGGACTGATGGTAAACAGAGGGAGTAGGACTGAGGGTAAAGAAGGGGTGTAGGGCCCAGGATAAAAGGGGGAGTAGGACCTAGGCTAAAGAGGGGGAATACTACCAAGGGAAAAGAGGGGGAGTAGGACCTAGGCTAAAGAGGGGGAATACTACCAAGGGAAAAGAAGGGGAGTAGGACTGAGGGTAAATAGGGAGATTAGAATTCAGAGTAAAGCAGGGGAGTAGGAGTGAGTGTAAACAGTGGGAGTAGGACTGAGGGCAAACATAGGGAGTAGGACTGAGAATAAACAGCAGAAAATCGGACTGAGGGTTAATAAAGGGAGTAGGACTGAGGGTAAAGAAGGGAAGTAGGGCTGAGGTTGAACAGGGAGAGTAGGCCAGGAGAGAGTAAACAGAAGGAGTAGGACCAATGGTAGTCAGGGGTTGTAGAACTGAGGGTAAAAAGGGTGTTTACAACTGTGGGTACACAGAGGTAGTAGGCCTGAGGGTAAACAGGAGGAGTAGGGCTGAGGATAAAGAAGTGGAGTAGAATTGAGGGCAAAGTAGGACTACGGTTAAAAAGCGGGAGGAGAGCTGAGGGTATACAGAGGGAGTAGGACTGGTAGTAAACAGGGAGAGTAGGCCTGAGGGAATAGTGAGAGAACAGGACTGAGAGAAAGCAGTGGGAGTAGGCCTCAGGAAGGTGTAGGGGTGTAGGCCTGAGGGTAAAGAGGCGGAGTACGACTGAGGGTAAAAAAAAAAAAAAAAAGTAAGTAGACCTGAGTGTAAATACGGGGAGTACAACTGAGGGTAAACACGAGGAGTATGACTGACGGTAAACAGAGGGAGTAGGTCTAAGGGCAAACAAGCGGAACAGGACCAAGGACAAAGAAGCAGAGTGGGACTCGGGGTAAACCATGGGATTAGGGCTAGGGTAAAGAAGGAGAGTAGGAGTGAGTGTAAAGAGAGGGAGTAGGACTGAGGGTAAAGAGAGAGTAGGACTGAGTGTAAATGGGGGAGTAGGACTGAGGGTAAAAAGGCGGAGCAGTACTGAGGGTAAGGAAAGGAGCCAGGACTGGGTAAACAGGCAGCCTTAGTGTTGTCCCACATAACCTTCCCCATGTACTTTAGAGTTGCACTGCACATGGGGCTCTGTGCTTTATCACTGCTCTAACCCTAACCCTAAGCCTAGGAAAGTAAGAGATTCATCAGGGGAAAGCAAGACTGAGAGAAAAAAAATGCAGTATGGGCAGACTTGGTGTTGTCCCACATGTCCTTTTAGATGTCCTTTGCACACACACTCCACATGGGGCTGTGCGCTTCTTCACTGCTTTAACCCTAACTCTACCCCTAGTGATATCGAAAGTGGTGACATAGACACAGACTCATCAAGGCAATCGAAGGCTGAGAGACAAAAGTTGGCATACGGGCAGACTTGGTTTTGCCGCGTGTGTACTTCAGCTAAGTTTTGCAGGCACACTCTACAAAGGCCTCTGTGATTTATCATTGCTTTAAACTTAACCCTAACCCTAACCGAACTCTAACCCTAACACTAAACCTAACCCTAATAATAACCCTAATCCTAACCCCTAACCCTAAATATAACCCTAACACTGAACCCGAAACCTAAACCAACACTAACCCTAAACCCAACACTACCACTAAACCTAAACCCTAAGCATAAACATAACCCTAACGCTAAATCTAACCCAAACCCCTAACCCTAAAAATAACCCAAAACCTAATCCTAACCATAACCCTAAACATAACCGTAACCCTAAACCCAAACCCTAACATGGTGCTGATGTTGCCATGCATGTTCTTTTGCATAGGCTTTACAACTGTACACCACATGGGGCTCTGTGATATATCACTGCCCTAAACCCAACCCAAATCCTCTCCAAGAGGGTGACATGGATACAGACACATCAAGCCAAAGAATGACTGAGACAAAAAAATAGCCATACGGGCACACTCGGTGTTGCACCACATGTCCTTTTACATGTCCTTTACAGGCACACTCCACATGGGGCTCTGTGCTTCATCACTGTTTTAACCCTAATACTACCCCTAACCTTATGCCAGGGCATGACATGGACACGGACTCATCAAGGCAAAGGAAGACTGAGAGACAAAAGTTGCCATATGGGCATACTTGGAGTCATCCCGCATGTTTTTCCCATGTGCTTTAGAGTCCCACTCCACATGGGGATCTGCAATTTATCCCTGCTCTAAGGTTAACCCTAACCTTAAGCCTATCCAAGGGTGCGACATGGATACAGACACATGAAGCGAAAGAATGACTAAGAGACAAATGTTGCCATACGGGAACACTTGTTGTTGTCCCGCATGACCTTTTACATGTCTTTTACATGCACACCTTACATGGGGCTCTGTGCTTCATCACTGCTAAACCCTAAACCTTTCCCAGGGGATGGCGTGAACATGAACTCATCAAGGCAAAGGAAGACAAGGAGAAAAAAGCTGCCGTAAGGGCATACTAGAGCTAGTCCCGCATGTAATTTCCCGTCTGCTTTAGAGTCCGACTCCACATGGGGTTCTGCGCTTTATCCCTGTTCTAAGCCTAGCCCTAACACTCTCCAAGCTATTGACATGGTTATGGACACATCCGTACGGAAAGACTGAGTTGCTGTACGGGCACACTTGGTGTCGTCCTGCATGTAATTTCCCATGTGCTTTAGCGTCCCACTGCACATGGGGCCCTGCGCTTTATCATTGCTCTAACGCTAACCCTAACCCCAACCCTAGGGAAGGGTGTGATGCGGACCTGGACTCATCAGTGCCCCGCAAGACTGAGAGACAAAAGTTGCCGCATGGACAAGCTTGGTGTCTCCCCGCATGTCCTTTTAAATGACTTGTGCAGGCACACTCCACATGGGGCTCTGTGCTTCATCACTGCTTTAACCCTAACCCTACCCCTAACCCTATCCCAGGGGATGGCATGGACACCAACTCATCAAGGCAAAGGAAGACTGAGAGACAAAAGCTGCCATATGGGCACACCTGAGATGGTCCCGCATGTCATTTCCTGTGTGCTTTAGGGTAGCACTCCACATGGGGCTCTGTGATTTATCCCTGCTCTAAGCCTAACCCTAACATATCTGTATCGAAGGGAGTGACATGGATACAGACACATCAAGACAAAGATTGACGGGCAGACAAAAGTTGCCGTACAGGCAGTCTTGGTGTTGTCCTGCATGTTCTTTTGCATATGCTTTACAAACATGCAGTACATGGGGCTGTGCGCTATTTCACTGCTCTAACCTTAACCCTAACCCTAACAGTCGGAAAGTGTGTGACGTGCAGCCGGACTCATGAGGGCAAATGAAGACGGAGAGACAAAATTGACTCATAGGCAGATTTGGCGTTGGCTCATATGTCCTTTTATATGGCATTTGCAGGCAAACTCTACACAGGGCTCTGTGCTTCGTCACTGCTCTCACCCTAACCCTAACCCTAGCCTTAGGATAGCGTGTAATGTGTACACGGACACCACTGGGGAAAGCAAGACCGAGAGACAGAAGTTGCCTTAAGGGCACCCTTGGTGTTGCCCCGCATGTCATTTTAGATGTCCTTTACAGG
>NW_010587557.1:289029-303567 GCF_000705375.1 Tinamus guttatus | reverse complement strand
GCAGCTGTTCAGTTCCTGCACTAGGGCCACCCACTTCAGCATAACCAAGAGCTTTCAATCAACTCCTGCCTCTCAGAAGACCTTCAAACAGCACCAGAACATGTGTTCAATATGTTCTTAGAAAGTAGCCAGCCAAACAGGGAGGATTAGTAATCCAAGCAACCCTGCAGTGCACCCACAGTCTGCTGTCCCCTCGCCTCCCTCCTTTTTTTTAATACATGAATCTAGGTGAGAACAAGCAGAAAGATATTTGATATTTCAGAGTTTGAGATCAAGTTTGATAAAAAAAAATAAAGTTCCTACAAAATAAAAAAGTTTTATCTTAAGTGCTCAGAATAGTCTTCCTAGCAACAGACATACTGCAAAAGCAAACATAACATCTCTCAGCTTTAGAAAGGCTCTTTTTAGTGTGATACCTCAATGTGCAATCAAGTCTTACAAGAAACCGAGTATGCCAAAAAAACCCCTTTTCTGTATCCGATGCATTCCCTCTGATCTTTCTCTTGCCTTCCTGGTGCTTCCGTTGACTCAACAATGTTTGTGTCCCTTCAGAGCCTTCCCATCCTGTCGTGGCCTTTGGGACACAGAGGGAACATGAAGGGGTATTGCGGCACGGTCTCTTTAAAGGCCGTGCTGTCTAACTGCGCAGACAGAGTCACTTTAAACTCCTCCAGTTACAAGCACGTCCACAAAGAATTCTGGAAAACGCATGACCACATTAAGGTGGCTTTAAGTCCGATAAAATAAACCCTGCCTTTCAACACAGCTGATTAGCCTGGACTCTGTGCTCTATGAGTCACAGACATATGGTTTCCAGGAGGCTCATTGTAAGCAAAGCAGTATGGAGACTAATCCGAATGACTTAAGCATGTCTGGAGTCTGCAAAGGGTGTCAAGGCATTGACACGTTCATCCAACTCAGGGCAGCAGCTCTTGGTGCACATGTTGTTCTAGGCCGTAAGGAGGAGACAACCTGTCTCCTAAGGGCCCAGTCTGGTAAGGTTTTTACCAATTAGGGTAGACTTGAGCTTGTTTGCCAGCCTTTGCTCATCAGCTGTGACAAGCAGTCAGCACATATGATGATTGTCCCCTTCATCCAACACCTGTCTGCTGGGCCTGATTGCCACCAAGGCAGGACTCACAAAAATAAGGCACTTAAGAGCAGAGGAAGCCACCTCTGGGCAAGAGTGCACCTGAAGAAAGAGTCCTTTTAAAAACATCCTGCTACCCGTATTTCCTGGAGCCGTGCTTGAATCCAAAATGACCTTGAGGCTTCCATACGGTCTTAATAACCCACGATCAGTTAATTCTCAGTTCTCCAAGACATCCACGTACTCCCACAAACTGTTATGCACAGCAAATACAAATTTGCTGAAACAAACAAAACACATAGAAGAGTTTGCTTTATGCTATTGTGTAAACATAATTTGTATTGAGCTATTGTATAAACATTGGTTGAGAACTAATTTGGGGTTTTTAATGAGTTTATGTCCTGCTTGGAATTGCCAGAAAGTACTGGTGTACTGAGGGGAAAAGGATTGACTTGGTTTTGACACAAAGCTTGTTTCTAAATGCAGAAAACTGCAGCTCTCCATGTTTGGTTAGGAGAGATGATTATAATTGACAACCAGAGGTAAGAAACAATATGAAATATTTTTTTATGCTACAAATTAAACTCCAAATTAAAATTAATGCATTCTTGCCTGTTTTTAATGGCTGCCTACTCTGACTGAAGAAAATACTTTCTACGCATTGCTGCTGCTCTGAAGAGTATTTTAATCAGGCAGCAGGTAAATGTAAATACTTCAGAATTTCCAGAAATTCCATAAAGGCTTATGCTGGAAGCCCATACGTACTTTCTTAAAGAAAAGAATTCCTCCAAGAGAAAAGCAATTCTGATACTTACAAGGAGATTTTTCACTACAGGAGGTGTCTAGTGTCTGTGCTGCCAGGACAGTCCCGGGAGTCACAATGCAATGCAGGCAGCATGTTCGCCAAGCAAAATGCACACAAATAGCCCACTAGAATAAATAAGCACTTTGGAGGCATGAGGGTAATACGACAAGATTCCAACCCGCAGAGGGATCCCATCCTGCCGGAGCAACTCTCACAGCACGCAGAAATAGCCCAGAGTGTCTGCGAGATCCACTTTTCCTGTTGCAGGCTCATATGGAGAGGAAGCAGACGGGGCATTCCCACACCACATCAATACCTGGCTGCAGGTTAGGGCAATGGGGGCAGCTTGAGGCCAGCCAGGCTAAAGAGGCTAAAGGCTCCTCGGGCATATATTGGTAGCTTGACAACAAGTTGCACATAATGGCCCCAGGATTCAGGAAGTAATAACAAAAGAAAAAAGTAGCCCGCACATATAAAATAAACCGAAAACAGGGAGGATGGGCAGAGGGAAAGAAGAGCAGAAGGAATGATTATGCAAACAAACATAGCTCTCCAGAGTTCACTGAGCTCTGGAAAGGCTTCTTAATAGGACAGTGAGGGCGATGGAATATATCACTGTCAGGCACTTGGGGATTTTCCTTCTATTGCTGCTTGACAGGCATAACATTACAGTCCTTTTGTCAGGTGCAAACTGTTTTCACATTTTCCCCTGGAAAGTTGCATCCCTTTCTATTCAGCATGTAATTAAACCACAATATGCAAATTTATCCATAAAACAAAAAGCTGCCAGGTTTAAAAAGTGGCCAATGAATGAGAAATCTAGTTGTTGGCTCAGCCTCTTTTGTACTGAGATGAAAACCAGCCAACAGTTTTGGCATTGTCTAAATAGCAATAACATCCATGGGACAATAACAGTCAGAATTTTAAAGCAAAATTGCCACTCTAATTATACGCCTGACCTTATGCTAGAAAATGATGGCTGACCACCAGATTTGCAGCCCAACATCTAAATTATGCTGAAATGCAATTTTGTTGTTGTGTTTTTTGATTGTTTTTCCCTTTTTATCTAAACTAAGTAGGCTGAATTCAGCCTTTGTTCAGCACTACTGTTTGGGAAGGTTACCTTTGAATGTTTGAAGGGCAGGAAAAAAAAAGGAATGGAGGAGGAAAATTATGAAGTTAATATGCCCAGTCCTGTAGCAGCTGCTATCTTCTCCTCCTATCTCCCTCTGGGAGAAGGAAGATACAATGGCAACTCTGGTCCTGAGATTGCAGAGAGCCAACAACTACAACATCCAGTCAGCACAATTGCTTTAGTGGCACAGACAGGACGGACAAGGTGCTGGTGGACCAGCATCCCCTACAGTGGCACTGTATGTGTGCCGTATCTCACGTGCCATGGATTAAACACTTCTTAGTCTTTTATAAACAAACAAAAAGAAAAGCACAAAAAGGCAGAGAAGGAGATCTATGCCTTGGGCACAACATACGGCAGACAGCTTGCAACCACAAAAGTAGCTCAGGTATCCAGTAAATCAATACTTTTTTGTGTTATTATTCTCACATGCATTATGTTTGCTGATCCAACATTTGTTCCTGCAGAAACAAGATCAGAAAGGCCGCTGTCAACCAGCACCTGAGCATGGCCTGCTTCCCTGTGGAAGGCTGCTCTTGACTGGAAGCCAGAGTATGGATGTCTCACCTTCAACACGTAGGCAGATATCTACGACTTTTTTTTTCAGCTCTTGCAGCCAAGAAAGTAGTAAAAGAGGATAAATTTTCCCCCAGTACCTCTCCTCAGAAAAATATTAGGTCTCTCTTTCCCCAGCGTGCAGCAGTACCATCCTAGAATATGGTTGGAACAAGGTTTCCCTTCTCTTACAGTACAGCAAGGAAGGGAAAAGAAAGAAAGAGTAAATTGATGGCATTTCCTGATAGCATGCAAAAAAAGCAGCTTAATTCGGCTCTATCTCAGTGCAGCAAAACCAGGCATCAGTTTAGTACTTCCTTCAGTGCCTTGTGCTAATTCTGCTAAAACGGGGAATATTGGAGACAGGATACATCCAAGGACGCAGAAAGAGCTGGTCAGTGTCATAATGAAGCCATTCTCTATTGTTCTTCAAAAATTGGGGGAATCAGAAGAGATCACTTAGACCAAAAGACAGACAAAATGTTGCACGTATCTTCAGAAAATGCCTAAAAAGGTGATCCAGGGAACTGGATACTGGCTAGCCTCACTTTGCTCTCTTGGAAAACCATGAAACAAGTCCTCTTAAAACACATTTCAGGTCACAGGAAGGAGAGCACAACTGAGCCCAGCCAGTATGAGCTAGGGGCTGAGGGATAGGGAGTAGCTCTGCAGAAAAGGCCCTGGGAGATCCCGGTGGGCAGTGGGCTGAGCATGAGCCAGTAAAAATGGCCACAGCCTCCTTGGCTGTGACAACAAGTGTGAAGTCAGTAGACCAAGAGAAGAGATTATCCACTTCCACTCTACACTTGTTGAAACCACATAATGTGCCAAGTTTTGGTGCCTCCAGGGCAAGACAGACGCTGACAAACTGGAGTTTAGCATAGGGCCACTCAGATGGTTAGGACTGGAGCACTTGCTCTGTGAGAAGAGGCTGAGCA
The DNA here is from genome assembly GCF_000705375.1 of Tinamus guttatus. The sequence goes on along the minus strand of NW_010587557.1, from coordinate 299,044 downwards.
ATCTGGGACCTGTTCAGCGTGGAGGAGAGACAGCTTCAGGGGGACCTAAAAGCAAAACCCCAGTACCTACAGGGAGGTTATCTAGAAGACAGAGCCAGACTCTTTACAGCTGTGCATATCTGGAGAACACAAGGTAATGGGCATAATTTGAAACAAGGCCCCCTGAGGAGAGACCATGAGGAAAACGAAGCAGTGGAACAGGTACTCAGAGGAGCTGTGCATATCTGGAGAACACAAGGTTAATGGGCATAATTTGAAACAAGAGAGGTTCAGACAGGCCCTGAGGAGAGACCATGAGGAAAACCAAGCAGTGGAACAGGTACTCAGAGACACTGTGCAGTCTCCATCCATGAAGGTTTTCACACCACAGCTGAATAAAGCTTGGACAACCCGATCTGATTTCATAGCTGGCCATGAAGGACTCTTTCAACCTGATTTATCCTATGATCCTATATTAGTTAAATTTCCAAAGCAGAAACAGATTACCAAGCCCCAGCTTTGTCATTGCACTGGACGCTCAGTCTGGTAGTAAGAACTGGCCCCCAGTTTATTCCCTTCCATTCGAACACCCCTTTAAGAGTACCTGTGTTAGAGACGGCCACGTCTAGATGCTATTTTAAGATGTAAAAGTACACTTTTGTACCATTCACATTTCTGCCAGGATTAGCATTTGACTAATGAGCAGGATGTTAAGGTTAGCTTGACTCCAGCCAAACAGGTGGCATACGGGGAGAAGATTTGGCAGAGCGCGCTTCCTTGAGGACTAACGGCAAGTTCCTGGTAACCTTCAAGCAGAGCTTACCAGCACTACCAAAGCTGCACCGGTGCATCTTTATTGCCGTGCGAACTCATTGCTAAAAAGAAAACAATGCAGAAGCACACAATTCCAGCCACATTCCAAATGATACCACCAAATATAAATAAATAAAGCTTCACACACTCAAAACCTCAAAATGAGCACACAATAAAATGAGCAGTGATTCAAAGCAATCGATTTGGAATCCAGTCCATTAGGAAGGTTAACATTAGGATCATCGGATTAGATCTCACTCAGGAATCTTCTATGGAATGCATACATGGATGGCCAGTCTCCAAAAGGTTTTTTCATCTGTACAGACAATTCCTCATCTAGGCCCAAACAGACCAGCCTTCTTTCTCTTATCTCACCCAGCAAATGGATGCTATTAAAGGCACAAATTTCTTTCAGGAGGCTACAGAAACAGAAATACATGAAGTTAATTAATACCGTGGTAATTTCTTTGATCTTCCAATGAAAACAAAATTTAAAAGTCATACTATGTTGGTCCAGAAGCTTAGAATTAAAAAGCTTAGGAACTCATCTGGGACTTTGAACCCTAAAATCGTTCAGCTGATGTCATTAAAAGAACTGAATTAGACTTGTAATTATTCCCTTATGAGTTCTGCTGTCTGTCTGAGAAAGAAGAGTATTTATTTATGTCCTCAAAATTGATTTATTTGGGTGAAAAAATAGAAGGGTTGGAGACAGCATAAACTTAGTTTTACTGTGCTTAGCTTTACTGTGATAGAAGAGAAGAAAATAAGCGTCAATAATGAATAACATCCCTTCTGATCAACAGGAGTTGTACCTTCTATTTGCTTTGGATGACATTTCCTTGTGATACTCCAGATAAAGCCTGTCTCCCCAACTCCTGCTTGCTATACACTGCTTAGCACGGTAACACTCCATTAACATGCAAATGCTTTACAGTTATTTCGTTTAAGTACATCTGCATATTTATAAACAGTCATCCTAAACCACATTCCCACTAAAGGAAAATGTTTAATGATACTGAGTCAAACACTAACTGTATCAACTGAAAAATATGTTGCAGCCAGGTTCACTTTGCTTTCATTTTTGTGCTAATTCTTAAAATACTATTACAGAGATAGTTCAAAAATCCCCAGTATTTCTTTCGTTTTTTAGAATTTGTTCATTTAGACAAACAATTTTTTTTTGCTTTAACCTCTTTATAACTGAAAAGGCAAAAAAAAAAAACTCGAACCATGCTTTTGATATCAATAAAAGGCAGACCTATAGCAATGAACATCCTTATGGCAAGGAACATCCACTGAACAAGTTACATACAAGCAGAAATCACATTTCAATTTTTGATAACAGCATTTTCAACACAAAGACAGACAGTACAGGATTAAAAGTTGCCCCTCAAAATCTACAGATTTCATTTTTACTTGCTAGAAATTCCAATTATACAATGCCCAAAGTTGATTTCTATTAATTCTTTCATGTGACAGCCTAGGAAGTACATACCAAAAACTGCATAGCACCTTCTACTTTTAGTGATTTCTAATAACATTTACTACCCAAAATATCCATGTAGAATATATAGTGTGGAATATCAAAGACTGGGCCATAAATTTGATAAAGAATTTTTTTAAAAAATCAAGAAATACACTTCTGGATGTAAAAATGCCAAAAGCAAAAGAGTCATACAGTTGTTAATGAAAAAAGAGCATAATGTTGTTATGTGGAACTTGCTTTTCTGCTGCTAGAAGGACTGCATTCTGAGCAAATTAATGCAGAAAAGGATGGAAGCAGCTGAATCAAGTTAGGGGGCAGTTAAGAGGATTGGGCTTAATCATCCTAGATAAGCAGAATCATTTCTGATTCCTAGGAAGCTGCGTATCTTTTCTCAACCTCCATTTACAATATACTAACTTATTTTGGAAGGCAGGAGGGAAAGATATCAGTTACCAATTCATCTAGAAAATTAGTAATTTTCTTTCAAAAGAATTTTTTTTCTTTTTTATTCAGCTGAAAAGCAATTTATAAATCATACACATTAACAAACACACTCATAGAAAATACAAAATATGTTATCTCAAAGTAGGTATCAATCTTAAAGAGCTGAGTCAGTATCCTCCAGAATAGTATGATTTAGCTTTCTACCATTGCATTTTTTTCCATGGATAGCCTGCTTTGAAAAAAAATATATAAATTCCACATCTGAATTTATTTATTACTTTGCACTAACACAACAGCAAAAACACAAAAGAACGGTGTTTTTTTCCTCAAAATTCCCAGTGCACGTGAGCTCAGAGAACAATAAGAGCTTCTGGTTTCAGCTCCAGAACAAAGCTGCCTCTACAGACCCCAATAAGTTCTTCCAATATAAACTTTCTTCTACAAAGTATGGAGAAACTCTGACCTCAATGGTGCTGAAAACTGAACTCTTCAACTCAGCTCCATCTTGCTATGAGGTTTCTCTGCAAGACCGTGTTCAGTAAAGCATTTATTTTGCCCTCACGCAGACAAGTACCAACACTTAACTACAGGCTTCTTCGCCTAATTCCATCAATTTGGGTACCAGTCTTGTGCAGAAGATGCACCTAACCAACCATGAAGCATCAGGAGACCTACAGGGACAGTTTGCACACACGAACTGTAAAACCTGACTGCAAATAAATGCAGTAGAGTGAATTGAATATTTCATTACAGACAAAAGATGAGCTGCACTCAAACTTTTAAAGAAGCTACTGGGCTGAAAGCCAAGAAATTTTCTGTTTAGTCCTAATCCAGAAAAATTCCTTCTGTATGGTTTACATATAAAGGTTCAGTGTGTCTCCTACTTACTGACCACTACTTACAGGAACAATTCTATGGATAGCAATGATGAGGAAAAACTGATATATCTGAAATGTTAGCACACCATCCTTAAGCATTGTGTAAATAGCACACTAAAATACAGCAGCACAATTGCTGCCAGTTTCATTTTGGTCATACTTGGCCTTTTATACCATTATATGAGAGTCAAGTATGTTCTTGCCTGTCTTCTATAAGACACATCAAAGGAAAGAGCAGCAGAAGTCCTGGAACAGAGAAAATAAGTCATAACAACAGCTGTAATGTACAAGAAATTACCTTACTAGAATAAAAACAGAACCATTTGAGAAACAACAGCTTAGAACCTGTAGTGTTCTTTAGGTTAAAAATGGTCAATAAAACCAAAAATAGCAGGTATGGTCATTTTTTTTCATGTACACGAGCTAGGTTTGGGAAGATATTTCAAGATATTTCCCATTCTAAGTGTAGAAACTACTGAGGTAAAACAACTACTAGAGCCAGGCAGACACCCACATTTTTAACTACACATGTGATGCCGAACCCATAACTGCACAATAATTCAGCATATAATTTACATTACATACTGTGATAATTCTCAAGATAAAAGGAAAAGTAAGAGACTCTTTTATGTAATGATTTCTACATTGTTTTTGTGTATTTAATACAAGCTTCATACTTTCCCCAGGCTTACAATGCATGTTTCCTAGCCTCTAACCAAATTAAATGTACTCATTTACGTAACTCAGGACTACATTCCTTTGATCTCATTGCCTAAAATCTGGGCCTATTACAGCACATAAAGACTGAAGGTAGCATTTTCAAAGTCCTCAAGACATTCATCTTTTAAGACCCTCCCTTCAGAACCAAGTTAAATGTTCAAAAACATTTGTCTCATGAGAGTGAGGCAGAGTCTTCTCCATTTAAACACTTTATTAAAAAAAAAATAGTCCTTAAATTCCTTAATCTGTTTGGCATTTTTAAAAATGTTACCCCAAATCGACAGAATAAAAACTGGCTTATCCTCCTGCAAAAGCAACCAAAAGGATTGCTTTGTTGGAATGAACACATTGAATACCCTACAAAAGAAAAAATGCACATTTAATTTTCTCCTTTTAGATGATTCTGCTTGGCCAATTTTTGTTTGTTTGTTTGTGTAAATAAACAGATTTCTTTTGAATGGCTCAAGCTGCCTTGTCCACCACTTTGGAACCATTTTTTAGGCATTATCTTCCCGTCAATGGTACGGCTGATCACCTGCTGATCCTCTTGCAGGTAACAGACCAATGTCAACTCATCATCAGGACAGTTCAACCTTGTGACTATTTGCTGCTGCAAGAAAGAGAGCAGGTTCTTGTTGAGCTCCTGCACAACGCTTATCTTTCCACCTTAGCTGTTTAGTGAGTGAAATGTTGCCTATAGGAGATTTAGTGGCATCATGGGAAATGGCAACTTCACATGAACAATTAATTTCATGTATCAAAATGAAATCAGCAAATGCAGTTGGCAGGTACAATATCACATCACTGAACTAATGTTTCTTCTCCTGTATCTTTGCTTGTCCTTGCACTGGATTCTCTGCTCCGTTATATTCCTTAAGTTTCCAGTGAGATTGCAAAAGCTGATCTCCTGACTGCAAGTGGAACCTCCTGCCACCTCTCCATCATGTAACTACATGTGGTTAAATCAGGAAGAAGAGAAGGGAGCCGGAACAAGTGGATTTTGGAAGTGCACTATGGTTAAGACAACTTTTATTAAAAGAGTATCTATCAGGTGGGAAGATGCTTGTAAGCAGCCTTGTGTTACAGAAGCAGAGCCCTATCTGCTCTTTTGAAACTTAATGAATGTGCTTAGGGTTAATACCAAGACTTGCTGGTGCAAGCAGAAGAGAGAGAAAGAGCTCATGAAAGTGCAATATCATCTCCAAAAATGTGCTACTGCATTTTTCGTTTTGATCTCAAATTCAGTATCTTTGCAACATGGTCTGAAAAGTCTACAAATCCCTATTGATAAAACAAGTTTTGAAGAATACTGAATAAATAATTTCATTTTAAAAATGAATTCTCATATTGCTTTAGAGTAATTTTTATTTGGTTTCCACTAATACTCACCAAAAAATAAAAGAGAGAGTGTGGTTGTGTAAAACACAGCTTGAATTACAAAGGCAGACCAGAACTAAAGCATGTTCTTAAATCATTCTGCCATGATGGAGAGCTCAGCACCTGGCATAGCCAAAACCAGATTTCACAGTACAACCTCATTTCCTTCTCCTATCTTATCCTGTCACTGCTGATGGTTGTAACCAATGTGCTCTTAGCAGATCAGCACAGCTGTAGATTATCTTCCACTATGCACAAATTTTTTAATGAACTAACAACATACCATTTTGAAGAAGATGGAAGTTTTAATACATTTTTGCAGCCTGGTATAAAACTGGTGCTTCTGGGTAAGATAAACAGCATTCCCAATTCCTAAGTTTGCCCATACTTCTGGTTATGAAGGTTCAGTTCACAGTTACTAGAAATTTATGCAAAACATCTCTATTTGGGCTGAAATTTTCCTTCCATACAAACATAAACACATTTCACAAACAAGCACATTGGAAAATACACACTGTAAAGTTTTGGTGACTCTTCCTTTGGAAAGCTTTAGATCACTTACTTACACTTTGAAGTTGGACCTGCAGGGTGCCAAAGAAAAGGGCCTTCTGTTCCAAATCAGCCCATTTTGTTTACTCATAATTTTCCTAGATCTATTTAACTGGTGAAAAATAAAAATCTGTACACTCTTTGTAAAAATAGCTTAAATTTGAACACCTAACCTCTCCGAGTTTATGCTGACCAGGGCTACTCATGGCAGTTCTGTCTCATTTACATAAACTACAGAGAAAAAAGATGCAAACATATAATTAAAATTTGTATCATAATGCAAACATACAAGGTACCAACTGAGATTATAGGCACACTACTGATTCTAGCATCTCCTCACTTCCCCGTGTTACATTTTGCAGTTTAAAAATAGTCTTTTAGCATGTGCTTTTCATGTGCAATCCATAATATAGCATGTTGGGACCAAGAATATGTTCAAAAAATGGATCTTTTCCAAACAAAAAGTGGAAAAACTTCTCTAAACTCTGATCTCAGTTGTACAGTGTGATTCAAGCAGATGATCATCTGCACCCACAGTTTCCTACAAGCTTGCACAGAACCAGAAGCCAACAACCAGAAGGTTGTTAGTATAGTATGGTATATGCCAGCTATACAGACAGGTGTTAACGCCTGAGATTCGCTTATAGATTTGAACTTTCTCACTTTAACACTACAAGATTAAGGAAGTATTTACTTCTGTAATCATAAGAGTTAAAATAAGAGAAATGGTCCTCAGTTAGCAGGAAAATTAAGTCTTTCCTATGCATTTTGACTTGTATTTTGCTTTACTGATGAAATCATTTTGACTTGGTAAGAAAGATGTTTCTTCAGGAAAAAAAAAAAAAAGGAGAGAGAGAAGCAGTATCTTAATTAAATCAAAACAAATTCCAACACTTGTCTTTCTCCCAAGCTATAGATGATCACAAGACCTAAGACAAGAAGTATTAGCAAGGCTTAGCTTTTTTTTTTTTTTTTTAAAGGCTCTGGATGTCTCATGTGTCAGACAGGCATGTGCATTATGCACATCCAGCAGGGGACAAAGATCAGAAATTTAAAGGAGCTGTTTGTGATTTTGGATGGGATGTGGCACACAGATGAAAGAACAAACATTTTTCCTCTTGGTTTAATGCTAGCACTAGATTCCCAAATTAAGCCCAGCAGGAAATAAACATCCACCACAGATTTCAAAAGATATCTCACATCTCTGTATTAAAACGTGTTATTTTAAAAGTCCCAAATGCTGCATGTCTGACTTTTATTAAGACCAGACAGAGCCAGCACAGAAAGTGCTATCTGATTTATTTTAAAAGAATGCTGCAAATATTAGTGGACAATTGGATGTAAATTGCAGGAAGCCAAGAGAAAATTGAGGAGTAGGAGATAATGGGCCTGATGCTATTACCTATAAGAACACTAAGGCCACAAGGCTTCCAGAATTACTTTGATGACCTTGAGTGCTAGCTCAGACTAGAGAATTCAGGTTAGTGGTGTTTCCTGAGGGGGTGGAAGTAGGACAGTCAGAGTTTTTCCTTTTCCAAATGGACTGGGGAGAGGTTTCTGCTATGCACATTGATTTGCACCTTTTACAACAAATAGCTGCACACTGTATTCCCATGGGCAGCAAAATCAGACAGACAACAACCTGCATATCCCTCACAAATTTTATGCGTGATTCTTGGTAGAAAGAATAAACATTCTAAAGCCAGACATGAATGCAGTTAAAAAGTCCAACCCTGAGAACATTTTTTTTCTCCCTTGCACTCCATTTTTCTTTACTCCAAAAATTAAAACTACTGGGATGTTATTTTGCCTGGCTTAATCATGTTACACTGAGCTTTTATTTTGGAAATTGCAGATTTTTTTTCCTCTTTCCCACTGACTTTGATGATGTTTTGGGATTAAAACAAGAAGCAGGCAGTTCCCATGAGATGAAAGACATAACTGTAAAGGACACTTGCTTAGAAGATTAAAAAAAGATCTCATGGAGTTTGAGATGCTGCTATATATTTATTTAAAGAAATACTGCCTTGAAAGGGCTTAGACTTCAGTATTGTAAATAAATTTCTACTTTTATCAGCTGTGGTCATACTTAAAATATACTTTCTTAATCACTGAGCTGATGAAAATTACAACAGCACATTTCAAAGTTCACTAAACCTATCATTACAGACAGAAAGGAAAGAGAGAGTTGTTTCATAAGCATTAACAGTAATAAAACTTAAGTTCCCTTCTAATTTATGGCCAGCAATAGCTTCTGGACATCCTTATCCAAGTGTTTCCCCAGTGACACCATCTCCAAAACATCCCCATATCCCTCCACTGTTGGTCCCAGCTGGGCAGAGAGGTACCCCCTCTTCAGTGAGTTGTGAGCTGTGCTGGAGATGCCCAAGCTGTCAGGCCAAGTACAGGAGAGAGCTGGTAAATTCACGCTTTTCTTTTTTTAGTACTTCCACTTTCAGCCCTTCCCAACTTTCCTATACTTCACCAGGACATTGAAATTTTATGAAGAGCAGGAAAAGGGACAAGTCTTGTTTTCTTTAGCAAGTAGGCTAAAGACATAGCCCAGGAGCACTTTCAACAGCTGGCACGGTTCTGCTAATGTGAATAAGCTTTCTTACACTCCTGGGTCAGCAAGACAAGACTGGGAAGGAGACCTTTGGTTTCTGCTCCTGACATTCATTTTGCAGGCTATATAAGCCAAGTTGATTTATGCTTCTGTTCATGCAGGCCTAAAATAAGCACATAGTAGCTGACATACATCTTTTGGATTGCTGCCAAGATTAATTCTTGGTTGTAAATATGTTTTGAGATTCTTGGGTTAGAATACAAAGAACTAAGACCTGCAGTCTCTAATTTTGGCCCTCATTTACGTCACAGGAGAATGGTGCATGCACCACATTGGGGTTTTTTAGTCCGCTACATTCACTCTCTCAATAGAATTTCATAGGTTGTTCCTAGCACCTTCAAACTTTTCCTCCAACTTTGAAATCCAAAGAAACAGAAGCACATTACTTTTAACTAATGTCCTACACTCATCTCTTGCAAAAGGCTGCTTTTGAACTACAATAACAACTCCCTAGAAGTATCAACCTTAAGCTTGTATCAATTTGATAATTTGATCTTTATTCAGGGAAGATGGGTTTATATCATTTTCCTTATTTCTAAGGAACAGAAAGGATTACCTACTCTGATGTAAAACCCTTAACAGTGTTTTACTGGTCTTTCCCCAGTTCGAAATCTTCTCCCATTAAAATTCTCATGAATCCTGCATTTGTTTCCAATCATTCAACTGTTCTGCAGGGCTTTTCCTCAAGAATTTGTCCTTATGTTCTGAAGCACCGGTAGTCTATTGAATTTTTCCAGAAGTGCCAAACACAGAATCGTCTGCTTCTCAAACATGATCTGGTCTGTTTTTTAAACACTAGCACACCACGACTGCTGTTCTTTGTACTTACAAGTAGTGTCATATCACCATGAGCTGTGCCTGTCAGTCTTTTGAACATATTTGTGATCAGTGCTCTTGTACTTAGACTGTGAAGTCAAGAGGTGGGAGCAAGGAAACAGTGTATGCGAAGGGGGAAGATAATTGAATTTTTGTATGTTTAGTGAAGTCTTGTACACCAGTGAATCCTGATGCATGAATTTAACATAAATGCTCAACATCCTTAAAGTTTATCTACGGCTGAGTATATGCGCAGTCCAATTTATGTTAAATAAACATACAGCTTGCGTTAATAGCTATCTAAATAGAAAGCAGAATTCTAAA
>NW_010587557.1:258578-273413 GCF_000705375.1 Tinamus guttatus | reverse complement strand
CTTAACAACTCGGAGCTGTCAGGCGGTTACACAGATCTGGAGAAACAAGGTTTGATTAAACACCATTGATGGTCAAGTTTGTAGGACTCCCCATGGTTCACGAGAACAAAAGAAAGGGATGCTCTTTGAATAGCATGATTTCTGTGAACTCTCAAATGATCTGCCCTGACAGGCAGCTTAGGATTTACTTTTAAGCACTAAAGGAAAATATTGCATGCATGCAAATCAAAGCTAAATCTGCGTATTCAAAGGATTTACAAGAGCACAGAATAATATACTGAGCTATCGTAATGTCATGCAAATCTTCTACAGTTTGCTTACTGGCAAAGCTTCAGCCCTGACATGCAAATTTTAATCTGAAATAAAACTCTCTCCTCATGCAAACATTAAGAGACAGCTCTCATGACATGACTGATCATTAATGACAGTAGTTCTCAAGTGAACATAGGGATCAATTGGCCAGATAGGAACACACAGAGGGCGTAAACCTTTTGCCTCCATTCAGTGAGCAAACTTTGTAGAGACAAGAGCCTATGAAGTCCTACGAAGGCTTGGGCCACTAACAGCGAGAAAAACAAGCAGTGGCCACTCTAGGGAGTCTCCCTTACATGACAAATACATCCAGGACAGAGGGAGGAGAGAGAGAAAAGAGCAAAGAGAAAGAGAGGGTAGATGCTCTACCAGGCAAAGATCTACCAGCTATTTCCTACTCCATTACCATTCTCCTGGTATTCCCAGCGTTTTTAGTAGAGTAGCATCCAGGAAACTGGAAAATCCCCGGTCTCTGCAGACTCGGAGAGCTTCTGGTGAGAACGTTGCCCCCAGGGTAGTGCGGCAGGTAGGGCAGCAGATGCAAGACCATCCCACCTCCCTTCACCTGCCGCTTGACACGAGCAGGCTTCATCTGCCGTGAGGTAGGACCTTATCATTGCGCAGATCTCTGTAAATAAAGAAATATGAACTGCTGGTGTCTGGTTAGACCCATCTCTGTTTGTGACTAAGCAGCAGCTTTTAGGGCCTGCTTGGCTTGCCCAAAGGCTTCCCAGGGCGGTGTGTAATAAAGATGATTGAAATGCAGACTATGTCAACAGACACTTCCTTTGAGAGAGGTAAACAGGAGGACAATACCTCACTCATCAGAAACAATCAGACGTACCTATAGGGTATGCAAAGCCAGCCAAGATCCTTCTGTTTCTTCATTCATCTTTCAAAAAGAAAACACTCCCCTCTCCCCTCCCCCGCCCTGTCCATATTTCACATTAAGAGACAAATAAGCTGCCAACACCCAAGGTGACGTCATGTCAGCTGCTCCTTTGGGGTCAAATGCAGTGCTGCAGGAAGCAGAGGGCTTAACGTAAATGTGACTCCCTGAGCTTGGTACCATTCTGCTCCCTCTTCCCAAACACATGGTGCTGAAATATGCCCAAAAGAAAGAGCGCACCTGGAGCCTTTGCTTACTGGCCAGCCTCTTCAAGGGAGAACATCCTTACAGAAACAAAAAAATAGTTGTCCGCCAGATCACTTGTCTTGATAGCTCCTATACAATAAAGTTCTCCGGGCCCAGAGAAGACACGAAATTAGCATTCTTCCTTAATCTAGAATCAATGGGGAATAGCAAACGGTTATTTAGCATCTAGTCATCCCATTCATAAAGACAAGAAGAATACAGTACCCTGGCATGGCATCTTAGAGGCACTCAAGACAGCCAAGTTAAATGGGCTCAGAGGATACAAAACTGGGACCCATTCAGAAAGCCATTCTTTCTCCAGGTTCCTATTTCCGTAATCATAGGAGATGCAGTAACATTCTCTAATGCCTTTATTGAAATGTGCATTTCTTAACCTTATCACAACTGTTAGAGCTTCCAGTTCTTCCCATCAGGTCGGATGGATCCGAAACAACACCCAGGTTGACAGGGTGTAACCAGGCTGCTAGGTGTCCTGTCAACCAGCTTGCTCCCTCCCAGCCAATGTGATTTCCATCTCTTACAATACAAGGCAGTCCTTTGATCTTGTGTTCAATACAGTTCAGTGTCAGTCACATTTGCACACAAGCTATTTGGTAATTTTCCTTGTACAAAATGTCATAAGAAATGTCTTAACAAAATTTACAGGAGATCTGGGTTGGGCTGCTGTAGCCAAATATGCAGCAGACCTTGTTTGCTCTATTTGGCTTTTCTTTGACTATGACTGTACTCCATGCCTCTGCACCACCATGAGGAAGATTTAATGTGACTGAAGTTTACAGTAGTTATAACAAAACGATGCTAAGTACAAATTTTAATTAGAGTGTTTGCTTCTGGTTCAATCCAATAACAAGGAAAAAAAAAAGCTTTCTTCTAAGGCTATCTGTATACAGGCAGGTACAGACAGACCCGAGCTTACTTTGCCTGAGCTCTGAGCTGGCTCCCACTTGGAAGCTATACATAGCTCTGCTTTATAGGCACAGTATGCTATGGACAAGCAAATATACTCTGCCACTTAGCACACCTAAGATCACCTGTATAATTGCAAACAGAAATGAGAATTGTGTCCCTGTAACAGGAAAAAAAAGTTCTCTCTCTCTCTCTTTTTTTTTTTTTTTTAAAAAAAAAAGGTCCAACACTTCTTCACATTTGTTCCAAGAAAACAAGCTTGCCAGTAGTACCCTTGTCTTCTCGCATAGGTATGGTTTCAGAGCTTTTCTGGCCTGCTGTTCATTATATTTAGGTCATTTGCAAGTATTAAGTTATCCTCTGCATAAAGATGATAGCAAGTATAACAGAAGAGTAATAGTCCAAGCGGATAAACCACAGTGGGTAGTGGATTATAACGAAGAAAGAGCAAAGCCTGCCTGACCCTTTTATCAGAGTGAGCCAGCTCCTGCTAACACCTGTAAATTAGGGTTTTCTGCCATTTGTTTTACTCTGACTGGCTATTTCAAAAGGAATTCACAACAAAGAAATGGAACATGAACATGGACATAATAAAGGGTGAAAAATTGACAGAAGTGTCTATACTTTTTACTAGGGGGTTTACCAAGTACCTAGCAAGTCACAGTCAAGTTAGTGAGAAAATATAATAAAATTAAAGGCACTTTTTGAAGACTTTGGAAAATTTAAGGTTGAGTATTTTAATATACTTTTGTCCTCTGCCAATGATTTTTTTTTCCTAACACCAGGCAGATGCTGTTATTCAAGTGGAAAATAAAAGCGGAGGTTTTGGTACAGACAAAGGGGAAGGAATAGCAGCGTTCTCCGGAGCAGGCACGAGCATGGGAGAACTGACTCGCTTCTAACACCCCAGAACCACATGAAGGCTCCCACCTTTGGGCACCACAACAGACTCTTCTCCTCGCTCTTATTTCAATAGCTGGGCAGAAGCCAGGTGATTTCCTGCTTCGCCTTCAGGGCAAGTAGCCTTCCTTGCCCTCCCAGAACCTTTATACCATGCCAAGACGGCTCTTCTTCCCCGCAGGGATCTGCCTGGTGGGAACTACCGGCTCCAAGCCTGCATGGGACCTGGCAAGCCCTCCCTCACCTCCCGCAGAGCATTTCCACCAGCAGACTTGTCCCAGAGGCAGCCCTGGCTGCCAGCTGCCCCAGACCATCCATACGGCCATCTGGGTGACTTGCAGACCTCTTGGGTCTCTCTGCTTTAAAGTCAGGTTTCCAAAGCCCATCTATTTTCAAGGACCCCAAGGAGCCACCTTTACTCTTGCTTCACTTTTCTGCTTTCGGGATTTAGCAAATAGCAGCCTATAACAAATGGCATTGGTTTGCCTTTCAGTGCCATCATTTCTGGTGCTGAAAATAGGTGCTAAGGAGAGACAGATTAATGTTATGTAGTAAGAAAATGTGTTACTACAGTGAACTCATGATTTAAGACTAATTAGCAGAGAGGAGGAAATGCAAATCTCCTTAATTTATGGCAAAGTAAAGAGGATATAAACGTACATATCTTTGCCACCTTTTCTCCTACCAGCAAGGGAAAAGGCCGGTCAAGCAACATCACAACTTTGCAAGCTGACAGACTGCTATTCAAAAAGAAAATAGAATATAAACGTAACCTGATTTCGAGAGGTTCTGGGAAAGCCTGAACACTGAAGTTTGTATGCCAGCTTGGTAATTATTAAGATCTCAGAAACAAGGGCTGGTCCAAGTACTGACCTAGATTAGCAAGTCACCTGAAAGTTTACAGTAGGAAAACCATATGGGCAGATTCCTGTAGCTACATGTGTCGAGTAATTATGGCATAGGTAAGCAATAACACATGCCCGAGGCATCGTACTTGGTGAGGCACGAGGCTTACGTGCATATCTGTGATTATGACTTCAAACTTCAAAGTGCCTTATTGCTCAGACAAAATTGGTAGTCTATTTCCTTATAAAAAACATATAAGGATCTACTGCTATAAAGTATGTGTGGATGCTTATATAACATTTGAAGTGTGGGTACCAGAACTGGGCAAGGGAGGATGAGGAGTCCTTGAAGCATTTTCTTTTAAAGTGAGCTCACTTCAAAGCAGCAGATAAAATTATGTATTAGTTAAATTCTAAAACTGCCACAGTTTGACCCTGATGCCGAAGGTCTGGCTACTTGGCAGGCTCCACTGAAACTCATGCTCCACTTGAAGAAAGAGGGTCCATTTTAATACATCATTCCCTCAGATGCTTTCAGTCCTTTAATCAAATCAAGAAACCTCATTGCAATCATGTGACTTGTGCCTGTGGGCAAAGATTCATTCAAGGCAATTTAAGACAAAATCACCAGAAAATGTTTCCAGTTTTTATGACTTTTTAAAAATAGATCCATGTTTTACAAAGATACATCTTTTTGAAGATTGGTTTCTAACTGAAAAGCAACAGCTTCAAAGTAAGTCTTTTTTGAGAGCTGTTCCAACATTCAAGTTCCTACATGATCTTCAGTGCTGCAGTGTGACCTCGAAGGCAGCCATAATGAGACACAGACAGTGAATAAAGCACTGATTTAATTATGTTGTTTTATATCTTATGACCTCATCCACTGGTGTTTATCCTAGTGTAGTGCTCGAGATGCTTTATCAGCTTACGGGAAGGTATGGTCCCTGGCCTGAAGAGCTCACAATCTCAAATACAAAAATAGATGAAGGCTACTCTCTTATTGTAGGTTTTGAAACTTTGCTCTTTTGCACAGTCTTAAATACGCATTGAATGCTGGAGAGTGGGCTGCCAAGTGATATTCTATAACCTTGCCAGGCTAAGAATCTATTGCACATTTACCTTCAATTACAGAAGACTATTCCCAATAAGGCAAGATCTTACATAAAATTAACCTAGGAAGAAACAAACATGTGGTGGGGCAATGGGGATATTAGGCCATCTCCATGGAATTCTTTCAGTTTTAGAGATATCTCATGACACAACTTGAGTTTTCACCCACTTTGTATCTGCTGATAGAGAAAAATGAGAATAGTGATATATAGAGGTGGTACAAACCGTTAGTGCTTCTAAGACTTTCTTAAGCCAACTGTGCTTTATCTGATTTCCTCAGGGTATTAACTGTTGAGGCTCAGAATTTAGCTAAATATCATTTGTATCATGTTTTGCAGTCATGATAAAGATTCCCTCAAAAATATGTGGTAAAGTAAATCTTTATGGTATTAACACCACAAAAAAATGCCACAAGGAAACAAATACTTCTTGTATTCAGTGCACCCTCTGGCAAACACACAGTAAATAGAGCCATACAATAAATGGTGAGAAACAAAACATCAACAACCTACCCTCTCATTAAGCACTAACCATGCTGTGCACTGAAAGATATACGGGCCTTGTAGGAAAAAAAAAAAAGTGGAATGCAGTTCTCTAATTAAAGGCAATCAAAATGAATATTTACAAAGAGAGTAAAGGAGTAGCTTCAGTTCTAGAATTTTCTAGCCTCTGATTGCTTGATTTTTGCAATTTTGAAGTCCAGCACCGTTTAGTAATTTAGAGGCATAATGTAAGACATCATCTTATTTTACTTCTATATAGGAAATCTACAAAACTTATGCATACCTGACAGACTTTTATCCATATTATTCATGTATACCTGTATAAGACAATTGCTTTCACCGAAGTCTACCATAGCAACTAGATGCAAAGACAGGTTAAAGAAAAGATTGCCCAACTCTGTTTAGTTTCAAACTAGTTTTGGAATAGAAACATAATACCTCCTCCTTCTCAAAGCATATTTTTAAAGCAAGGTTTCCTCAGCTACATTAGAGTTTAAAACCCCTATTAAAAAAAAGTAAGAGAAAAGCAAAAATACAAACAAACAAAAGGACCCTGCAAATAAGGATAAAAGGATAAAAGATTAAAGTATAAAGTATAAATTAAATATATTATTAGTGGAGAAAATGTCTACTCTCTCTATATATGCACACAGGACGCGTGCGCACAAGTGTGTGTGTGTGTTTGGAAACCTTTACAATGGTAACGAAAGTCAACCATTGAGAAAGCATTTGCCCAGCAGAGCTGAAAAATAGCTGCGAGAGACCAACAGTAACATGTTTTCATTTTCTTTTCCAACTCTGGTACAAATTCAGCTAATATCACTTTGTATGATCTCATGCTGGGATAGGAGCCAAAAGTTTCACTTTAAATCTTTGCAGTTATCAGATCTGGAAAGCTTTTCAATCACTTAAGTTTGAGAAGCATTAAAAAAAAAGAAAAAAAAAAAAGACCAAAGATAAAAGGCCAGGGGCTTGAAACATTTATCACTTCATCACACTCTTCCATTTGATGCTAGGTCAGCATCTTTACAAATACAGGGGAATGCCTGTGGTACCTAAATTTTGAGAGGTCTAGAAAAAAAATTAATGCACAGAGAGGATTAGAAACAGACACTGAGCAAGAAGGCCATGTAATCCATATGGAGTACCAGCTCCTAAACTAGCATGGCTAGGAACGGAAACACTCCTAGGCCTGCAGGAAGGTTTCCAGCCCTGGCTGCCATCTGTGGAAGGTCCTGAAGGCCGGTGCTTGCAAACACATTGGTTTTGTGCAGGTTCGTGAGCACCAGGTCTGCTGTCCACATGCAGCTGTATAACATAACTGGGAAGCACATGCGGAGCAAGCCCGGTGCTTCCCGATAGTGGCAGGATAACTACAGCTGATCTAGCTCTGATCTCAGCCCTGTCTTGCCACCCAACATCACCAGCTTGACCACAGCACAGCCAACGGTATCTATCTCTCAGTGCTCCCCTGTGCCAGAGACACCAGGACAAACTTCTGGAGCCCTCAGAACTGACCCAGACAAAAGTTCAAGGAGGGGACATCTGGGAAAACATAATCCTCCTGCTGGAAGCAGTTGTTTTTATTCACACACTCAAGCATTTCCTAAAATAAATCAGTTCTTCCAGCTCCATGTGACACCGCGCAGGGAGTGTGCAAGGACAGATCAGCACAACAAGCCCTTTTCTGGCATGCATTGGTGCTGCCAACTCCAGTCTCCTTCTGGTAAGACCAATGCCACACACTTAAAGAGCACAGCTGAAGCCAGGGGAAAAACAGGCACAAGGTAAAACCTGCCGCCGAACACAACCACAAGCACAAAGTGCACCGCACTTTGCCAAGCTGATTGTCGTTTTGAAAGACTATGCCAATTTGGGAGATACTCGGGCAGCCTCAGGCCTGCTCTAGTTTCAGACAAGGAGCCACATCTCACCAGTCAAGCAGCAGCCCACCTATCCTCTGCAGGGCCAGTTCTGCTCACGCAAAGTTTGACACTGTAAAACATTTACAAACGTGTAAAACCTTTCCCTCAGCATTGAACAGGTAGGTCAGCATATGACTGGACTTGCTTACAGAGAAACGTCAAAAATAATTTTTAAAAATATTATTGCAAGTCTTCTTTAAGGTAGCCATCATATGAAACACAGAAAAAAAAAAGGCACATATTTAGAAAGCATCACAAAATGCTCAGTTGTGAGTTTGTAGGCTCATGGTTACTCGATTGTGTGACTCTTGGCATTAATCAAAATGTAGAAAATACACAAATTACTATCAAAATGTTTCTCCTACTTTCCCACACCTACATTAAAGAATTCTCATTTTGCATGCAAATAAATCCTATGACTTTTTTCATTTCCTTGCTGAGGAAAGTTGAACTTTCCTCTCTCCAACAGCAATCTCTGTTGTTCACAGTATAATGGTGAACAAAAATGAGAAACTGAGGCTTTGCATCTTTCCTGATGCAGATCCCTGCATCACCTTCCAAAATTTCACTTCAAAAAAAAACAGGTCCCTTGTTACTGCCTGCACATTTCCCTGCACATTTCTCACCCCTTTGTTCCTTTTTTTTTTTTTTTTTTTTCCCATTTCAGAGAAGACTTTCCATGGTTTGTCAGTCTTGTTGTCACCTTTTTTCTCCCACCTACTGCAGGGGAGATTTTTTCATCCTGACACCCAAATACAACCCAAGAAACATCTAGTCCAAAAAAAAGCAATGTTTGGCATACGCAGTTAAACGGAATTATTCTCACCTGCTTTACTGCAGTCTTTAGTTACAAGACTTTGCTCTGGAGAACCTACACAATTTCTATTCCCATGTTTCCTTTCACCCCACACTGAACCACCCCACTCCCGCCAGATGCTGTAAGACGCCACTGACCCCCATTTCACAGGCCATCACTGGTAGCATTTCATGCTACCCTTCTCCTCCTTCAAGCACCAAGGTGCTTTCCTACCTTGTTGCAGCCTGCTCCGCCTCCCTGTTACACTACCACTTTCTCTCCAGCATATTTCACCCTTTCTCATACTTTTGCTTCAAGCAAATGTCTCAGACTTCCTCCCAACCACTTTCTATAGGGCAATGTCATTGTCATAACCAGATTCTTCTTCCTACGCATTTCCCTTGGGCTTAAAATTGCAGATAGTATGGCCACATCTCAGGTCTGTCCGCCAGACTAGACCGAAGTCATCGTCACACCTGTGCCTGCTTTGGTATGGTCTGTCTTCAGGCACATAAGCGGCAGACTCACTTAGGAGGTCACCATAAATTGCACCTGGTGGCTTCAGCTCTGGAGAATAGCTTATGTAGACAAATAATCAATCAAAAGCTCATCCTGATACGCATTGCTGAACATCAATAGCAACCCACATGCACACTCCTGATGTGTGTGTATGGATGCAGAAGCAAGAATCCTCTACAAAAAGATGAGCATCCTTCACTTTATGCTAGAGGAACAGATTTACTTGCTTTGAACAGGTTGTATTAAGAAATACTCATCTATTCACAGGACCAAGAAAAAGTTACTCAGGAAGATGGAAAGAGCCAAAAATCAATTCCACAAAGTCACGTGCCTTTTTCTAATAATAGCTCCACATATCTACAGACAGCCAAGTAATAGAACCTGATGTGAACTCCCATCTTTACCTTTTTAGGCTCTGGCTCCCAGGTTTTCTCTTATCCTATGAGGGGAGGGAAGGAGCAAGGGAGGGGGAAACCCAAGCATGGAATCCAGGCACTGGAAATAATTACTACATTACCTCCCTCCCAGTATGCTTCACAAGTAGCCCAGGTGCCATATAGATGGACCTGAGGCCTGTGATGACATTTATGTTCCACTAACAGATACAGTAGAGATCTGAAAACTCTACATCAAGCTCTTCTCCAGCTGGACTTTTTCGATTCAGAATTGCTTCATGAAAGGCTAAAATCATTTTGTTAGTTCAGACTTGCCTGATCTTAGGCGGGGGGGTGGGGAAGCTACTAAAATAGAAAGTTCTATACTGAAGAGTTTTGGAAGACTGGGAGGGAAGGAAAAAAAAACAGTATGTGATTTATAAAAACCTCATGTGGCTCTTTATGGAAACCCTCTTGTTTCTAAACAGGAACAGAAAACTCTGAAGGCTGGTGTTTGTAATTAAAGGGTGTGTCTGCAGTATCTGAAATTTCTTCTATTCTTACTTGCAGCCATCTGAGCTGTATCTTCCTGTTTTGACTGAAAGCCTTCTGAAGTAAGGCGTGAGTTAATTACCAATTATCCCACAGTTCGCTCACCTATCCTTCCTGGAGGCGGAAGGAAGCGAGCTCAGAATTCCCCACGTACGTCCTTCAGTCACATTCATACTTCTATTTCAGAAGTGGAAATCCTTACTCTGCTGTGTGGATCCAGCCTGAAAGAGAGCAGGATGGAAATATTCAGTAACTTTGTGTAATGTACTGATTAAAATAATGATGATGATGATGCAGGCTCTAAAACAATTAAGACATTTCATACTGTATTATGTCTAGCAGACACACAAGTCTAGCGCATTGCTCTAATTCAAGGGCAAATGACTATAATAAAAAGACAACCACCACAAGGCTTTTACAAAACTGCATAATCCTGTATTTCAGGATTTTTCATGTGCTGTTACAATAAATCCCAGTTAGGCGTTACAATCTCCTCCATTAGTGGAATCAGTCCAAAGTTTCTGTCAGGATGCTTTCCTTATGAAAAGATTCCTTGAGCAGAAACACAACCTGAAGTGTGCGTTTAAAACAGAATCCTTAAAAATAAAATTTATCTAAATTTTATTAATTTAGGAAATTAAATTTATCAATTTATAATTATTAAAGGAAGCCCTTTTATAACGTGATGTTTATAATTTTGATATTGTCATGTTGCAATGTTTATAGTTTTGTCCATGGGACATGAACCCACCCTCAGCATTTTGCTTTCCAGTTCTTTACAGCCTCTGTAGTCTACAGCTTTCATTTATTTATGTTAAGGAACTGGTCCTAAAACCAGGCTGAAAGTGCTGTGCGCAGGCAGTGGGTAATCACCCTTTAATGTCTGCAGCACACCCAAGGCAACTTCAGCAGCATGGCCCTAGCATTGCCCTCTCCCCTTATACAAGACTCGCAAAATACCACTTGCCCATTGGGAAATACAGTCTAGGGTGGCTGCTACACAAGGTTGATAATTGCCGTTTTAACATACAAAATACAAGAGTAAGACTTAAGCCTTTCCAGGAGAACATTAATAAAATTCAAACATAATAAATTAAGTATACAGAATGCACTATCCGAGCATCTCTCACTGAAATATACTTTAAAAATATGTTCTCGTATCATTTATATAGGTCTTATTCCTTTTATTAAATACAGCTGATAAAATTCAGGAAGAGTCCTAGCCTCGTCCACAAGTAGAAACTTTAGAGTTAAAAGAAAGCAAACCACCATACTTCATGCTTAAAAAAAAAAAAAAAAAAGGCAGGGAGTTGGGGTGCAACATCAGATCACAGACTTCTGGCCAAAACCACCAGTCATTTCCAACTCTAAGCAACTCTAAGTATTGGGAAAGATTCTTCACCACATATCAAGGAACCCCTGCAAAAACATAGCTGCATTTTGCCATTTTGTCCTTATGGTATATCGGAAAGATACATGCACACACACGCACACACACACACACTGCTCTAAGGGTTACAGCCAAGGTCACCGACAGGACAGTGTAGCAGTTTGTGGTTTATGCAAATAGCTGGTTTGGGAACTTGCAATCAGGTTTTATATAACCATGATGCAAACAGTGTAATGTTCTCCTGACATGCTGGAAACGCATCCAGAACGACTGCACAGCGCTTGGGAGTGCTTTGCTTTCACACACTTCTGAACTTTCAGTTTGCACCTGAAGCAGGTACAGCATCTGCAAATGCAAATTTCTTCCTCTTATCAACTTATCTCATTGCATGTGACTGAACGTTAAATGTTGCACCCGGTTACCTTGCTGAGGAATGCATTGCGCTTTAAGCCAATAATAGATACAAGATCACTGAACTTCAGATCAGAAAGCCCCACCTTCAAGCCTGTTTTCTAACTTTTGCAGCTAAAGGTGCAAAAAGGAAAGATATTCATTGAAATCTAAGGGATTGGAGAGAAGTCACAGGAGTTTGGACACCTTGGTCCACCACAAAAAGATGAAACTTAAGTAGTGTGCAAAAACCATCAAAAATAAATCTTCTCATCATCAAAGCGTGGCTTGGATCCTTGGTTTTCGTCACTCGATCTGTCTTTGTGGACCAGGAGAAAGTTCCATAGCTTTTCAAGATCAAATAGAAGGGTCATTATTAGAAAACTTTGTCACTTGAAGTATGTAGGGTCTGAAATATGTTCATAACTACTCTCTCCCCGCGCACTTTGTGCTGTCTGCCAAGAACATTTCAAAGCCCAGCTGTCACTGATATCTATGATGCTTCTTCAAATACACAGAGACACACACCTTAAAATCTGTCAACAGCTGGTGTGAAGAAGAAAAGCCAGAAGTCTCAGCTAACACTGGAAAAAAAAATGGTTTGAAATATATACTTTATTGCTGAACAGTGAAAAATAAAAATGAATGGGCAGAACGGAGGTGGGTTGCTCAGAGGACAAGCCTCGAGGTACATATTCGGGCTGAATTTTTTGAATTGGGCCTAATTCTAAAAGCAAACTATGGATCACAGTATTTGCCTCATTTGTGTGCGAGCAAACCTACACATACAGATCAACAGTGTGACTTTTTCTTATATATAAGATAGGGAGGAACATAAGAGTTCATGAAAATACATTAGAAAAATAAAAGATGAATTGTAATTAGGTCCTGAAAGTCTCCTAGTTTCAGGAGTTGAATGATGTAACTTAAGCTTTATGATAACCTCTGCAAATAGGGAAAAAATATCATGAAAATCAGAAATTTAAACACTTTCAAAACAATGCCATCTTTACTTAAGATGTAAGGTGGCTAGAGAGATTGTTTTGCTTTATTTTTTATGTGACCATGTGCCTATGTTTCACAAAGCAGCTGACTAAACTGTATAATTAAACCAAGATATACGACTGAGATACTGAAGCATAAATCCCCTTCTCTGCATAAGTTGTACCATCCAGGCAACCAACAGCCCGTATCTCTTAATGCTTTTATCTAAAAGACAAAAATTAGAATCCCAGTCAGATGCAAAGTCACCCAAAATGCATTTGTCAGCCACACATGCATCCCAGAAAATGCAGCATCCTGCTTGCATCTGGGAGAGCAGCAGGGAAGAGCAGCGGCGCCCTGGACTGGGCATCCCCGCAGTGCTACGCGCGGGGGGCCGGGCTGTGCTCCAGAGCTTCGCGTGCCGTGACGCATCAAATCAGTTCTGATGCCCAGAAGAGGAGACTTCAGCTGCAGAAGGTCACTAAATGCCAGTTACTCTGTAGCATGGGCTTGAAGGAACGCACACATATATGTACACGCACAGACAGGGGAGGGAGGTATATGGAACAGTCTGTAATTCTCAAACCACTGTAAAATACGGCAAGAGATGTCAAACATCAAGCGGAAGTGAATTTTTTACAGAAATACAAATATATTTCTAGAAATCTGTCAAAGAGGTCTTCCCCTCTTCCAAAAGATAAGAAAAAAATGGCATACTTTCTCCCACAACCAAGAGGTCTCCTAAAAGAGTGCTTTCACAGCCATTTCTACCACTAACAACCATTTTGCTTTGAGGGGATTTGGTCTGTTTGTTTTTTAAACAGGAGCCTATCACTTTGTGAACACAGTGCTGATGCGACCTAGGGCTTAGTTATATTTGGTTCAGAGGATGATACTATCAAAGAAGTGGCAAATTGAGCTAACACTGTGATCCCAATTGTCCTTAGGAAAAAAAGAAAAAAAAAAGAAAGAAAGTAAATCAGCTACAGGAATCAAATACTTCTCACTTTACTCCACGCATTTTTGAGAGATACTCAGATACTGTGATGGTGATGAGATATGATGAAGTAGACCAAACCCATAAAAGAAAAATTCATGTTTGCTTACGTCTGTTTAAAATCCTATCCACTACCGACATAATCTGCTGCTTTTGGAGGTGGGGAGGGAGGGTTTGGGGACTTGTTTTATTAGCAAAGACCATAGATAATGTGAGCCGTGGGCACCTCCGGATAGAAGATGATCTGGATCTCTCTTCTTGCTTCCCCATCAAGAAGCACAGCAGGGGGGAGGCAAACTATACAAATCTGGGTCACGTCAATCCAAAGCCTGTATACACTGTGACAATCAGCCCCACTGCCCTATTTCGTGCTGTGATCTCTCTTCCCACTGGACTGGAAAAGGAGGAGGAGCAGCACCATGAATCCCTCACCCCTTACGATGGGAGTAAAGAACCACCAAGATTACCCCTTGGCTCCATCACTCCTGAGAGCAGAGAGAGAAAGATACTGTATTTATCCCCTAGCTCAGAGTTCAGCATAAAATTAGAATTAGGGTTGATGGAGAAAGGCTAACAGCTCATGAGGCCACTCTAGGCCGGGAAGGGGCTGCCGTAGGCACGTGTGGGCTGCCTTGAGGATGGAGCTGTGAGAAATTCCTGGCCTGGGCCTTATACGATGAATTTTTCTAGGACTCAGCCTAAAATTGGTGTTAGGAGCAGCAAACCAGGGCCACAGTGCTTTTCAGTCGTTAGTCTCATCTCCTGAACGCAGATGAGATGAAAGGTGTAATTTATCCCTTCAAGCTCCTGATTCCACTTGCAAATATCTTTAGGCAGACATGCTAAACTCGCACAGCTTTCCAAAACCCTTCCTCTCACCCTACAAAACCCTTTCTTCCCAAAGGGTGAAAAAAATAAATAAAAAATAATAACACCACTTCATAAATTTAGGAAATGCATTCCTATGTCTGCATTATACCTCAACCTAGCCTGCAGCATACAGACCACAGATGCTGAAGGAACCGAGACGACCGATGGTTGTCTTTACATAAAATTCAACACTTGCATAATCCAATCTTGCAGTTCTCCTGCAAAGACATCTTCAAACCAGCCTAGAGTTCCCTGCACTACCACAGTCTATTTTATTCAACTCCTCCAGACAGAAGTTCTCTTTCA
>NW_010587557.1:149007-258557 GCF_000705375.1 Tinamus guttatus | reverse complement strand
TTGCTAAAGAGGGAGAAATAATAATAACAATAATAATGTGTGTACATTGCCCAAAATGTTGGGAAAACAGTTTCTTGGAAGTCCATTATTGTTAAAATTGGCCTATTACGCAGATATGAGTAAGGGCCTATCTTGGGTTATATGCCACTTAATTGCTGGTCACAGGCCTGAATTGCATATTTAACCTCTTAAGACACACACACACAAAAAAAAAACTTCACATTAATTAGCTTTGCGTTAGACTCGACTCAAAATGGAAAAGGTGACCCATTTTCTTCTTGATATGAAAATCTCATTTCTTTTTTAGTACAGCCACAATACACACGAAACACATACATTTCCTGAAAATTAACTGTAAAACTAGTCATTAGCTGTAAAAAAAAAAAAACTTCCAGATGAAATTTCATTTGAAATGTCAAAAGAAAGTACACTAATTGTTTTTTGCTATATCTCCACTTCAAAACTCATCAAATGCAGAGCATTAATGCTTTAATGCTGCAGAACAGAAGGCTACAAATAAAACTTGGAAGTTTGTCTCTTTCAAATTAAAACTAGCATCAACCTGTCTGTGGGAGGAGGAGAGTTGTAGAGCTTTCCCAGCTTGCCTGTTAAAGACAGTTATAGTCCTTTCTAAAAATGGAGATTATAAAATGTTTTAGGTGTAATCTGTATCATGACTACCAAGGGACAAGGCACAGGATAAAAGAAATAACAGGAAAGAGGGAGTAATATCACACCACATCCAGGAATACCCACACTTACATCCTTCTACTGAAGTAATGACAGTATAGACAAATCCATAGCACATTAGCTTCCAGCCTTCCAGACTTGATTGCTAATTTCCAGTGGTCAGATTTCAAAAGGGAAGTAGCTTCCAATAATTCTACCGCTTCCTTTTAATTATGTAGTTTACTTATAAGTGTAATTAATGTGGGCAACAAATGAAATATACACACACACTCACAAATAGTTGACATGACTTTTCTTCACAAAACTGAACACAGTATTTTTTTTTTACACATAACACTCCACAAAGGAAAAAATAAACAACCAATGAATGCAATTGTAATCCTCTGGGAAAGGGAAATAAAAATCTGTTTGGCTATCATCTTTTTAAGATATAAAGCGTAAATCATTAAAATGCATTTATCTCACAAGGACAACATCAGTTTGAGAACAACCAACTAATTTTAGATATGACTTTTCACCACCGCCAACCTAGTAACATGTGGGACAGAAGTCCACAAATACAAGCCCAACATGTCCCACATTTTTGCACTTTTAAGGAAGTTACCCTATACTAATCAAATCTCTTACCCAATATCTATTTATCAGATCACTCATGTACACCGTTCCATACAAAACATACAGTAAAATCTAAGACTCAAGCCTCACCTATTATGGACTTGAAAAATAACTAAATAAATTTAAAATTATTTTCCCTTTGAAAAGCATGACAACAAAATCCAATCTGCCACAGTGCCTGTGACATAAGTTAACGTATCAAGTTCTGCTTAAAATATGGCATCCTGAACCTCTTCCTCTGCTGGAAGTCCTGTGCCTAGAGTAGAAGCTGCTAGACAGGAGACGGCAGCCTTTAACCGATGAGTGTCTCCTAACTCCTGAGGCTGGTCCAGCCACCTTCTGATTACAAAAATGGTCTCAACAATGGAGGAGTAAAAATGTCAAATATTGCATGGCAAGCATTTCTGTCTCAGAATCCAACACCACAGATATGAAAGGGGCGGTTTATACTGTTTTAACCTGTAGCAAGGAACAATAATAGTAAATAAATAAAAAAAAAAGCCGGGGTGGGGGGTGACAGGGGAGAGAAGAAAAAGAGGAAGACTGGCATTCAGATTATGTTTGGAATTTTTCTCCAGAGTTACTATAATAATATATTTCTATTTAACTCCTTTCCTGAGTCTGATTGGTATTTTCTGACAAGAATCTCTTTCATCCGAAGGAAAAGGAATCCTATCAGCTGAAACCAAAATGTTTCATGGAAACATCACAGCTCTAAGCAGCTGGTGAGAAAACACAGACCCCGACACTGTGATTCCTACCAGCTTATCTCACAAGAAGACTCCAGTCTTCCTGCTTCTAAAGCTTGACTCAACCCTTGTCTCTGCTGCAGGAAGCCTGGGGAGAACATGGGCTCTGGTGGGCGTCCAGGAGAACAGGACTGTCTGGTCAAGGGGATTTAGAGACAGCCACCCCTGGATGGTGAGGTGCAGCCTGCTGGAGACATGAAATGTGTGCCGAGCAGATCATTTCCACATAAAAGGCACAGGCAGGAGCAGAACTCGTGCCAAAACTGCAGCCACCCACTAACTGTGAGGTGGGCAAGTGACAGCTCTCTGCAGCACAGGTTTTAGGTAAATATCAAATGTGACTTGGTTTTTTAGTAGGTGGGAAATGGCTTAGCTCCAGGGCTGATAGGCAGCCATGTCAGCTTTGACCTGCCTCCGAGCTTTGGTACAGTCCTCTTTTGTGGACCAAGGTGGCATTTCTACCTCACTCTGCTGAAGTGCACCACTTTACTCTGGCCAGGATCCAAAACCTCTAGGACAGCAAGATGTTGGGGAAATAGGCCCCAAGTTATTCTGTAACCCTGCCTTTAGCAGCTCCTCCTTGTACTGCTGGATATATGTCTATGGTTCAGGTGTGCTTCAGCATCCAGGTAGACGCTTTGTGGCATGGCCCTTTGCTCCCAGGGCTGGATGTGAGTGTGTGCCACCCTCTGCCTGGATCACCCAAAGGAAACCCATAGGAATGGATAGGCTGGGAGCTGGGATGCACTCACACCAGGCACCGCACCAGAGGACCCAGAGAGATGACAAGACCCAAGAGTCATTCCCAGAAATCAGTGTAGACAGATCTTATCATACTTCATCAAGAAAAGCTATTTGAACATCCAAGATAGTAAACATCTGTTTCTGAGTTTTTTGCTTAGTGTTGGGTTGTTGAGGAAGCAAAAGCAGGAGAGAAGAAGCTAGGAAGGGAAACGAAAGGTTTTAGCACGCAGAGTGTTAGCTCCTGCAGAGTTAACATTTTGAAGAAAGGCTTGCCAAACATCACAGTATTTTACTTACATGACCAATATTTTTGAAGGAGTTGTTTTTTTGAAAGATCTTAATAACAGACTTTAAAAGCATGCCTATAATCAGAATAAACTCTGGCTCTTGATATTAAATTCTTATCTCTCTTCTCTCCTTCCCAGCTCTCCAGTAAATGCAATTAAGCCCTATTTTCCTTGCAGTGCTGTATGTTCTCTTGGCAAAGATCAGACTGCAAAGCCCATCAGAAAGCAGAGGATGGAGGAAGGAAGGATGAAACACAGTGGGAGAGCTGTGCCCCAAGGCCAATGATTTGAACACAATTTAGCTTACAGTTAACTCACAGCAGGACTTTCGTAATGTCCTTTATCACCTATGAAGCCATTTCCTCACTCCTCATTACCATTACACATAACAAGACAAGGAAAGATGAGTTTGTACAAAATGGAAAACCATTAGCGTAGGATCACAAATCAGCAAAAGTGCAATGAATTTTAGGAAAGAGACAGCTTCTTGTTTATGTTCACCAGAGAAGAAACGGAAAAGGAATATCCCACTGAACATCTGCAGCAGCAGGCCTATACAAAATCTGCACTGGACCATATGGGGCCCCTCTTTAGAGAGCAACGAAAAAGCCCTGTTATACCCAATAGTTCTCACTCATTTCACATGCAGAATAAAAAATTCTTATTCTTTAGCATTTGTCTTATTATATTTAAATATAGGGAAAAGCATCTACAAATAAGAAATCAGCACAATATTTATTTCAGCTTTGCTCCTACCTGGAGCCCACAGCTAAAATAGCTGAACTAAAAGTATACCAGAAACATTTAGCTTATTACCTTTTTTAAAAAAAGGCAGCAGAAAAATTCTTTGCCAGTGTTGTAGGACTTTCACTGGGCCCCTGCAAGAGGTGTCTTCCAGCATTCATTTGTAATAACACACTATAGAAATTAGGTTTCACTGTCACAGACTAGAAACCTGCTACTGCAGATAAAGTCAACTTACTAATGAAGTGGAGAGTAAAAAACGTTTCAGAAACAACCACAGGTCAACATGACATTTCCTCTATCTGATCTCGGACTCTGTAGATGGTAAAGCAAAAGCAAGGAGATAAATTTTGTGGTATCTTGCTATGGGAAACTGGGTTCACATGCACCTGCAAAAGAGCAGAAAGTATTTACAGATTGCAAGCCATTAGCTGTTTTTGCCATCTGAAGATTTTTCTTTATTGAACAGAAATCAGAAAAAAATACTATGTGTAATGAGGAGCAGCAGATTTTCACCAAGTCAGAAGTCTTATTTCTACAAAAATACACTTTGATCCTTGGAAACAAGGCTAGATTCCTGAATATTGACACCAAAGCAAGCAGAATTTACCTACACACAAGCAAAAATCTCACTGCAATATCTGGCCACCAGGCTTCTTCCCTTCCCTCGTAATTCCCTACATTATCCACTTCTTCCAGCTGACTGTTTCTTCTCATTTGACCTGTTTAACCTTACAGTTTAGGCTTTCCACTCTCAGACCACTTCAGCCATGCTCTCAGCTCATAGACAGTCTTCCATTAGAGCTGTTCTCAGCCCAGAGGAATGTTAATTGTTGTAGAATTTGCTCTGTAAAAATCAATGCCATAAAAAAGGCTGAGCAACAAAAATTCAAATACCAGTCCAACATATTCAGTTCTGTTCCCATCATTGAGAAAACATGAAAAACAATCAAACAGAGGTTTTTTTTGAGGTAGGAAGAAAGAAAAAATGTAGTACATGTCTGAAACAAAATCTAGAACAGGGCAAAAAATCCTTGGAGGAGACAAAATGGCACAATGCAGGAGCACAAAACCACAAACAGAGAACTTGGCACAAATTGAACACCAGAATACATAGATATAACCCCTCTTTACATAAAGTATTTATTTTTTTCTACACTTTCCCGATTGTGCCATTGGGCAGTGACCTCAGGTCCTTCTTATACATGGTATAGAGTGGTTAAGAAAAAAAGAGCTTCTATATCCAGACATGACTCAATAATTAAAACTTGTTTCTACCTAAAATCAAGTATGTTTTTAGCACAGCTCTGGTAACTTCATTCAATAGATCTTCATGAACTTAAGACAAAAACATGTATAAGTGGCCAAGAATGCTATTCTAGTCGCAGCCTCACTGCGCGGGTTGTTCCTGGTACGGCCTGTCCTCACAAGTCGCTGAGCAGACGCAGACGAGGCAGCGATGCCAAGAGGCCCGGCAGAGTCAGCAAACGAGAGAGGCTCACCAAGCTTTCCACAGGCAAAAAAATAAACCAGAGAGCACTAACATGGCTTGTCTTCTGCGAGACCCGGTACTTAGAGGCAAACCTTTTTTAAGCTCAGTGGAAAAGAGGCACACACGAGGCACCAGTAAATTACAGAAGCCGTCATCCCAACCTGCCTGGGCTCTTCACCACATGGGCTTGCTGTCTCCCGCTGTCACCTCCTCTGACCACTAACTCCTCTGGATAAATGCAGGCAAAGCTCGTGGCACAGCCACAGCCCAACCAAAAGTAGATTTGCTCTCCAAGTAGAGGTAGCATGTGAGATTTTCAGATTGCTTTCATCTCTGATCAAAATTTTGTTGTTGTTTCTTGATTTATTTTTTAACGTGAGTGTAAGATACATACAGGATGCACAGATACTTCTGACCAGAAAAAGATGGGGTTGAAAGAACATGCCGCCAGCATGGCCTTCCCTATTATCGTATAGCGATGTCCCCAACAGGAAAAGATGTCCATGAAGACGTCCAGAGGCACAGCTTCGCACTGCATCTTAGCAAAGTCTTTCTTCTAATATTTACTTTAAATTGCTTGAGGGGAAACCAGGGGATATTTTAGGCTTTCATTCTCTAAGCCTCTCTTGGTTACAACAGCATCACTCTGTTTGGGACATATCACGTACCTTATTTAGGAAAGGATATGCTAACTTTTCTGTGATTTTTGAGAGTGAATGTTTCTACCATTCACTTTTTTTTCCTTTGAAGTCTTAAAATAAAAAAAAAAAAAAGGTGTACCACATTTTTACCATAAATACACAGACCCTCTACAAGCAGTAGGTTTACTGCAGCTACTGCTTTTTCAGACGGCTCAGCCTTGGGCAAACAAGAGATTTTCCTGCCCAAATCCATGCCGAGGGACCAGTGCTAACTCCACAAAGCAATTAACTCCTCAGCGAATCAGCATGGTTAAAACCCCAAGCACCATTTTGCCTCCAGTGGTTCCGTGACAACCATACAGGCTGAAAAGAGCAGATTTTTACCTTGCTACTGTTTCATGGAGCACTGAGGAAGCAAATGTGGGTGCATGCAAGGGAGACGGTTTACAAGCTTCCCCCCATTCCCTTTTTATTAGTGCTGTAAAGTCAGTGTAAGCCAGGCTGTTTCAGCCCATCACTTGCTCGCAGTCACTGCCGCCTGATAACCAGCTTCTCCTTGCAAGTGCCTGGTGTTGCTATCCTGCCCTTTTCTGAAGGTGCCTCATCCAGGGAGGAAGTGAGGGTGGGTTAAATGATTTGCATCTCTGTTAGGGTTTGCCTTCAAATAGAAGATAAAGCATGGAAGAGGCTGGGAATGCACTCACCAAGGCTTGGGAACACCAAGTGAGGTATTTCAAACCTCTTCCCAGGTAACTATTTGTTAGAGACACTTTAAGACTTGAAAGCAGAGCCTCGATTAAGCTACCTCCCCTGGAAAAAAAAAAAGAAAGAAAAGAAAAAGCTACTTCAGTCAAATCAAGACACTCTGGAAACCTCTTTGAAATACCACTGCCTGCAATCTCACACTAAGTCCCAGGCATAATTCCCAAAGACTTCAATAAAACCTTTGTCTGGGATAAGGAGTGCCAGATTTGGCCCAGTTTAATACATTAAGTCTGTGGTAGGTGAAAGCACAGGACGATTGTGAAATGAGCTTCGTAACCGGTGAGATAAGGGAAAACCCGGCACTCTTCATTCGGTATGCAGGAACATATGCGGGGCTGGAACGGGTAAATTAAAGCAGAGGAAGGAGGAGCCAGAGTTTTAGGCAAAAAGCATTCAATATCCTCCCGGCGTGGGCTGGGGAGGATTGTGGCATGCTTGTGAGAGCAGCTGGCTGAAGTGGAAGGCTCGGAAAGATTTCAAGGACTCGTGTGTGTTAAGGGCTAGGCCTATGCAAGTTCACTAAGTTTAGTGAATTCTTCTGCCAACTCTTCCAAGCTTGAGGCAAATACAGATAACCTCAGCTTAACCCAACTCCAAGCAAACCTTCCTTTCTCACCCCCGCCCTCAATTAGTGAGCTTAAATCCAGAGCATCTAAAAATAAACTATGAAATCACTTCAGCTGCAGCTCTGGTAATGCACTTTTTTATAAACTTCTCCATGTCACCCAAATGCTCCAAGCCTCATTTGTTAAAGCCCTGATTTGTCAAAAAACAAATAAATGCATGAAACGAGTGATGAGGCTTAACTTCTAGCAGGTCTTTTCATGCATCGCAGTATTTCTACCCACACAATAACCTAGGTATTCCTGTCTGCATTACGCTTATCTGCTTCTGCTTTTAAGATAAGCAAAGCTAAAATAGCTTGCTGGGGAACTTTCAAATACAGATAGGTTTCTTGCACTGTTAAACTAAGGGCTAATGCGCTTATTACTGAATTTTAGGATCTTTCTTTTCTTGACCCCCAGAGCTGTAAACAACCATTCTCATGGCAATCTCTGACTTCAAGACCACCCAGATTAATCTTCATCTCTCAACCATCTACCTCCATTGGGCTGATGAGATAAAAATCTAGACAGAACTTTTATAATTATTTTATCCATAACTTGTCTAAACCTCCACCTGCAAAACACTGACTCACTCCATCTTTAAGCACATGAAGGTAACGACAGAAAAATTAACTCATGTGCACAGAAACACAAAAGGCAACAGCACAGACTTGCATGTAAAACAAAAGTCAGAGCAATAGAAACAAAACCATTTAAGCTGCTGAAAATTCAAGTCCAAAAACCAGAAGCCACAAGGAGCTTGATTGATCAATTCCTTTCTACCACAGACATTATCTAACAATGTTTTGGCTTATTAGTGCCTCATGAACTCCAAATTAAGAGCTTTGAAAAAGTGAGCAATCACCTAACTTTACATCCAGAAGGTTTCAGTACCACTCCTTGGCCTGCAGCAAGGAAAGAAAAAAATCCACAGCCACCAAAATGCAATTTTAGGTAAGAGCCTCTTAAGCAAACAAGATACCAACAAATCCACAACTCCGCCTACTCCATGACCTCAGGTTTTAGTAGAAAAGAAAGACGATGTAAGTTAAGCAAAGTCTTTCAAATCTTGATAAAAAGCTGGTGGATCACTAAAAGCCACCACTTCAAACTCACCAAAAGAACTTCAATGCTGTAGTATATTCTTCCCTGCTTTGTGACATTTGCACCAACCTACACTGTTAAAGCCAGGTCAGTGACAATGTGGGACATATCTTCTTTGGAGATAACTACACAGTCTGCATCACAACAGCATCTGGTGAGGGTTAAGCAAACATCACTGGCTTTCATTTTGATAATTTTCTGGGTCTAGAAGAGCCTTTTGCCTGAACATATTAGCAGATCACACTCTAATGCTTACCGTCTTTTTCACTGGAATAAGTTGAGAGTTGGTAATAGCAGCAATTAAAAAAAAATAAATCCGTCGTAAAGAAAGCCTACAGTGCTGTGTCACTGAAAGACTTTGTTAGATTTTTGAAAAGGCAAGAAAATCTCTTAAAAATACAAAAATCAAACCTTCAGGTTACAGGACAATCTTTACCCATCAGTTTGGCGCAGGCTTCTGATAATCTTATCGTATCAGAGTGTCTTTCATTAGCACACTGAAAAAATTCACTGACATTTAACCACTGAAAATAATTGCCAGGTTTTGACTGTTGTAAGAGGCAAAATAAGAAAGATGGAGCCTACGTTATAGTCCACAGCTTCACCACTGCTGACCTCACTTAATTCATCCTACTGTAAAACTTAAGAGTGATTGGTATGTGTAGTGCTTTTTCAGCCAAGTAATTAATACCTATTCATAATTCTGTGAATTAAGATAACTTGGGGAAGGGGGGAGACAAGAGGCAGTGGCTTCATAGTCTCATGCTTGTAAGTCCAATGCTTTGCCTCTGTTGCATTTTATCAAGTAAGGAAAATGTATTTAGCATTTTGCTTGCAACACAGAATTAGTCAATATAAAACATGACTGGATCCACAGCAACCCCAAATTCATTACGAACGTCCCCCCAAAAATTTTTTTGTTTGGAGACTAGACTTTTTTCTAAACTATCAAATTGCTTACGTGAACATTGTTTCCCTTCTATCTCCACTGTTCTTTTATTAGTGATCTTGTATTTCTGGAGGAGAAAATGCACAGGTTTTCAGGGTGTTCATGCGCAGTTATTCAGCACCAGTTCAGAAGTGAAGACATATTTTAGGTTAATTAGAAAACTTAACTAAAATCAGCTTATCATTTTGTTAATTCTGTTCTACTTTTTAAAATAAATAAGCAGGCTTCATGTGAGATTAGCTTCAGGGTTTATTCGAGTCACATCTTCCACAAACATTTGAACCAAGTCTATTATGCAGTGATTTTCATGTCCTTTCTCAAGAAAAAAAAAAAAAGGCAACAACCTCAAAAGATTTGGGAAAGGCACACTGTGTGTTTTCACAATCCTGAGAGAACTTGGGGTTCTCCCACAGCACAATTAAAAGAAAATAAATAAAAAAAAAAGACGACACTCCCTGAAGATTTAGGACCAATGCAGGATTCCCAGCCTTCCAGACTATGCCTGAGCAGAGAGAGAGTCCAGATGGCATCCAGATTTTCTACTAGTTCACAGGCCCTAACTAGGCCCAAAACTGGAAAAAAAAAAACAGGCGGCCTGCTATGTGCAGATTTCAGCCCTGGGCTACGTGCTGCTGTAGCTGCTCTTCACATAGTCAAGGTGATCAAAGACTTGCTACCATATAAAAAAGAATCCTCATAAAGAAGCTTTCCCCTACAAAATAAGTGATTAATTTGAGAAACTGGAAAAAAATAATGAGAGAAAGCAAATACACTGTAATTACAAAATCTTACTGTGAAAAGTAATATTTTCACAAACCATTTCAGTAAGTGAAAATACAGGTTTGCAGGAATTTGAATCTTTCACCTGAAGCGCAAAGAGCCTAAACAAAAGAGCTCTGTTCTGCAGGGGCAAGAAAAAAAGCTGTAAAGCAGAACCAGTTAAATTTCTTAATCCAAGCTGCCTGACAGGGCAAGCGAAAGCTAACAGGTAAAATTATTAACTTTATAACCTGAAAATATTTCCTTTTAATAAACCAAAGGAATTTCAGCAAAGACTTTTAATACTGAATATATATCAAAATTTAAAGCTAAATCACTTTTAAGTGTCCTGCTTAAATCAAGAACCAACTTTAGAAGAAATCACAGACATCATTTTTACTATGTGTTCTTCCAGACTTACCATAATTACAACACAGTAAAAAAGCCTTCCATAATGCACAATTTCTATTCCATTTCTTACTTGCCATGAACATCATGAGAGAACAGACTATTTTGATTTCAATTTTGTCCATTGGATCCAAGTTTTTTGCGCCAAAAGCACCAGAAAAAAAAAAAAAAAAAAGGTTTTTTGTCGCACTGGTTTAAAATCTAATTTCATATAGCAGAAATAGAAACAGTAGTGTGGAAAATCCATAAGACACAGTACCTTCCTTCCCAGTCTACAAATGATGAAAACAAACAAGAAACAGATTAAAATAGGATGGGTGGAATAAGACTTCTGACTCTTTTTGAGAGAAAAATGAGCTTTGTAAGCAGTGCTTTCACAAATGCTTTAACAAAACACATCTTGGCTTTCTACAAATATATATATATATTATTTTAAACACCATAGAATCCAATATTTTAACCAGAAACCAAAATATTTGGGTTTAGAAATCACGCCTTTGTCTTTCTTGAAAGTTATACATCTTTCCTTTCGCAGCCTGTTTCCACTGCTATGTTCCCTACCCATCCTATTTCCCTTACAGTAGAGGAGGAAATTCCTTCATGGAAGGGGGTGTCTGATTAGTTTCCTAATTCAGAGAGAGAGAGCGACACTGCCACAAGGCATAGCTGTGACAGCTGCAAGGTACATCAAGTTGGATAAAATACATAAGACAAGCAATCTCAAGCTGAAGACATTCAAATACTGCGTCCCCCAAAAGAGCTTCTTGCAAGTCAACAGAAGTACACACTGACCAGAAACATGTACATGTAGCTGTCATTTAACCTCTTCTCTTATAGTCACCACACCCCAAAGTGACGAGAAGGGGAATCAGTTCCATGCATTCAGGATTGGCTCAAATCCTTGCCAACTTTGGTATCATTAGCACCCTGCCTTCGCTTTCTAACCGTAAAAGCAAGACATTCATCCAGGCCCTCATTACTGTTGCTGAAATGCGAGATAATCTCCTTCCTTCTGGCCGTGACAGAAGTAATCTTGCCCTCCGAAATCCATTCAAAATGCAAATGCAAAAATCATCTTCCTGGATTACTGCCTCAAGCCCATTCCCCCTCTTCCTTCCTGCCAATTCATCCTGCCAGCTCCCCCTTTTTTCTACTACATTAAGCACAAATTACTTGTCTTCATTTTTAGAGTTGTTCTTAGATGGTAACAACTGATCCAAATGCCCTACACATCTATTTAAACTCCGATAGTGAAGCCTAATAACTATGTAAGAAATATCTTATGTAACAACTCTTTAGAAATCAATGCCATGCACTGTAATGACCAATTCAGTGGGCATACCTGCTCACAATAAGAATTGTGGCACATGGTTAAAATTCTCTACATATGTTTCTTTGAAGCGTAATCCAGTGCAGGCTTTTAAGACATCTTCCCTTTTGAAACATTTTACAACAGGCTATTGCATTTCTGACAAAAACAATATTTTTAGTATCTGTTAGGTGAAGAGCATTATCGGATCTTTTTCTTGGTAAAGAAAGAATATTCCAAAGCCAAAAGCATTTACACAACACCTCATGAAAACAAGTCAAGTCCTTTCTTCCCTCTGAGACAGGGGGAGAGAACCCTGGAAAAAACTTCTATCTCCATGGCACATCACCTCTGCTTATCAGGCTGGTATAATTCCAAAGATCTAATTCAGAGTCCAGAGAGAAACAGTAACATGTTGCACTTTGCTATATAACAGCGGTGTCATTTTCATTCCATAATAAACAATGAAGTCCAGGGCCCGCATTTATAAAAGCATTTTAGCACCATCTTCTAGTTTGCTAATGCCCAGACAAACATGGGTAACGAGTGCAGATGGAGAACCTGTAATTACAGGTTACATCTTAGCTAG
Source organism: Tinamus guttatus (assembly GCF_000705375.1). The sequence goes on along the minus strand of NW_010587557.1, from coordinate 246,107 downwards.
CGAACCAAGAACAATTTGAGCTTCAGGGTCTGCATGCACATCACAGCTGCAGTCCAACCCTTCGTCTAGCCAAAACTTAAAGCACACATCAACTCCACAACCTTAGGCCAATCTGGTCTGGCTTCCAGAGTGAAGAAATCCAGCGTGTACAGAGCAAAACAGAACTAGGGCATGTTCTAACCTGTTTTCCACTGATCAGTTTAGGAGGTGCCATAATCTGTTTGAAAAGGTCCAGCAAGTATGTAAATTCACTCTCACCTTTATTAAATGGGCTTGAGAAATTTCCAAGTAAATAGTGACCCCTTACTATGCACATGAAGGAAAGCTAAAAGACAAATAGCAAAACAAAAGAATTCCCCAGGTGAACATAAGACCTTGCATACAACACATACTGAAAAAGGGCCTGTCCCCAGACTACATTTTAGAGTACAGCACCATGCATCTCCCCACTAGATATATTTAGATATATTTTACATGAATAGAGATTCAGGGGTCCCAGAGCAGAAAACACATACAGCAAACATTTGGGGCCACACAGTAGCCCTGTTGCAAGACGCTTTGACACTAAAAACACAGAAAATCTCTCTCATTAAGGAGAGTTGGCATTGGGATAGCTGGCCTAATATGACTGCTGAATTATTGTTAGTAAAAAGTTTTCATGAACAGGATAAAAGAATATCCACCAGGAGCAGCTCAGAGACAGCTGATTCCAGCTCAAGCACAGAGATGAACATCTCATCCTATTTCCCGATGACCCATGTTGCCTACATTGCGCTGCCCTCAGGAATGCACACCAAAAGCAAATGAAGTCTCTAGATTCCCCAGTGTGAAAAAAAAAGAAAGCAAAAATGGCCAGCCTCACTAGATCAGCATGACACGCATGGCTGTCCAACCCAGGGGCATCCTGCAAGGTGTAGTGGGCATCTTGTAAGGGCTGCTGTCATCTGCTGCTTATTAACCACTCAAAGAGACCCCCTACACTATACCTCTCTGAGGTCTATGATATGTTCCTTGTAGCCCTCTGTCCTGTGATGATGTTGGTATGTTCACAAGGTCAGGAAACTGCTTGTCTTGACTGAAATACATGAATTCAAGGACATTTCCTATCCCTTGAAAGAGCGTCCCTACCCCTGCTTCCCCTTCCTGCCAAAGCATGTCATGAGATCCATGCAATATTGCCATCTCATTTTTCATTTGTCCAAGTCCTGTGTATATGGAGCTCCCCAGCCCAATATATACCACAATTTCCAGCAGATAGACCCCTAGACACTTTCTTCCTTCCTTGAGACCTTTTCAGAAGAGCTTGCTCCCAATTTGCCCTTTGCCAACTTACTTTATCTTGTACGTGCGGGTGCATCCACGCATCTCAAGTTCTTTTGCCATTCTTTTGCTGATCAACACCTCCAGGAAAGTATCAGTTTGTGGTATCTAATTCTTTGCCATATTCTACCTATCATGGCAGCTAGGAAGGCCAAAGGCCAGCTAGAGTTGAAACTGATAAAGGAGGCAAAGGAAACTAGAGCAGCTTCTACAAATATGTCTGAAGTAAAAGTAAAACAAGGGAAAATGCAGGCCCACGGCTGACTGGGGCAGTGGCCTGGTGACAAAGGACATAGAAAAGGACAAGATACTTTTCTAGTAAGATCTGCCTTCAGAAATCCCAGATCTTTGAAACCTGTGAAAGAGTCAGGAGCAGAAAAGACTAACTCTTGGTGAAAGAGTACCAAGTCAGGGAGTATTTAATCAGACCAGATACATGCATGTTCATAGTGCCTGAGGGTTCACACCCATGAGTCCTGATGGCCAGCATCATAACAAGGCAGCTTTCAACTACTTTTAAAAGATCACAGTGATCACAGAGGGTTGCTGAATACACGTGTGTAATTAGCTCTCATCCAGTGTTCAGCAACCTTCTTGCCCTTCCAGAAGATAACTGTATAATTAGCTTTCTTTCAGTCTTCCAGAAGGGCAAGAAGAAAGATTCAGGGAACTACAGGCCGGACAGCTTCATCTCCATCCTAGGGAAGGTGATGGAGCAAGTAAACCTTGAAACGAGGCAAATGAAGGACAGGAAGGCAATGGAGAATAGTCAGCAGAAATTTATGAAGGGGGAAGTTATGCCTGACCAATCTGATAGCCTTCTAAAATAAAATGACTTGGTGAATAAGGGGAGAGCAGTAGATGTTATTTTTCTTGTCATTAAGCAAGAATTCTGACAAAGTTTCTTGTAACTTCCTCAAACTAGACTAGGTAAGTGGACAGCGAGGTGAACTGCAAATGAGCTGAACTGTGGCCTCAAAGCCACGTGTTCAGAGGCATGACTTGGAGGCAAGTCGCTAGTGGTGCATCCTAGCAGTTGATACTGGGGCCAGTACTATTTAGCATCTTCATTAATGACTGATGGGATATCCTCATGAGAGGTCTGCAGATGATGTAAAATTGGGAGGAGTGTTCTTCACTCAGAGGGACCTCAAGAGGCGGGAAGAAGGGGATTGGCAGGAGCCTCATGAAGTTTGAAGGGAGATGCAAAGCCCTGGGCAGAATAATCCTCTGCACCAAGACAAGCTGGGGTCAGTGGACTATCAGAAAAGGCCCTGGGAGTCCTGACAGACCATGAAGCAGCAAAGTGTCCTCACTGGCCAACAGTTTCCTGAGCTGCACTAGGCAGAGCATTGGCAGAAGGTGAAGGTAGGTGATCCTCCCTTCTGCTCATCGCTGGTGGGAGGCACTGGAGTTGCCGAGTCCAGGGCAGATTCCCTAGTACAGGAGAGGAAAGGACGTTATTGGTTAGGCCCAGTGAAGAGCCACGGAGATAACACAGGAACTGCATTTGTGACACAGGAGAGGTTGAGAAAGTTGGGACTGCTCAGCCTGTGGAAAAGAGGCTGATCTCACCCAACTTGATTTATCAAGACAGCAATTACCTTGCTATAGCTTAATCGTGCTTCATAGTATTTTATATTGTCCTCTCTTAAAATAAGCTAATTACATAAGTAACTCCCTTGACTCACCTCTTCTACAAAACTAACTTCATAGAATATCATCCATCAGTACGAAAGGGACTGGAAGGAGGACTGGAAGGATGCTGTTTTATAACGATTGAAGATAAGGTTACACATCTACTGTGACATGAAGACAGAAAAAAAATAGGTCAGTTCTCGAAGAATAAAACCAAACTAACTTCTTTTCTGGCTTGCCTTTCATATGACCACAGAATAATCCCTGCAAAGGCATCCAGGGGTGAAGCCCGGGGCAATCATCTCAGTCAGTAGAAAAGAACAGTGTATCCTATATGCAAGGTGGAGATATATAACTCATTGACAATATATAAGCAAGATAACTTTTTACACAGATAAGCATCCCCCACTGATTAGGACAAATGCTTTGATAAACCCAGGTGCTTATTTTAGCAGCAGGGAGTGACAACCATAACATTCCCTTCTCACTCTCAAGCATAACAAGTTTTTTTTTTTTTTTTGATAAAAAAAATCCCTTTTACCCTTGTAAAAAAAAAAAAAAAAAAAAAAGAATCTCCTATGCTCCCCTATAGAAGAAATTTAAAAGCATTTTCTTTTTGTATACAAGAGAGGATTACTCTTAACTCACTTAAAGCTATCAGTGAATTTATGGTGGTACTCTTCCAGGTCCAGCAGTGCCCTTGATAAATCAACAGAGCAAACCTTTTGCTCTGTTTGGTGGTAAGCAATGTCAAACAATATATTTCATTGCCAAAACCAACACAGAAAGGAAAAAAATAGAGGAATCTCCTAGGTAAACCACCTCAGTCTCTGACATCTGCATTGAAAGATACACAATTTGAAATACATTAATAACTAAACATCCAGTCAGCATTTGTATAAAAATGGTAGAATCATCATATCAGCAAATTAACAAATAACACCACCTTTAAAATAGAGACAGAAAAACAAAACATTTGACATTACAATTTTTATTTTGTTATTTTCTTAGACCTTAATTCCTCATTGCTCACAGAAAATGAATTTTATTTGAAAAAAAATTATTTGAATGAAAATTATTTGTAAACATCAGTTATAATCAGCATTCCTGCTTTCAAACTGTGTGGTCCCTGATTTGGGAGAGAAAAAAATATGCTAGTGAAGCTTATTACATCTCATGAATTTGTCTGAAAGACCCATCTGTTTTGTAGGGTTCGCAAACCCTCCTTTCCTTTTCAATCCCCCATCATTGTTTAAAATGCTGCTACAAACAATAGCTTCACAACTTGTAAATTTACTTGTGCAAACCAAATGTTAAAATGAGGGTTAGCATGATCAAAATATACTGGAAAGAAAATATCCCTATCACAGATCTCTCTGAATGGCCTCATTTGTATGCATCAATGACAGTCCCTGGAGTGCATAAGAAGCCTTCATTAAAGTCTGAGATGGACCCATAAGGCACATGATCGGAGACATTTCGGGTTTCATTCATTTGTTAGTTTTTTAAATATCCAGAACGTAGGCTGAGATTATTATTTTTAAACCCCAGATATCTAGGCAGGTTTCTTTTCCAAGCTGTAAGCCAAGGAAACAAGCCAAGGAAAATGGAAATTCCTAAAGATTATGAACTTGTTGGGTGGTATTTAAACATTTGGATGTTGCTTTCCTCCTTCATAGCCATGACTTCTTTTTTTCCATCATTTCACAGGATTTAATTTTTTTTCTACAGAGTGATTTATGAAAAACAACAGCTAGCCAGCAGCAGAAGCAGCAACAGCATGAAATCCAGGTGCTAGGAAAACTAACACTATATAATTATTTTTCTCTTTGATATAAGATCACATTCCCCAGAATGCTATGGTCAAAGTCTTAAATGTCTGTTGCACTCCAGCATGTGCAACATTCCACTTCATCTTGGACAAGAACCTTCCCAGGAAATACAGAAATAAAGAGTCAAGAATTGATTGTTCTGTGGCAACTAAAAATACATTAAATAGTCACTGAAGACTGACAACAGTCTGTTGATGCTGTTTTAAGGCAGGATCTAGCAACACAGATGGCATTGGATTTCAAATTCCTTTGGCAACTCAATTCACCAATGAACTGAACATTGATTTTCCTTTGACTTTGACCTCTGGGAAGTTTCCCAAATTTAAATCTAAATTCAATTTTAAAGCACATTCTAGCCCCTTTAGTACTATTAAAGGCTTAAAAGTATTTATGTAACATATAGCACACAATTTTGCAAGTTGACTCACGGTGACTAAACAGCCTTCGAAATGGGGATGTTTTTTCTTAGCGAAACCTTGTGTTGCAACCTAAAATTAATAGCTGGCATAGGCTTATATTTGTGCATGGCGATACACATGTCTCCAAAACAGGTATTCTGTAATGACTTACCCATAATTTACAATCTGCAAAATGGCGTCCCTTCCAGAAATGTGGAAGCACTTTAAATAAGATGACCAGTTGCCAAAAATTGACTAGGGCAGGGAATTTTCATCTCACTGTGAATATGAATCCAGGAAAGAAAAGAATAAAGTAGAATTCAAACAAACAAGATGGGGTACCTGAGGATAACCTGGCACTGCAGTAAACGATGAGCTGGAAACAGCAATGCCAAGAGATCCCTGGAGCACCAGGGCTGTTACCTAAAGCTGATCTCAAAAACAGAAAAAAACGTTCAGGGAAAACTTTTGTAGAATAGCAACAGGGAAATGCAAGGAAAAAACAACAGACGGCTTCAGAAAAATGTAATGCAACTTCAGAGTGTAAATGCTTTCTTTCCTCTCTTTCTTCTAACCGACTAATATCCAAAATATGGCACCTGACCTATTTCAAAGATATGCACAATTTGACAACCTCACCTGACTCCTGTTCTCCAAGCATTCCAGGAGCTGCTGCCTCAATATGCAGGAAAACAGGCTATACGTACCCAACCTGAGGGCTAGACGTGCTGGAAGTTTGCACTCCACCCCTGCAAAAAAGGAGCAAGTGCCCCTGCTAATGCTGTCCAAAATGTACCCACAAGGCAACTGCCTAGGAACTTCTGTTCTAGCCTCAGAAATTCCATTCATTATGTTTCACGTTATCCTTTTATTTTTTTCCCCCCATGATTTTTAATGACATTTTTTTCCTTTCTCTCCAGCATCTTCTGGAAACACACCTATGTCATCAATATGCGATATTTACAGGAAAAAAAAAAACAGAAGTCATTGGATATTTTTAAACAATGTAAAATTTAAAAGGCATCTTCATTTTAAAATAAAGATAGAAAAAAGTAGCACGGGACCATGGAGACTCACAGGGCAGAAGTACAAGTTTCCCCAAAAATTCTTGCTGAATGTATCTACAAGAGCATTGGATAAGCTGTATATTTTCATCCTTGTCACTAAAACAAGTGTTTCAAAGAACAGGCAGACCATTCTGCTTTAAGGATAAAGAAGAAAAGGAGAGAGAGAACAAGAATACACCTTTTTCCTTTAATCTAGCTCCATTTTGGAAAGCCCAGAGATATTTAATGCACAGTTTTCTCTTGAAGAACGATCAAGTTGGAGAGAAGCTGCTGGCGGCAGCTCTGAAAGAACGAAGAGCATCAACAAACAGAATATCATCTTTTTTTAATCCTAACATTTTCAAATTGAGAGGAATTATGACTCCATTATTCCCATCTGAATGCAGGCAAGGATGCTTTGAAGCACAAAAGAAAAAGAAATGAGAGCCAATTTAATATCCTCTAAGTGTTTTACATATAAGAGTTTGCTTTCCACCCTCTTGAAGAAAAAGTCCCTGAAGGATGGTAGTTGGGATAATAAGGTAAGTGTCCAACAGTACTTTTCCAGTCTAAATTCAGAGTATGTGACACAGCTGTGATGCAACTGGCGAGGCTGGTGCTGCCCACTGCAAGGTGCTGTGTGGGACTCCCCATCTCCCACGCGGCCTTATCCCAGGACCAGCTGTCCTCTTCTCTCTCAAGCCATTTTTATTTTCTGTTTTAATTTCAGAAGCAGGAGGAAGGAAAGCCCTACACGTAGTTACAGCCATCGGCATTTTTTCTCACTGTGCTGGGCTCTCATTTTCGGCAGTAAATGCTGCCCTTGCTGAGGGACTAGTTTAAACTCTTCCATTAAACTTCACAATATTCCAATATAACAATAGCCCTATAGAGGCAGGCAATCTTCTTCTTTAAAAGAAGGGTACTAGAACTGCTTTTAGTTTTATTTTTCAGATGTTCCCCAGCTGATGATAAATGAAAACTGACAAGCACAGCCTCCTCCTTCCCAGTCACACATACAATTAAGGACAGGGCTATAGTACAGTGCCTTTTTTTACAGTATAGCTATTCATAGAGTTTCCAGAAGGAAAAAGGTGCCTTTGGATTTAAACATATATATAAACAAAACTTTAAAAAACCCCTCACTTTCCCCTGCCATTGAGAAATTCATGTACATCCATCCTGGGATGATGTAACAGTGCATATGGACTGGTGTGGAGACGAACACATGGTGAAAAAAAAAAAAAAAGAAGAAGAAGAAGAAGAAGAAATCTACAATTTTTCCACTGAAGTCTAGGAAAGAGGGGAAAGAAAGAAAAAAAAAAAGTAAAGAAGTAAAAAAGGTCAGAGGGACGGCAGGGCAGGGGAAATCAAATGCTGTTCAAGCATTGTAGCCCCAAGCATGACTTCATTCGAAGACAAACTGGTCTGCTATGTGTATTTTTAGTTCATAAGTGGGTGCTACATATGCCATATGTAGCTTTTTTACCCACAAAGTGCTACATCCTAAATATAGGCCAGGGCTGGTGCTCACAGTGTAATTGTGGAATTTGGTGCTGCGGCCCCAAGCCGCAAGGGAAGCAACAGATCCCTGCAGCTGGCTGAGGTCAGGAATTCTCCCCCCAAGCCCTATCCAACTTTCTCAAAAATCACAATAAGCGGAGACTTTTAAGATCTTTTACAGATCTTTTATTCAGTGCCCAGATTCACTTTAATCACAGCTCATCTGCTTCTCTTGACAACACTTCTTAAATTATCTCCGTCTTAAGCGTCTCCTCCTAAAATAATCTTGTGAAGGCTGCATCCTGGGTTTTTAAGGGAGAGTAAAGGAGTCATAGCTGTTTAACAGCTCACAGAATCACAAGGGCATCATATCAAAAATGACATCTTGGAGGTAAAGAAAGTAGCTTGTAAGATGGGGACAGGGCACAAACAGATCATTTGGATGGGAATGAGGTGGTGGGGTCTGGCAAACCCTATGCTTAGACATCTTAAGGGCTGTATTTGGAGCAGAGAAGCAGCCAGTTGCAACATCCTGCTTCTCATATATATATTTTTTTAATAAGCAGGCTTTAAAAAAAAAGAACACAGAGCATCAAGAGAGGAAGTAAATAAGAGAACTGGCTTCAAGCAGTCCACCAACATCAATGAAAAAAAGATGTCTACCTGTCCACAATTTCCTTTCAGTTGCTTGTATTTATTACATGAAAAGCGAAAAAACAACTCAAAGTGCTAAGTTTCAAAGCAACATTTACTTCCTCACCCAGAGCTGCTATATGAAAGTATTGCGAAAGAATATAAAGGAGAGGAAAGAGAAAAAAAAAAAAAAAAGAAAAAAATTAAAAAAGGGAGAAGGAGGAAATGGCAACGAGCATGGAAGCTACAGACATGCAACGTTACAGAGCCCTGCTCCTCTGTCTCAGGCCATCTGCAAAAGCCGGAGCTTGCCCAGCTTTGCAGCCAGCACGACCTTGAGCGCCTGTGCAGTTGCTCAAGCTGCACCTGCGTGGGATTAAGCAGCCCGATAATGAGTGATAGCCTCTCTTGTTCAGTCTGAAACAGCTTTCACAAGATCAAACAGGAGGAGGGGAAAAAATGGCAGAAGGTGGAGATGTGCCCTCTCTCCTGGACCGAATAAGCAGCGCTATTGATTTAGGTTGCTAACCTGGTCCAAGTCACCACCTGCAAAAATCTGTCTGCAAAATTCTTCTGCATGTTTAGATCAGTTTGAGTTTGAGCTCACACATAATTACAGCCTGTCAGAGGTGTGGATCTAACCTGGTACTCAGAAATATCACCTATGAGCCCATTGCATTTCGTAAGGAGGATTTCTTTTTCCTCCCTTTTGAATCAGCAAATTTATAGAGCGCTGGCCAATTAAAACCCAGAGATACCTGGGCAGAAGAGATTTTACACTGAACAAAATGCTTCTAAATAGTCATTTTACTTGATTTTGTTATTCACAAACACTCTCCTGTAAAATTATAGCATTCAAAATATTCCTCAGTGGTCACATGAATTGGCATAGCAGTGATTTTCTAGGCCCTCTGAAATACAGCTCCAACAACTATAGAAGGGGCTGCCAAATCAGTTTAAAAGTCACTTCCAGTCAAGTGAGGGAGAGGAAATATAGAAAAGGATTTTTTACTCCAAAGAAGTTGAAGTATTACAATAAACACTTTCCAATATGTTTCTATTATGCAGGCAAATTCATGCTAAAAAGAAAGGTTTTGTTTAAAAATAAAGTTTCCCAGCTTTCAGGAAAATGCATATTTACTGCCAGATTAGTGTGGAAGATAAGAAAACCCAACCAATCCCAGATCAAGAGGCCCATTTCCATTTCCTCCCCTTCCCCCCTCCCCACCCCCACCTTATTTTTTAGGGGAGATTATCACTTCCTCAAGTGTTTTCACCTAAGAGTACTAGAACTACTGCTTTACTTAACACAGATGCCATGAACTATTAACATGCTAATAAAATAACCCTACAACCCTTTCATAACCCTAAAATCTACCAGTACTGGGTGAGAAAAATTATGAAGTACTCTTGCTTTGGGGACAGATTGGTTAGAACCCGATAATTTCTACCAAGATACCTTCTTTTTTTTCCTCTATTCCATTCAGCTTTATCTATGTGACTTCCCAAATGTACATCCTCTTTTCTCTAAATTTGTAATAATGTCACGTGTGGTTTAAATGCTTGGATCCCCCACCTATTTCTGTGCATTTAATTCAAAGAAATGTCAACTACTTACATACAAGCATAAAAAAAAAAGCTAGAGAAAGAGAAAGCACAAATGTATATATATTTATGCATGGTGATAATAGTGATAACAGTGCAATATTATCACTGCTGCAATATTGCCAGACTCGAGGCATGGCCTAGATATCATCCAGCACCTGAGATGTGTAATAAAGCCCCAGAAATGTGCTATTACGAACTGCAATTTATACATACAAATAAGGAAAGCTGATCTGCTCATTTTCTGGGTAGCGTGACATCACCAGCAGCCAATCAGAGTGTTCCATACATGTCTGGTGCTCTTACCCTATTTCATATTTATGGATAAACACCAGGAGGGTGTTAACTCTAGGCTGTGTTTTTCTTCCCCATCACCAACTAAATAAAGCGACAGCTTCCAAGCATCACCAAACCTGGAAGAAGAAGAAAAAAAAAAAAAAAAAAAAAAAGCTAGAGGGGGGGGAAAAAGGAAAAAAAAAAAGGATAAAGAAAGCAGGCAGCCTCCTGTCAGCACATTCTCTGACAAATGCTGAAACAATAAGTGGAAAGGGGGGAGGACGGCTGGACCTACACGTCGCTGTTTCCTGGCAGGCTGTAGGCAGCACAGAGCCTCATCACGGCTCTTTCTTGGCTGGGAGATGCAAGAGAAAGGAAAGCATGGAGGGTCAAGCTTTGGGTCAAGGCTTTTGTTGTTCCTGAACAAACCAAGGCAATTGTTATTTATTTCCATCTAGCCCGAATAAATGAAGTGTTATACTGCTTCCTCCAACATCACTGTCTCCTCCGACATCTTTGGGGGAGGGAAGTTATTATTATTATTATTAAAAAAAGAGAAAAAAAAGAAAAAAACAGAAAGCAGGAGGCCTATCGCTCACTCACATGGCACCTAATCCCGAGCAGGTGCAGCGTGAACAGCTCAGGCCCCTCCAAAAGGTCATGGCTCCCACTCAAAGTCCAGGCTTTTGCAGCTGGCCCAAGGGGCAGCGCAAAGGGCAAGTGACTTGCACATCTGTAACTGTCAGAGCCTGCAAGCTGCCAGCCCAGCTGTCACCAGAGGTTGCTCCTTCGGCGATTTGCTGCTCCAGCAAAACAATCCCTGCAGCAGGGGCAACACAGAGGTTTTCTCCACAGTTAGCACAAAACAAATGGCCAAAGCTAACTTCAATATACTGCCTTCAAGCACTTGGAGAGTCATCGTTTCTCTCCTCCTGCAAAGCCTATGTATAAACATTTTAATTACGTTATGCACCACCTTCTAATCAACATGGCTCAAAGGAGAACAGACTGTAATATAAATATAAAACTAATGAGCACACTTAAAATACAGACCAGGTAATACAAAAACAAAGTTTTTGCTGTTCATTACTGTACCCAAGTGCCATTTAATCAAAAACAGCTCATTTTACTTGCACTCTATATCTCAGAGCTAAAGCCTGATAAGCAAACTCTGCTATTTACTGATTTTTATTCAGATATGTCTATTGCCCAGCAATGACAACAGACAATCTTATTTTCTAGAATAATAGATATAAAATCATGACAAGCAAACTGCATCGTATTATAGTTGAATACAAGTTAAAAACATCATATTATAATTAAAAACATATATATTTTAGTGTCAAAGATGCACTTGCTTTTCTCTGAGACATTCTCTGCTACTCCAGGGGCCTACATTATAGCTCATCAAGAGAGCTACTGCTGATGAAGAGGAAATTCCAACTTACTTCCAGGCCTTCTATGTATATTTTCTTTGTGAAAACTATTCATGGATAAAGCTGCAGAAAATCATCTGCCTGCAGCTCTGATGGCCACTCCACACTGAGTACAGAGTATGACAGAATAGTTAGGAATATTTTTGCAAATGAAGCTATAGGAGAAAAGCACCTGCACGTCAGGTCATAACCCTATAGCTGTTGCCTAAATTTTGTTACTACAAAATTTTAGGTTAATGACCTACAAAACCTCTCTGTTTTGTAATTATTTTTATTTTATATCAATTTACAGGGATTAAATATCCCTCACACAGAAACTATCATATCTTGACCCAGAATTTTCTTATGGTTTATTAATCTCTGTATACCACTTCATGAAAGGTGAATAGGAAGAAAGCCGTAGTTCTAATCCTTCTAGATTAGACTAGAAGAATAAAATGTTCAGAAGAAAAATAGAATAAATATACTTTCAATTCCCTGTCCTACTAACTAGAAGAACTTCTAACAGAACAGTTTTGAGTTCATTTCTCCGCATTACATCTCTTCCACAACTGTTAAGGCATTTACAAATCATCAATATATTTAGCAAATTAAGAATAGGACATCTGGACTATCTTTTTCTCAAGATGAAGTCAACTTAACAACCAACTGAAACACATGATTTCAGCTAATATTGTCCTTATAACCATGAGACAACTCAACTTCCAATAGAAAGGTCACGATTTCCCCAACTTTGGTGGGGATTTGGGTGATTTCGTTTTTGAGAGCGAGTGAGTGCTGAAGTTCTCAGAACCTACAGAAATATATTAAATACAGAAACAATGATCTCCCTTATACACTCAGGCTACTAGGTAAAATCTTCCAGTGTCCACATTTTACTTCGTTTACTCCAACATAAAAACATTTGTCAGTATTTGGTGGAGCAGAAGGAGGAGTAGAAAGGCTCTTCAGTCTTTGGGAGACTTGAAAATCCTTTTGTAATATACTAAATATGGATACAACAGACCAGTGACCTGGGCAAAATAATTAGGGGACTGAAATCTCAGGAAGGGACCAAATTTAAGTAAGGAAATATGTAACAGCTGTACTTCAACTGCACAATAACAATCTTTTTCAATGACAAAGCCCCTTTTTGTGCATTTTGCCATTTCCTGAACAATCTCTCAGAAGAGACAGGAAGCCTGGCCATAAGGCTGGGTAGTTGCTCCGACAGTGGAAAGAATGAAGAATCGTGCTCATTATTGCTGCCAGCCACGCTCCTAGAGCAGGATTTCAGCTCTTGCACTTCTGGTCATCTGAATGAGCTTCGGAAAACTTTGCCTGAAAAGGCCCTAAAATAAACCAGTCAGGCTCGCGTGGTAAGAGTTTCTGTCACTAAGTTGTGCTTTCTCCCTCTCATACACACCCCAAGGACACCAGCACAGCAAATGAGGAGAGACTGTAGCTCCAAGAGCACTGCCAGAGGAGAGAGGGCAAGACTGCACGAGAGCAGACACTCTGCAGTATATCACAAACACCCACTCCGAAACAGAAGACATTAGTAAGTTATTTATTCCTGTGCTTACAAAACTAGGCTTGAAAAGCATTTAATATTAATAAATCTTTTCATCCCTTTGCCTAACCATTTCCTAATATTTGCTATGCCATTTTGAGGGCAAATGATAGAGTATCAGAACTTGGGAAGAGTCGGGGATGCAATTTATACAGCTGCAATTTTTCCTAACTGCTCCCTGACTGACAGCTACTGCCTGCGAGCTGGCAAGCCCTCATGGAAGCACGCCAGCAGCCGGAGCCTCTCCATGACGCTGCGAGTTCAAGAGTACAGCCGTGCTCTGGCACTCCACTCCTAGAAACCGATAGCGCACATTCCTTGCAGAGCTCCTCATGGCATGAGCAGCGAGCGAGCCAGATAAGAGCCCTAGAAGAGCGAAGCCTCCTCATGTGGACCCTGCATCCAAGAAAGTCATGTCCAGTCGGATCTCCGCTCCGGCCAGTCCTTGCAGCTCAGATTGATGCTGACCAATGGATCAAACTCTCGTGTTGTTCTCCTTGCTACTGCCACCTCCCTCCATGGTTTGCCCGGTTGCCCAAAGCCCCTCTGCGCTGGAATACATGACTTGGAGGCTGGTCCTGCTAGTGCGGCATGACCAATACTTGCTTTTCTTACCACAAATCCCTTTCCAATAACACACATGAGAAGACAAACCACGAGCCTTTGGTTCCTTCTCATTGACAGTTATCCTCAATGGACTCAAGATGCAGAGTCGCAGCTCAACCAAACCTCTATACAAAAGAGTATCCGTTACTAGAATTTGGTCCTGTATTAGGAAACACTGGCAATTCTTCTAGTCAGTTTATTTCCTTGACTCCATCCAAATCAATGTTTTGCTTTTGTAATCAAAGAATACATACGTTAGGTCTCAAAATTTGACCCTTTCACTTCCTACATTAGTTAAGTAGTCAATATTTAGTGGATTTTTAAAGGCAAGTTACCATAACAGATCTAGATAAGTGCTTTGGTCAGTAAGTATTTTTTCTTCTTAATATCTTCCTTCTAACATTTTCTGTTTGCATTTTTTTTTTTTTTTTTTGCTTAATGAATGAAATCAGAGCTGGTGAGATAGGCAAGATTAGCAGCACAGGTATTGGCTTACTCAGCAACAGCTACACGATCAACTTCCAGATACTGCCATAACCTCAGCGCTGCCACTTGCTTTTCAAAGGAAGGAATCGGTCATCTTTGCATTCAGGCTCCTCTGCAAGGGCTGACAACAAAAGGTGTCCATTAATTACTGAGCACTCCGACAGCCAGCTCTGTGGATAGGTCCTTGCCCGCTGGCGATCAGACAGGAGAAATTTGCCCCACACTGGGTGGTTGCTGGGTGACCTAAATTACCTCATTAAGAGCAGGATATTACTTGCCTCAGCTTCATCTGCCTAGAAGTGAGGCATCTCCACGGCGAAGACAGATGAGCACCTCCACCGGGCAGGTCACCGTCTGCAAACGCCTCTTCCAGGGATCACGGAAAGAGCCGAGGGGCCCTCGGCTTACCATCCCCATGGCACCACGCAGTGAGAAGCCTCATCCTGCCCAGTTCAGCTGCACTAGCTTTGGGCCATTCAGTGTCCTACACACAGCAACCTGGAATAGCCTCCTAATTTCAGCACTAATGCTCTTATTTTTCTTAAAACACCATGATCTACATTCAATTGGCTTAAAGCATAAACATTTTCTAGGCATTTATTTCACAGCCATAAAGCTACATGATAGATGGCCTGCTGAAATCCAGGCCAAGGGATGGTGTGAAGGTGTTATGAAGGGGGTGGTTCACTTCCCTCCTTCCTCTGCCCCCATAGTCCAGTCAAGCATCTCTTACACAACAGTCACAGCTATTAGTCCACACTGTGGACAAAAATACAAAATGTTAAGCATTTCTTTCTTCTCCAATTGTAATATTACAGTCTTCCTAATCAATGGACTATTGATTTTCATCACATTCCTCTCTCTCTCGCTTTTATTTATTTATATTTTTTTAAAGAAAGGGAAAAAAAGGTGCTCCAGGCTTAGTCCCTGTATGCCAAGTTTCAGTCTGCAGTGAATCTTAATGGCAGAGTTATAAACCCTTGAGAGCAAGAATTTATAATGGAAATGCTGACACAATAACAACTCTGGCTAGCAGCACAGGTGACACTAATATATTGATTCCCCTTTGTTAACCTCTTCCTAGGAGATTAAGACTTTGGGTATTTAGAAATCTTAAAAGGGATTTCTGCAATTGCATTCATTCAGTTTAGAAGTCAAAATCTTTATATATGCACAGTCATTCCAAATTTGACAAATACCTGAAGTAACAGACCAGCATCCTTCAGGTCCCCTCTACCTGCCCTGCCTACCTCCTGCCTTTTTTTTTTTTTTTTCTTTTTTTTTTGAGTAGATTGAGAATTTTGGAAAAGTATGGGAAAGAAAAGCACATAAACCGAGAAAGAGAGAAAGAAAAACACCCACCCATCAACAAATACAGTAAGAGGCTGGAGAGGAAAGACTGAAGGAGGAAGAAAAAGGATATCCAAAAAAAGAAAGAAACTGTAGTCCAGAGCATGGAATGGAAAAGAAAATCCATGTTAGTGAACAAACAGGAAAAGTACAACATGACAGAACAGCAGTGTAGGAGAGAATAAACAAAAAAGGACAGAGAAAAAAAGGAAATTGAGAAAGAGAAGGAAGACAAAGTAAGAGTTGCTTTTTGTTAAGCAGCAAGGTATGAAAGCAACAGAACTTTTTTTAAAAAACGTGTTGATCTCAACGACAGGTAAAAACACTTGTATTTCAGACTCTGCTTTATTAAAGATTACCATCTAAGGTGACCTTTTAAGTGATAATTTCTTTTTCTTCAAGTCATTTTCTGAACACAAGAAGAAATTGTGGATGAAACTGAAGTCCAAGATGCTTGCAAGTAAGCATAAGATTTTAAGAAGTGTAAGAAGGGATTTTGTTTGTTTTTCTGTTTCTTTCTGTTAATAAAGAGCTTATAATCACAGGAACGATCTGTACTCTGGAACTATTACAAAACAAGACAATAAGGTTTAAGTGACCTAAAGATGTTCAGAGCAGGCTGAGGATATGTCTGCAAAGGACAGCGGCAGCCCTGCTCCAGCTGCGGGGCTACGGGTGTTTGAAAGCTTCAAGAAGCCAGAAGAGGACACGGAGATTCTCCAGGATGCTTCACATTCCTTGCTATTTATATGTATCTGCCGGAAGTGTGGAAGCCCCACACTTCAAGCCTAAAGCCTTTTCTCTTCCCATAAATTAAATTTATGAGGCATTGTCTTAAAGAAAAAAAGAAAAACACACAAACAAATCCCCGCACATTCTCTTTAAGGGTATGTTATTCCAAGGTTAATAGCTCTGACATGCCGCCAGGCCAAGCGTTCATGGCAGCAATAATTCTGGCTGTGGCTCAATCTTAAACACCACTGGACTCCTGCAGGCTGAGCTTCCCCTCCCTGTCCCCTGCTTTCCTCAGCATTGCTCTTCTGAAGCAAAGTGCTTCAGAGCAGAGAGTCATGCAGCAAGTACTTCAAGCCTGAACCAACTTTTCATGCAATATTTTTGAATGGCCATGATATTTTCTTTGTAGGAAGGAAAAAAAAAGGAGAGAGAGAGAGAGAGAGAGAGAGAGAGAAAGAGAGAGAGGGGGAGAGAGAACATTGGCATATTTTGACTGAACTGGACATAAATATTAGATGGCAGGAAAATGATCTTATTTAATCTCTGGAAAAAATAAATGGCATGCAGGTTTGTGCTGGCGCGCTACTGTACCATTTGGCACCACCTCATTGGAAGGATTGTGTCATGCTGAGGGATTAATGAACTCTAAGAGAAATGAACAGATAAATATGTAATAAGCAAGCAACCTGCACTGACAGAGCTGCTGCAAGTAAAGGCTGCAAGTCTCGTCTGTATTTGTCAACGCACAGCAGACTCAACATATGAGAAATTCCAAATGGAACAAAGCCAGGATATAGATTTAAAGGCAGAGAGGATTGTTTTATAAAGGTACACTTCATCCTGCCAAATAAAGAGGTTTCACATGCCTAGGAAGTGATTTGCAAAATGCAAA
This sequence comes from Tinamus guttatus, assembly GCF_000705375.1. The sequence goes on along the minus strand of NW_010587557.1, from coordinate 228,799 downwards.
TATAAGAATAACAAAAGAAATATCTAATGAGTCTTGCAAACAAAACAAAGATAAATGTTCTGCTTTCCCCACCCTCGTTCCTTAGTTAATGGCATCTTTAGAGTAGTGATTTAACCTATAAAACTTCTATAACTTATCTTCTGTTCTGCCACCTTTTATGAGAAATATAAAGAGTTGTTTCCTTCCCTTATGCCAGTTTGACCACTTAATAATTATTTTCTATGATCTTTCTTAAGAAAGTCAAGAGCACTGCAATAAGCAACAATAAATGTTTTTTTTTAAACAGGATGTTTTGCTTTTGTGTGATTTATATATTTTGTTCAGTTATTAGAAATAATATATTCTAAAAGATAATAAGGAATTTGGAAGTTTACCAAGGATCTCTTAAAGACAGCAGTTTAAAGTTCTCCTGATTGTCCAGACTAGGAAGCTTGAAAGAACAACTATTAAGATCAAAATTTTCTCTTAAGTGATCAAAAATAAATGTATATAGACAGAGAGACAACATTCAAGCATTTCTGAAAGAATGAAGACAACAATTTAAGTCCTCCCTTCCCTAACCCCTCAAAGACAACAGCCTCCCAAACCATGGATCTTCTAACATTCAACTCAAGGGAAGACAAAAACTAAAACAAAACAAATAGTACTCATGCACTTTTGGTCAAATTTGTTTGCTCATCCCTGAAGTCTGTGTTTTGTTTGCAAAAACTTTTGCAAATACAGAAGTGACAAAAAAAAAAAAAAAAAGACAACACTTCTATTTATAGAGCATTGGCATTTCCATGACTTTCAAGGCAGGTAGAGCAGCTATGTTTTGTTTGTATTTTTTTCCTTTCAGTACAACTAGTGAGTTTCAAAATTCCACAGTGTTGTGATGAGATGCCAAAGGCAGTCCCTGTTGTGCTAGTGCCAGGGTTTGCAGCGGTTGACTCCCCCGCACAGGGCTTGTCCTACCCTCCCTGTGCTTGTCTACCCCAAAGCAGGTTGACTGCCCCTGAATATAGAGGTGCTGGCTTGGTTTCACTTTACTATGTTGAGCTGTAAACTACTGTAATGAAGGTAGTGTCATGTGTGTGCTTTTGGGGTTTGTTTGTTTGTTTTTTCCCCAGCTGAAGAGGAAGTCTGTCCAGAGGCCGGGAAGGGCTAACGCCAGGAGTAGTTAACCATTTCAGCCGTCTGGGTTCAGCACTATTACGAACACGAGTTGGCAAGGTGAGGTACACTGCAACGGCGTGACTCAGAGATGCAACATCTTGCAGAAAGAAATAGAGACACCAAGAATGTTAGCCGAGATCTTCTTTATTTGACTCTACAAGAGAAGGGAAGAGGGCAACTGCCACTGAGTTTCCCTCTGCACCATTCCATCAGCATTTGCCTGTGCTTTCAGGGGGTTCAGATCCTGAAATTTAAAGCTCCCACAATACTTGCAGCTCTCATTTTCCAATCCCTTCTAGCTAGTGACATTAGAGACTGACTCTATCAACCTTTATTTGACAATAGCAAATACAGGAGAAGCCAGACAGTCTCAAAGAATAAGTTTAAGCAAAATCCTAAAGAATAAGTTTAAGCAAGATCAGCAGACAGTAAAGTAGCTCGGAGGGCCGACAAATGCAGCCCTTCGCCTCTGCTGAGGCACAGGCAAGAATTTCCAAAATAATGCACTAAATCAGCAAAACCACAAGACACCACCACAGTCGCAAGAGGCCCAAAATAGCAGCCTTGTCATATATGTTATTATGACTAGATATTGGTTATTTCTTGTATTATGCAGCGAGAATATTTCCATTTCCAATTTCTTCCTGTTTATCTTCTTTGCCCCAAAAGATCATTAACACCAGAAAGCTCAACTCAGCTTATATAGCTGCATGAACTTCTGTTTCACTCTCATAAAATCTTAATAATTGAAAAAAAAAAAAAGTCCTAATATTTCTTGGATGATCAGAATCTCTTTTCACACATGCTTCTACAACAGTATTAATACTATGATTAAAAAAAATACTATTTAAAAAGTACAGAACAGTCAACAAATATTAACATCAAGCATAACTTACCTTCTCCTTTACTAAAAAGCCCCATGTTTGGTGTGTCTATACAGCAAGTGGTAACACAGCAGGAGGTAAAAACAAAGTAAATAAATTTAAAAAAACAACAGTGAGAAGAGTACCCAAGTCTGTTATTACATATTTCAGTCTTGCATCAGGTTATCCTGTATCCTTACATCATACTTTCTCCACAATGACAGACGAGATTTTCAAAGAATTGAAGGGGGTCATGTAGGGGGTTTTATTTTAATTGGGAGCAGGAAGGAAGGGAAGGAGGAGATGACTAAGACTTTAGTAAGGATCTTAAATTAGAAGGATGCAGAAAATTCATAGCACACATTGCTGAAGAAAAAGGTTTAGCAGATCACCCAGCAATCTGCTCTATTTGCCAGCAAAAGCTTAGGCTCCTGTGGCTACAGTCTGTGGTTTTTGCTTCATACATAATAAGCAGCAAAAGAGGATCCTGATCTTCAATCTACACATCTATACAGCACTGTTATAAAAACACCACCATATCTGTTCAGAGAATTTTTTCCCTTAATATACCACTTGCCTATTAAAATACATTTAACCACACCCTGCTTGTTCAGAAGTAGCAACATCTCAGGCCATCCTATTCTCTTGTTACACAACTATGCAAAGGGGCCAGGAAGCACAAACACGCATGAGCAGGGGAGTCCTACTAGTGTACCAAATGAACAGAGGTCAAGAACTAGAATAATATTTACTACCCCTGAAAATTATGCATTAGATTTAGAGACAGACGAAAGAGGCCAAGGAAGAAGCACATGAGGTGCATTGTGACTTCATGTTAAAATTAACACAAGTGCAAGGAGGGGACAACACAGATCCTGGCCGTGCAGCCCTTCAGACTCCAACACAAATCCTTGTCATGGGTTCGAGTGTTGTCAATTGAGGATATCACAACAAGTCAGCCAGCACAAGGATGCTCTGCAGCTCCAGCACTGTGCAGATTTAGTATGCTATATTCTTCCCAAAGCTGTGCCTTGGAGAGGGACCTCTTGGTGGATGCAGCAGCAGTGGCTATGAATTTCAGGGGGACTAGGCAATATGTTAAGGATCTGGGCATTGTTGCTCCTCTGCCTTTCCCAAAGAGTTACTTTAAGAACAGAACCATTTTCCAGGTCTCTAAATCTCCATCAGCCAATAAAAGTAACCCAAATACAGCATAAAAATTTAAGAGTGTGTCCAACATTTCGTTTGGTTGGTTTCCCAGTTAAAGAAAATCTAGAAACAAACAAAACAACAAAACCCACAAACACCAGTAGACCCAATTCCAGCCATTGCTTCAGCTTCTTCTGGTATCTCAACTATACTTGTTTCTTCTACTTTTTTATTTTGGTTTTGTGCAGAGTTTATGAGTGTTCTCAAAAACAGGAGGCAGAAGAGTCAGCAAAATCACAGCAACTTTTCAGTTTTTCCACAACATTTTATTTCCTTTGCCCCCAAAAAATGATAGTAAACATCTCCCTTGTAGGGCACAAAATGAAGACAACAGAACAATAGCCATTTTTTGAAACTATGGCAGTCAGTATCTGCTGGTAACACAGCTACATTTTCAGTAATAATTTTGGAGACAGAACAGAGCGGTAGTGCCTTGCACAGTGATTCTACCTGCAGCTATTATTATATTGAGAAGGTATAAATCAAACTGAAAATTTCCCTTTATTGCTTCATTCCTATGTTAACAAATACATCAGGGGACAAATGATGCATCAAGATACAGCACTGCCAAGTACTCAAGATTTTGTCAGAAGTATTGGTAAGGGTTTCTTATTTATCTGCCTATTTTAAAGGCCAAAAGGTAGCAACTCAAAAAAAAAAAAAAAAAAAGCCAATAATTTCAACTTCTCCGAATCTCATATTTGTTGTGAAAAGACACAAAAAATGACTTAATTAAAAAACTTAATGATTTTGGGGAGAGCCTGGAAGAAGATAAAAGACCAGAGCTAAGCACTCTTATGGTGGCTTCTTACAGGTGTTCTTGTATTAAATATCTTCAGGATCACACCATTGCTTGAGAAAAGCTTTGCTGGAGGGTTTGAAAATGTGATGCACACACTAAATGGACAAAGCTCTCCTCAGAGGCTTGTTCCTGAAAACACTGGTATGGCCATTTCTGTGGCCAACCCAAAGCCATGTTAAAAAGATGCAGCCTCAGATCCTACTCACAGCAAAGGCAGAAGCCATTTGTGAAAAGTTCATTAGCCCCCTTTGCAGAAGGAAATATTATGAAGCAAAGGAGCGCTTATGGAGCGTGCCACTGTGCATCAGTACAGCACATTTCCTGTACTAAGATATCTTGAAATAAGACTGAAAAAACTTTACAGTGCCCACTTGATAATGCTCCCTAGCTCAATATGTTACTATCTTCTGTTTTTGGGTTTGAGGTTTTCTTAGTTTTGTTTTTTATCAGTTTTCCATTTCAGTCAATGTGCCACCTCAGATTGACTAGTCAATTAAAATTGTGTTTTAAATAAGTTTTTATAAGACCATTACATAGATACTCCTCTCAAATCATCTAACCTTATATGAACTGCATTCTCCTCAGCTACCAATACACTAGTTAAGAGAAAAAAGAAAAAAAGTCTCCCAGTTCTTCTGGCCCAATTTCTACCCTTACAGAGTTACACATTTTATCAGTCACAATTCTGTTATCTAAGTACACTTTTTTTTTTTTTTTTGGTGGGGAGACAGATTACCTTCTCTTCCCACTTGTCTTAACCAGACCACAATTCATTTCACAACTCATCCAATATAGTAGCCAGTAGTGATAGAAATTCATTTAGATAATCTTCCAAAATCCTTCATATCTAAATCATTTGACCTGACTGATTTATACAGTGACTTTAATTTTTCAAATGGCACTGGAAATCCTTTCTCTGAGCAGACAGATTTGAAACATTGCCAATTCCTGCCTTTCCTGGACCTTGCCTTCTGTTTTGGTGGCAGTTTGAATGCACTCTGTAGTGATATAGGTGACCATTCCACCTATCAGGCAGATAGTGAGTGAGTGTGTGTTTAAAAAAGTATAGAGAGTCCACAAGGTCATTTTGTTTTCTGGAAAAAGATCATTAAAGAAGATATTTAATTAGTTCTATCACTTTATTTTTCTCATTACAAGCAGAATGCTTTCGAATACTTTGAAAAAATACTATATCCAAGTCCTATCATGTGTATTTCAGGAGAAAGGACTATCAAAAATCTTATTTGATGACCATTTTACATATCTAGAACATGTAAAGTTTATTGTTTTAAATAATCCACCACCAACTGTGTGTATATTGGAAACATGTAATTCTATACAGTAGCTCCTGTACCAAACACCAATAAATTGAGATAAAAACAGAAATTTCCAACCATCCCACTTAAATGACATTGGTTCTACTGGAAGGATATTCCAATCACCAGATTAACCATTAATTAAGCTTGTATTTAAAAAAGACAGTATCCTACATTTCAAATCCAAAATCAAAACAGATGTAATTAAAGGCTTGGAAAGCAATTTTGGCTCCTGCTTCCTTTATATCTACAACTAAACCAGACACTTTTTTACAGGCATTTTTGCCAATTTTGTCTAATTCTTTTGCCTCTATTTTAATTAATGTGTATACTTTCATGTTTTAGTCAAAAATATCCATTACACACTTGAACAATCAAGAGAGAAAGGCACTTTCCTTTTTTTTCCCCTTCCTGCCCGCTCCCTACCATTTTTTTTAAAAAAAAAAAAAAAAAACTTAAAAAAAAAAAAAACCTTTTGGGTTTTTAATTTCTTTTAGGGATAGACACACCCCCCCCCCCCACTTTTTTTTAAAAAAAAAAAAAAAAAAGCTTAAAAAAAAAAAAAGCCTTGTGGTATTTCAATTCATTTCAGTGATAGCAGCAAAGCTCTAGAGCTTGCAGAGGCTTCACATACACACCGATAAAGCCAGTTGCAGATACTCTGCATACATCCCTCTCACCCACATCTGACCTTGGCTGCACCCACCTATGTTAAAGGCAACTTTAATAAGCATTTTCTTCTCCAAAAGACCTGCTGGAAGCCCAGCTCTTGCAGCAGAGCCCAGCACCACCCCACAGCAGAGCCCCCCAAATCATCATCTCCTAACTCCTGGAGTGACTTTCAGCCAGCCGATAACAGATATTCTTTGGTTCAAGAATCCACATCTGACAGTGAGACTTGAAGATTGCTCCCATTTACTTCAAGTGTTAAATTTCCAGTCCACTTTAAAATTGAACAGGGGACTTTCAAGTGCAGAAAAAAATGTAAACTGCTCTAATCCAGTTCTTGCTTTCCTGGGTTTAACTGCTGATTTACCTCCCTATGTGGACAGATGCAGAACTTCAGTGCAACTGGAGTTTTAGAGAGTTGTATTTAGTGAGACCTTCCTGCAGAAAAATCCCTTTCTCCTGCTTGGCCTTGTAGACTAAACCACATGATGGAGTAATTTCTAAATGTATGCATCACATACTGTAGGTATGTGTGTAGGCACACATGTCTATGGTTAAGATTCAAAGATCAGTGAACAAGCTATCCTTGAATTAAACCAACAACGTCTAGACCAACTGTTTCAGTCAGTCTAATTGTCAAGAAAAAGGGAACAGCTGCAGGGGAAGGAAAGCAATCACAGCTGCCTTAAGACCTAAAGTAAATTACGTGGGAGGATTTGCAGTTGAAAATTAACCATACTTAAAATAGTAATTCTTGTGTTCTGAAAGTATGAGAACTTTAAATAGTTTAACATGTATTCAGATTTTGTTTGTTCAGAACTGTTCACATACATAGAGGTACAACAAAAACTAGAACAGAAAAAGGTTTTGAACCAAGAAAAGCATGTCTGTGTATTAACTGGAGAAAATAAAAACAAACAGGAAAAGGGACATAACTTTCATGCATATTCTATCATCATTTACATGGAAAATATCAGCACAGTTAGAATAAGATTCTAAAAAAATGCATGTGATAACAAGTTATCTTATTACCATCCTAATGCACAGAATAGTCTTGAAGGAACTACACTTAGTTTCTTTCCTGTGGATAAACAGAAGATTAATGTGTCATTACACTCAGTACCTACTATAGCGTTGTTTAAGAGGAATCTCTACAAAAGAAGAACAATCTTGACAAAAGCATAGTTTATAGCTTTTTCTTGATTTTTGGTAAGAACTGACAAAACAGTGAGAGCCAACAGCACTAACCCTATCATGAAGTGTCTCAAGTTATCAGACACTTCCCTAATCAGCCAAGCAAGTTACACAAAAACTCTGCCACATGAAAGTTTTGTTATGAGAGCTTGTCTCCTGGTTGCAGAAATCCAGACCCATCTAGATCTAGTTCTTTGTCATAGGAAAAAAAAAAAGAAAGAAAGAAAGAAAAAATGAAAAAAGTTTGGAAGCAATGCGCTAACACTAGGGAAGCTGCAAGAAGTTAGCTCTCTGCCTGTGATGCCTGTTCCTATTTTTATTGTTCCTTTTCTTCACCAGTTTATCAGCTTGTGCCTTTGACCACAGGGAGGAGGGGGGGGAAAAAAAAATCATTTGCGAGCACTCTGCAAGTGAAAGATTTTTCTACTGTATAAATTATACATATTAGAAACTCAGCATTTCTTTCGAACTGAAAAGCTATTCAGGCATTCCCACATCTGTAGACTAAGTGGTTTGCTCCAGCCAGGGGGCCAACAAATGCGGATATTTCAAGGAAGCTAATCTCTTAATGATTGGGATCAGGGGAAGGGTATGGCTGTGAAAGAGACTGCTTGAAACAGGCCTAATCTCAGGCATATCTGAGCCCACTAGCAGCAGAGAGGCAGCGCTGCCACCAACGAAGCCTCGGCGGATCTGCCTCCCCACGGGTGGTCCGAGCAGTGAGGCCGGATTGCGCACAGGACTCTCCTACTGCAGCGCTTCTGTCCTGGGAAAGCACCGTGTGCGTCTCTGCTCTGTGAGCACCGCGAGCTAAGAGCGCCCAAGCGACTGCCATGCCCCTCGGGCAGCGCAGACCTACAGACCAGGCACTCACAGCTGCTTCGACCCCAGCAAAACTGCATCTTCCCGCTTCCCAGAGGACAGATTTCCCCAGGGCTGCCCTCATGCTAGCTCGTTTGTGCCCCCAGACTCCCTGGGTCTGTCTCCTCCTGTTTGAGGTAGTGGATGGGCTGTTGCCTTTTTACAAAGGCACAGAGCAACTGAGCCATGTAGAACTTCACCACAGAAACAAGTTACAGTCCTCTCTGCTTCCTTACAAAACACTGGCATTTCCGCAGGAGCTCAGCCTCTCCCCACACAGGGGCCTAGGTGCTTCTTGTGACCAAGAGGTCACTTCAAGCTTTTGCTTGCAAGCGTCCCAAAACAAGTTTAAAATTTTGAGTTAATGAGAACGAGTCATCCTAACACCCTTAAAGTTCCAAAAATGACAACACACAATACATTTTCTCTACACACATCCCCACCATAATCTTTTTACAAAAAGAAGTTTGCCCTCTTTGAAGAGATTTTGGTCACTGGATTTTACCTAAAACTGCACAGACATGGATTTCCCTGGAAAGCAGACTCCAAAACTGTGCTCAACACATTTGCTTGAGTTGGTTACAAAGTTTGCTGCTCTGTCAGCAAGAGGCCTGAAGGGCTCCACACCTGGGGAACAGATTCCCAGGGGCAAAGTAAAAGTTACAGGCCCTCCTGCCCTCCAGATACAAATTGGCAACACAGAGCAACTTTGTTCAAAAATGGTTTTAGAAAGGGGTTTTTTTGTAGCAGCTCAACACAAGTTTAAGATTTGTTTTGTCGTGTTTCACCTTGCTGTGGAGCAGACATGTTTGGATTAATGTTGTTAGGCAGGAGGCAGAAGTGGTTTTGATGGTACTTGCCTACTTAATGACCAGCCCATAAATTCTCGAGCTGCGCTTATTCAATATACAAAGAACTGCTAGCGCAGGAACACAGATGAGAATAAATTCATATACACGGATTTATCTTCAACACGGATTATACAAGATTCATTACTACTTTGTGAACACATATAATTAGTCAGTCTCCTACTCTTATTTAGCACCTTGCCAGAATTTGGTCATTATTCTGAGAAGAGCAGGACAAGATACATCTCCTCTCCTGCTCTTTGAATTTAAGTATTTTGGAGGGGCGCTTTTGATTGTTTTTGTATATGCACGATGTAACCACATAAGGAAAACAATACAGTGGTATCTCTTGCCCTTTCCTCCACTAGACTATTAAAGGTTTGGAAAAGTTAACCACGAGGAAACCACAGAAATTAGGTAATAAAGAGATTAGGCATTTCTAAAACAAGTTTGTTCATTTTCCTTTAGGTCAACATGTCTTTTTCTTCAGGTTCTGTTGTGCAACCTGCAGACCCTGAAATAAACTGCTCCAACATTCAGCAAATACACCCCTGTTTGCTCCAGGCATCTGCTTACTCCAGCAGAGCAGCAGGCAGAAGCCGTCTAGACGGATCATTGGGACATGCATTTGAAAACCATTCTCACTCCATCAAGAATTTAGAGTCACTGAGCATCAGCAGTGACTCAGTATTAGCTATCTCAGTGCTGCCCAGGGACTAAACTTTAGATTAATTTTACATAAGAAATGCAGCTAATTTACAGGTTATAGTTTTTAGTGTGAAATACTCTATTTCAATAGACATCTTTCAAATGAAACAACACAATACAGTGAAAAATAAAATTCATTTTGTTTTATTTTAAGTTTTATTGCTACAAATATGGTCCCCAGGAAGGCCTATTAACTTTAATAGCATGCCCTCATTTCCAGCTCATGAGTCATCCTTAGGAAATAAACTCAGACATCACCTTTGGAGGCAGAAAAAAGGAGGAGGAGGGCGTAAATTAACACTAACAAAAAAAAAAAAAAAAAAAAAAAAAAAAAAGGACAAGCAGACTGGACTGGCAAGACGTGCAAGAGGGGGCAGAGGGAAGAAAAGAAAAATCAAAATAAGACCTAAATGGGTTAAGAAAACTATATATTATGCCTTGGCCATCTTGCTTTTACCTAGCAGCTCCAAATGCTGCTGAAGCCGTGCTGAAGCAGCACTCCCAGACGCTCACAGAAAGGATGGTCTTGCAGGGATCAAAGGAAGTTTACAACAGGCAACTAGGAGAGCTGCTATAGTCCTCTTCAAGACTGAAAAGGAATCTGCATGGGGCTCAGAGTTAGAGAAAGTCAGTCAAAGTCGTAAGTTAAAGAGCACAAAAAAGTGCATGAGTGGGGGGTGTATAGCTCTATGAGGCCGGCTGGTAAATCTGTTCTCACCCTTTGTGCCCTCCTATCCTGCAGATTTGTCACACACATATTCACCAAGGGAATAGTACTGCCATTCACCAATAAAAACAGAAGAATCATGAATACACTCTTAACAAGTTCCCATAGAACAGAAAAGACCATAAGAAAAAAAGAGCCATTTCTAGACCTGAAGAAAATATTACTATTAATAATAATAATAATTTCTTTAAGTGTTTATAGACTTCGTCACATTCAATCATTCTTTGCAAAAATTAATATCTTTAATGTAAAGAACATATTTAGGCTAAGAGATGACATTCACTTTTATATATCTTAGAAGCAAAGAAGTAAAAACCCACAATTTGCTGTTTATCAGCACCACCACCAGCATTCTCCGCATAAGTTAATAAATTAATAGACACGTTAACATTATTTAAGTAAAACACTTGACATACTTCCACCCTTTCCATCCCAGGTGAAAATCCTCTTCCTTTCCGTAATAGAGCCTAATTCTTTTCTAAATTACTGTATCCTTCAGCTTGAGTATAATTGGTCAAAAAGATTATTTAAAAATTGAATTCTGTTTTAAATACCCTTCTTCAGAGAACAGTTTCTCAAAGCCTGCACATTTTCAACTCAAATTAAGCCCTGGTTTTGGGACAGAAAGAACACCCCAAAGGATTGCACTTACAGGTGCATTTGCTAACTAAGTTGGGCTGTTCTTGAATTATGGAACCCATATCTCAGAAGGATCAAGTCTGCCAATGAAAAACGGATCTAGGCAGCTTCTGCTCCCAGGGCTAGTGCTTCTTTTCAACTTGAAGTAATTGTCACTGAGTGTGCCAAAAAAAACTGCATGTGATACCTGTGTGGTAGCATAAAGCATGTGCATGATGGAGAGTAAGTTAAATTTTAAGAGCTAAAGTTAATAGTCCTCTGAGTGCCCCGTCTCACAGATTCTGATCATATCCAAGAGGCACTTCTGATGATTTTCAATGGTTCTCAAACAGTTGTACCACTTGAACTGCTCAGTTCTCAAGACTTTTAAAAGTAGTAGCTGAAGTGCATTTTTCTACTATTTTCTTCTCATTAAAAATAAAACACCCAAGCTATATTCACTCAATACCACAGAGAAAAGAGAAACAAAGGAGCAAAGGAAAGAAAGGTCACTGTTAGGCCAAGATCAAGTCTGGAAAATTTCAACTTGAGACACAAGCATTTCAGGGAGTTATAAGCAACTGGAATAATAAAAGAATTAGAACTGAAACACTCCAAGAATTTTAACTATAACTATTGCTATGCTCATATATATTTAACCTCTTTCAAAGACATTCAGACTCTTCTTGGCTATGTGACCTACCTGTAGGCCTTACAGAATCAGTCCCAACCTGCTCACAAAGGCACGGATACCCTTTACTGACCAGGAGATCAGGCCTGAAATAAGAACCATGGAATTAGTCCATGGAAAACCCTAATCACAAAGTTTTACCCATCTCTCCTTAGAACCAATTTGTAGCTGTCAACAGATACTAAATCCACCTTTTCCCTTCACTGCCTTAGAGAAACACAATATCTAGAAAGGCATCCTATAATTGCTGTGTTCCTGTTGAAATAACTGCTAAAACAATTATTTTTCCAAACAGTGTTCCATTAAAAAAAAATAAAAATAAAATTCAGATGTCCTATGAAAATTCTGCTTGCCAACCCAGGCACTTAAATGACTAAGTCTCCCGCAAAACCATCTGAAGTTGACTTCACTTAATTCCACTTAGCAAGTATTTGCCAACAGCAGCAATGCCTAAGTGAACCAATTTCTAACATGGTGCTCCAGAGGCACTGCCACCAGCATCTTCATTTAAGTTCCTTCCATACGGTGCGATACCGTGAGCACTTTAGCCAGAAAATAGGTCATAAACTCCTCTATTGGAAAGCGTTTATAGCTATTTGGACTGGATTATTCTGTTCAAGAGGTTATAATAATAAAGGAAGCTTGCAAGTGTACTTTTTCCAAGCTCTTGGTATGTCATTGCCAGTTTGAAAAATTGGCTCATTGCTTACCCTTGTTCAGCTCCTCTATTCTCAGATTTCTTATTTGCTTTGACCTCTTTCTGGACAAATATAAAACTTACTGTTTCACCTAATTAGCATGAAGGAGGATATAGAAAGAAATGTCATGTATTCCAGTTCCAGAATTACAGTTCTACAAAAATATTGTCAGAGTTTCAAGAAACATTGAGATGTTAGAGTCCTGCCAAAGTTTACAGCCTAGTTATATCCTGCTAGAGAAGAATTGCTCTTTTTATTTTTTATTTTTTTTTCTCCTTCTCAATTTTATACAAGTCTCTGGCAAGAAATAATCCAATTCATATGCACGCAGATGATCTGTGGATAAACTTTATTCTCTTTCGCCTAATCAAATTGGCCAGCTCACTTTCTCCACTTTGAAACTTTAATAACAGTTTTCTCATCCACTCCCGCCTGTGCAGGCAAGCACAGAAGAGAGTTTTCTCTTATTTTTCCCTTCTTCTTCCCTTTAAGACTTAAAGAAATAAGAAAACACTTTAGTGACACATTCTTGCATTGTCAAGGATCTTCATTTTCATTCTTTCCTTATTAAATAGCTGGTTATACCATGCTATGGCAAGTTCAGTGTCTACCACCCTACCAGAAAAGAAGCAAAACTTTGCCCACTTTCTGGGGTTGTCAGAAGCAGGGGACCCAAAAATATTAGGTGAGGGAGTTGCTTTTGCAGTCTTTTATATACTTCTCCATGAGCCAAATTCAAGGCCTTTATCTTCAGCTGTGAAAGACTTAAATTATATGCTGTGTCCCATTTGCTTTCTGTCCCACAAAGATTCAACAGAAGGCCCTGCACATGGAGGAAACCCTTAATAAAGGCTGTCTTATTCTTTTCTACCCAATAATGTAGGCATGGAAGGGGATATGAGGGCAGATAGAATGGAAATACCTATAAAAAATTAAGTCGGCTCAGAAATTCAGGATCAGATAACAAGCCCAGCATCTCCACTGTGATTGAGAGAAACCAAAAAGGGAAAACAAAAATAAACAAACCCAACTTTTATCCAGCTACACGAATCCTGTTTTCTAGCTATCCTTTCCTAACATGCAGAATCAATTTAATTTTAAATTATTCTCTTCTGACTGTCTATCAGGTCTTAGGTAAGATTTCAGTTTTGTTCATTTTTCCCAGAATTTTAAAAACCATTACTCGTTAAAACTATAGTACTTCATATTCCGTACTTAACACACTAAGTGTCATATTTTTATCTTTTCAAAGAAGATCACTTTCTGCACAGCCATAGCCTTTTCCAGTTCAGCATCCTACTTCAATAGTTAATATTATATATGCAGTACAGTATATTTCTGTGACACACCATCTAACCTAGTCAGACAAATTTATGCAGTATTCACACTTCCTCCCATATCCTTGACATATATTAGTTGGAATACAAGTAGTCAGGTCCTCAATACAATGATCTTGCAGCAAACACATTTTCCAAGTAATTATTTTTAACCCACGTAAGATATCCGTGAACCTAAAAGTGAGGTTATAAATGTAAAACAATACCTGGGTGGGAGGCTAAGATAAGCTGCAATTCTGATTAATGGTTGTGTGCTTTAACGTATTGCTGGGAGTCTCCATCCACTGAGTATATATCCCCATGATATTTTAACTTATGATAGCTTTTTTCCACAAAACCTTGAATTCTATCAGGAAGGAAATAATAATAAAAAAAAATGCAGCCAAGGAAGCACAGCACCCTCTTTTTCCTTTCTGAAACTCAAGGGTAACAGAATGCAGAGGCCACACAACCTCCTGAACCTACTGTTCTCCCCTCTCAGAAAAGTGATCAATTATAAAAAAGAAAAAAATATATATACATATATATATAAAATACATACACATATACAGACACAGAAAGAAAATGAGGCAAAATATGAAAAGCAGACAATACAGAGCTTGCAGCTCTGCAGCTACCAGAGTATGCATTATGGAAGCAGCAGCCATCAGAGAACCAAAGAATCTTCCAGTTTCATTTTACTTCAGGGAAGTTATAGCCCAGCTATTGAAGAAATGCTTCCTTTAAAATTTACCACTGTGTCATCTTTTTCCATGATTCCCACCGGAGCGGAAAGGAAACTGTGCGGCTCCTGACTCTTCCCATGCTTGATCCTAGTCCCCAGATTATTAAATGAGATTAAGCAAGTAGAAGGTTCAAAACGAACTTCGGGAAGTGCTTCCTTCCTCACTCCACATGCCATTTACTCAGGGACTCCTGCACAGCAGTATGTTACAGAAGCTAAAAATTCACATTGGTTCAAAAGAACATGATCGCAGATGAGAAAAAGTGCCTGAGAGCATTGTGAAATAAGAGGCTACTAGTGGCTCAGTGGTCCCTCATGAACAGACCACAAAAGGTTGGGTCAGCAGGCAGACATGCTTGCTTGCTTGGCTCTCTGCCCTAGGCATCAGCAATCAGTCATTCTGAGATGGGATTTTACTGTACATTCCTAAAATTATGGTATTGGTTTTACCTTGTCCATTGGACTCATCTAATATCCATGTTTTGTTGCATTTGCTGTGTTTATGCAAGCTGTGGAATAGAGCACACACTGGGCTCAGTGTGGGTTTTCCACTGAAAAGACTGAGGAAGAGAGTTTGCTGCTTTGTATGAAGAAACGGTGTTGGCACACATTCTCTTTTCTATTCTTGTACCAAATCCACTGGTGCTTTGGGGAAGCAGATCTTTTACAGCAGTAGATTCATTTAGAAGAGTAAGTAAGTGTTACAAGGTCTCCATCTGACAACAAGGACATGTGCAGAAGCTGCAGAAACCTGTGTCTAGTCCTAGGCACTAGGGACCCAAGTGCAAACCCAAGTGAATGAAATCAAATCACCAGAGAAAGAAGAGAATTCACAGAAGAGTCAAGCATCTCTGCAGACAAGTAGTCTGGGATTCACTACAAATGCAGACACATATCAAAGTATTTGCTGATAAGAAGGGGAAAAGTAGGTAGGAGGAAAGTCCATTAAAAAGTTTTAGCAGGCCAAACAAGCAATAGAGAAGCAAAGCCTTGCAGAATAGATGCACTAATCTGGTATATATTAAAGTAGAAAAACTAATTTCTGCTGGAGCAGGTAGCTTAGTGAAAAATATTAGAAATTGCAGACCTTATTTTAGAAATGTTTTGATCATCAAATCCAAATTTAAATTGCTATGTCATCTATTGTCAGAGCTACCAAACCATGGGAGAAGGTGAAGGAAAGGAAGACCACCCATAACTTGTTTCAATGGTTGTTTACAGAAACCTGAAAGTAAATGTTCATGTAGAAAAGACTTTTAAATTTCATATTTAGTGAATTTTGATGTTGTAACATTGAAAACTCCTACTGCTGGAAATCAACCAAAACAATGTTAAGGAACAACTATACTGAATGGCCCAGACCTGGTGTCTTACCTGAGGTGGTTGTTCTTCAGTCAGTAGTGCTGTCTGTGTTAATACTTCAGCAGCAACATCTCAGGAAAAAGATCTGCGAAATTCCTAAACATTTGAAGAGACATATAACCATGACACACTATCCAAAAATCACCAAATTCACATGAGTAAAACCAATATTATGTAGAAAAATCATGCTACACAATTTAATCACATACTGCAGTTTCAATGCTTTTTTTTTTAAACTCAAAAGATTTTTTTTAATCTAGCTATTCTTAGTTAGAATTTTTCCCCATACATTCAAACAAGATTATGGTGGGTGAAGAGAGAACTAAATTCACAAGAAATGCAATTACAAACAATAATATAGCTGGAAATCAACATAATATACAAGAATATCTATATCAAAATAGAAGCAATCATCCCTAGTTGGTTTAATCATTTGGTAATGATGCTATATCCACATACATTCACTTGTTTATATTAATTCACATTGTATAGAGAAAGAGGAGTTTTTCAGTTCTCAGAGGAAAAGAAATACTCGTTTCCAAATTATGGTTATATTTTACAGAAAGAATGACTTATGCTAAATTTGAAACATGTGTCTTTTCTTAAAATTTTTCCTTATTTTTTTATTTTACTTGGAAAGCTTTATATTCCTAAAACATCTTTCTATGAAGAATACTTTAAAAATTTGGAGCCAGCATTCTTCAGAGTTTTGCTTCATCTATAGTGCTAAAATACAAGTATAGTAAAAAAAACCCTGCAACTTAGATTAGTTATTTCATTAGCTCTGCAAACTTTCCTCTTTCTAAATCAAATATTAAATTGAAAAAAAATGCAACGCTAAAGTTTCAGACCTGTGCTTGATTAACTGCTAGTAGATTATGTAGTCAGCATAACTAGCAAGTTAACCTTTCAGATTTCATACAGCACCACTGACGACTGCCTTGTTTGCTAGCATAACATCATAACCTTCATGGACAGGCAAACTGTGCCATTTTTTTCATTGCAATATGCTTATTTTTCTTCATTTTATTCCAAACAACACATGTTATTTATAAGTAACACCTGTATCACATGCATTTCCTCTTCTTACACATGCAATTAAATTATCTTCATTTAAAGGGGAAGATACAGTCTCTCAGGAGGTCCTACCCTAATTCCCAGCAGTCTGTAACACATGGGGGAATATTCTGCTGCTTTGATGCAGTTACTTCTCATGGATAGTTCAGCTGTCTATTCTAATAAAGAAGCCCAACAAAGCACCTATTGCTATCAAACCTGAGAGATACAGCCACAATAGCTTTCAATTACATTTCATTTTTATTATAAAAAAGCTTATAGAATTCACTCTCAGATATACATCTCATCTCCTGCAGCATGTAAAATAACTTATCTGATAACAACACACTCATGAAAGTTTGTATAAAAATTACAAGTTCCTTTAACTTACGCAAGGATTTTTTTGTTGTTGCTGCTTTTGTTTTTTTCTTTTTTGGCATCCTTTCACATCGCTAATATTTCATGCAACTGCCCTAACTTTGCTGCATACTACGTAAAAGCTTTAAAAATGCAACACTGTTTTGAGGGATAACTTGAATGCTAACATAATCAGGTGATATTCTTATTTCATAACTGACTCAGACTTCCTTACAAGACTCAGCTTACAAGTTGAAAACAAAAAATGCTATTCATTAGCTCTCAACCCAAGCTTTCAAAAACAAAAAAAAGCACCTCCTCATTCTCACATTGTCAGGAGCAGTAAAAAAAACTCTCCCAACTCATGCATACTTTCCATTACACACTGCACAGCCTGGTCAGCCTTCAGTGAGATATACCCCAGATGTAAAGAAAATATGATTTCAAGACAGAGTAGTTATCCAAGTGTAAGCTGGAATATAATATGGTCTGTAGGGACTCCATGACTGATTAGATGTAAAACAGAATGAACCCATTTTGCTTTTCACAGCACAGACTGGATTTCCAGTTAAAGAAAATAGAACAATTTTTAATGAGTAAAATAAATGCATTTTATCCAGAAGGCAACTTAAAAACCTGGTGTGAATTCATGCTATTAAGTGGCTATTCCAATTAACACGGACACAAATCCTAAATTATAACTCCCTATCCACATTTAAATCCTGCCATTGAAAGAGCTGGTGAATGCAACAGCGAAACACTTCATATACACTAAAAAAAAAAAAAAAAAAAAAAAAAAAGAGAGAGAGAGAGAGAGAGAGAAGAGAGAGAGAGAGAGAGAACACTGTCATTATCTAAACCAGCTTTTTTCTAAAATTCTGACCTTGTAACACAACAAATTTTTGGAATTTCAGTCAGACTAAAATGCAGCCAACTTATACTCATGAACACCATACTGTTTGTTTCCACTAAGTGTGCTTAGAAAACTAAAATTTCTTCAGCAGATTCTCTGAAGTTTTCATGGGATGACCTCTCACTGAACACACTGAAGAATGTAGGAAAGAGCATTTCTAAACCACCAGTTGTTTTCCTGAACACAGAATGACAAAACCATACCATTGACTGGATTTTTTTCTAAACGAACCCTTAAAATAGGTGCCACCTTTAAAATACCCCCACATTTTGTGACTAACTAAAGCTGTGTTGGACATTAGAAGAAAGATCAACATAAACATTTGGTTCACACTCTTGCAGCAAGGGTATAACAAAAACTAGGGGCATATAATATGCTACATAGATCATGATTCTCGACAATTTCTATGGACCATTGGTGGTCCCTAATGCATTAGAAGGTGGTCTGCAACATAATCACAAGGAAAATTGAAACCACATGCAATTAAAAAAAAAAAGAAAAAGAAACTGATAGAAATAAAAGGAGTGGGTGAACATTCACAGTTCAGTATGGTTCTCATTTGGTTGTAAATGAAAACCATTGTTGAAACACAGATTGTCCATAAGCCTTACGCCCTTAAAAAATAACAAAAAAAAAAAAAAAAAAAAAAAAAAAAAAAAAAAAAAAAAAGAAAATACTTGTACAAGTTATATGCTTTGAGAATACATATTAGAATTAGACACAAATACATCTCAAAGGGGAAAAAAGTCTTTGAAGGAGAAATAAAGAACAGGAAAAGCACACTACAGAATCCAAAATGCTTCTCAGTTCTTGCACTAAGTGTGTGTTCAAGCAGCAGCCTATTCCCTATGGCTGTGCATGAACAGACACCTTGGCCTAAAGGTAGGAGCCCCACATGGCCCTGGGATATTTTCTGTCCAGGGGTTTGAGATGGTCACCAAGCCACCAACCAGCATTTGCTGGCCACATCTCCAGTATAGGTGTAGCAAAGGAGAAAACAAATGCTGAGCTTTAACCTTAAGGATTAGATGACTTGTTTGATTTCTCAAACCAAGCAATGTAATCACTTCAGTCAATTTTAATGACTTGTTTCTCTTCCCAAGGAAATGGATACAAGTATTGTTTTGATTAGCCAAACAGCAGCACTGCCCGAAGCTGAAGTGCAGGAGAGACAGGACCGCCATGAGCAAACTCCTTCCCTTCTCTCCAAGAGAGGAAGGTCCCTGAGAGCAGCCCCTCTGCCTTCTTGCCTGTTCCCAGCACAGGGAGCAGCTTGGAGATAAGAGGGCAACAACTGCACATGCAGCTGAAGAGTGTCTGCTGAAATCCTCCATTTCTGCAGGATTTATTAAAAATTCTTCATGCAAGTTGCCAAATACACACACGATCTTCTGGAGGCCCTGGACACACCAGATGGGCACTGGGCTCCATTAACCTCTACCAGGTACATGAGACCCCTTCCTCCTTTGCATGGAGCAAAAAAAAGAACAACTGAGACAAGAAAATTTGCCAGGAAACACTCCGTTTTCCACACAAACATCATCTCTACCACTACGAACAAGCCAAAAATGACTGTTTTTTTTTTTTTAAAAAAAAGGCAATAATAAAATTTGGATTTGTAGGCCAGGAGCTAGAGAACCATATCATAAGCTAGTTCAATCCATCCTTAGTTACTGTTCCAAAAGTACAGTGAAAAGGGAATTTGGGAAGACATGCATTAATGATTTTTTAATAATCTGAATAGAAAAATCTTGTTGTTTTTCCTCTATGGATTCTCACACTTATTATGGAGAAATTAGGCAGTTTTCTCCAAGTGAACTCTTGTTAACCCTTTTATTTAAGTTCATGCACTGTCGTACATGACCCTGCAAGAACACTCTGCAGTCACAGATGGAGCAGCACTCTCTTTACAAGACAGAACTACTGTAAAGATATCTTTCCTCTATGTTTCAAGAATAAGCTCAATATTAACACAGAACAACCAACCTCTCTCAGGGAACAGTGAGAAATTCTGGTACCAAACTGGTTGTTCATGAATGGACCTCTGCTACAAAGCAAAACAGACCATTAGCTACAATGCATTTTGAGCAAGATATGGAATAACAAAGAGCAAATGTTAACTCCTCACATTGCTTTTTCTGGGGACTGAAATGGCGTATTATTCACAGAATATATATACAAAGGCATATCTAAAACACACACACAGAACCCCATTATATAAAAAGAATAGGGTGAAACAAAAAAAATGACATGATAAAACTCTTGTTGCACCCTGAAGTTAAAAATTATTTAGAAAAAAAAACCTAAACGTTCCATACCTACAAAAGAAAATAAGATTGAAATTCAATACAGAAAGTTTGGAACTCCCATGAAGACAGCAGTTAGACTTAACAGTGCTTGCTGACACCCATGCAGGCTGTCCCTCTATTGCCCAATACATTTAACAGTCACACGTTTATTCATCTACAAAATTTATCTGAAGCCAGTTATAACACTACCAAATGAAAAGTCTGTTCTTACTCCAGTTTGTTCATGAACTCCTACCTCTATTTTTGCCATGCAAGTAAATAATCAAAAAAAAATGCAAAGCACAGTGCAATGTCAGGTCACCTTGGCATAAATAAAATCCACAAAATATCACATGGGTTTTCATTGAGGCAAATACCCAGCAAAGGCATGGCAGTCCGTATGCAGAGTGCAAAAGGACATGAAAACAACTCATGAGCAGACAGAATTTAAAGCACAAGTGACAAGATGATCCAGATTTGGGGTTCCTTCAGGTAGATTTGAGTAAAAGATTTGAAAGGTAGTTTTTGTTTAGTTTTATGGTTTAACTTCATTGTCATAAGAAGAAACACTAAAGCAGTGTTCAAATTCAAACACACATTTTACAGTAGTCCTCAGATAAGTAGTCACTAGACACATCACATCACTCTTTCACACGGTGTGCATTAGAGGCTTACTCTATTAACTTGATCATGCATGTGTACATTCCTCGCTTTTAATAAAATGAATATTTGACCCATTAAACCAATCAGAAATACTTGTACATCCACAAACATTCACAGCAATTTACTTTTGAGCATATTGCACCAAAACGTGTGCTTATATTTTCTAAAGGCTGAGCATCCCTGACATTTGAGACCTCAATATCTTGAATTTTTCAAATCATTGCTTTCCTAATCAAGGAGTAAAAGGACATAAAAGCCTGATTTAATGAAAAGAATTTAGAAGCTGGGAGGTTTGCAAGGAGAATCTGAGTGCAGAGAAGCCAGAACACTTCTGAAAACTAAGATGTGGCTGAGGATTGTTTAAGCTGTTTGCATTTTTAAAAGAAATATCAACAGCATATTCTATATGAGAAAATATGATTACAGTCACAAAACTCTTACAAAACCTCCAACTGAAATAGCATGAGCACTTCCTTAACTGTTAAGTAAGCAGCAACAGTCCCAAAAAACAGATTTTTGGTGATCTGTAATTCTTTATTGTCAAAATGATGCCAAACAAGTTTCGGTTAAATGAATCTCATTTAGGTCTAAAATTTTTATTCACCTGAAGGGGAAATACATTCAATCAAACCACACCAGTTCTGGAACCTTCCTCCCTTTGCCACTTCGCTGCCCGTTTCCTTTGTCCTATTAGTTCATTTAGCATCTCTGCCCTTAACACTGGGTTCCCAAAGAGACGCAGCTGAAGTGAGACCCAGATCACATTGCAATGATTACAATTACCCTGTCACCGTGGCACACAGCATCCCCACAGAACTCTGCATGCAGCGAGGAGCGAGCACACTCAGCCTGTGCAGGGCTCCCCGCTGCTGCCTGCTTGGACGAGGAGGAAGAGGACAAGCTCAGGGCATGGGGCCCCTTCACAACAGGGCTGTGCTGGGTGGGAGCCTTTCCTCCCCCTGCACAACTCAGTTGCCTCTAAAACTACTTCTAAACAGATTTTTTCTTTTTTTTCCCCAAATATATTTATCTATATACATTCATATTAAACTAACATTATTATATGGATGAAGCTACTACCACTTGAAAAAGAGTGGTGCAGTAACAGTTTTCATGTTTTTCCTCAGTTTCTTATGACACTGAGAATTTCCCAACCAAGACACTTCCCACAAGGAGCAAATCCCCAGACCAGGGCCCCCACGACAGCGCGGGCTAGAAGAGTCTCCAGAGACCAGCCCCGGGGACGGTGCTCGCAAGTTAACCAGTGTGCAAGAAGGAAACCAGAGCTCTGCTTCTCATTCAAGTGTCCCCAGCAGCAGCCTGGCTGCATCACACAGCAGAACCAAACCACAAAAGTTTCATCTATGCTTCTTTCCACAGCAATGAAGTGAAAACAGGCTATAAATGAAAAGCTGAATTAATTCACTTACAAAAATGTCATTAAGAACTAAGATGGGACTACCTTTTTTTTTTTAATTTAATTTTTTCTTTTTTATTATCACTCTCCCAGGTGGCTTTCAAGAAGTCCCTACCAATCTAGCCACTATTACAAGGATGGCCTATTTTAATCACAGTCCCTTGACAAGAACAGCTAATTATCTAACTTTGCTGTCTGAACTACCAGATGGCTTTAGTTCTATACTTAACTCACTTTTAGTTTTCAGTAAGTAATGACATTTGCATATTAGAAGATGTCTGGGATGACACAGAACAGAGCAAAAATAATGATGACACCAGTGCCCAAGATAAATGCAAAATAGAACATATGCATTTACTGCATTCCTCCTAAGGCAGTTAAAGGGACAGGCACATTTCTCATTTTCTTTCCTTGTTGAGCTCTTGGACCGGCAAAGCTCCCTTTGCTGATCACCTGCCACTATCCTCACCCATACGTATATTACAAAGGCATTTGTTCCTGGTACACAGTAGGGAAATACAGTTGTTCCAACTAAAAACCACAGTCCAGATCAACCAAAAGCAAATCAAGGCCAAACATAACCAATCACCCAAACAAAGATTTTTTGCACAAAGGGCATGTTATATTTAGGGCAGCGAGAAACAATGAATATCAATCGTGACAAACATATCCCTCACAAGTCAGACCCTGATAAAATGCAGACTTCTGCTTGAGAGACTTCCCATGTAACAGCCAGCACAGGAAGAGTTATAACCTCATTGGGAATCACATTCTCATTTTCACTGTCTCTTTTTAAAAATAAATCTATTGTCTTGATACAGAAACAACTGGAAAAGCACACAATAGATTAGATGTTAGTTCCAAGCTTCCGAAAGGGTATCGCAAGCAAGAGCAAATGAACAAGATGTCAAAGAGTTCTCCCCGCAACACACACACACACACAAATTCACCTTTTAAGCAAGTTCGTTACTTCTAAACACCTCTCTAAAAGGATATTTTAGGTGTCTTCCTAAAAATTAACATTCTCATAAACACAAAGGCAGCTTTTAGTTTTATTAGCACAAGAAAAAATATACTTAAATCATATTGGTAGCAAATTAAGAAGGGAGAGTTGCTGCAGTTTTTCCTTCTGACAATTTTCTAATCCTTGAGAGAGAATCCACCACTGCTCTACTGAAGAATTAGAGACAACAATAGTCCATATTACTGTAGTTCGTACTGTAGTGATTGTAAGTAAGGTAAGTGTCCTTGGGAACCCTCTGGGCAGTATAAGGAAGCTTAAGCATAAATAAGCATCAGAGCATTCCAGTTTGTACAGCAATGACTATTGGATGCAACAACAAGAAAGAGGAGTTGACATGACATGTCTTCAAAAGACAAAAAAAAATCTTTTTTTAATTAGAATATATAATAACCATCAGCTTCTATTTGTAAGGATATGCATCTGGGAAAGTATTGTAGCTACAGACTAGCAAACTTAGATTTTGTTTTCAAAACCACTGTGATTCTTTTGTTCCGTAATAGAAATGATGCTGGGCTTCATTTTCTGCCATGATAGTTCAAATATAATCAGTTCTTGGGACAGTAGTCACCCTCCTTCTCCCCTCCATAGCCAACCAAACAAATCCAAATAGCTCCCCACTACCCCTTCTTTATATTTGCTGGAAGGTACTTATGCAGGATTCAGGCAAGCAAACCTTCCCAGATGCAACTGCAATTTCTCTTTGTATAATCTTTAGCTGTTATCTTCAAACAAAGACAACACTGTCTATTTTTAGCAACCTACAGAATTTCTGGAGCCAACTTCAGCCAGCGCTAAGCATCAGAGGTCTTGGGAAGCTGACTCTGAGTAGGGCTTGCCAGGCTATCTCTAGTTACATTTCACAGAGTTCTAGAGCCTCCTGAAATGGAAAACATGGATAAGTATTGGCAAGGAAGCTAACTTTGCTTGATTTTTCCCATGCTAGGCTGTTTAACATTCATCTAAGTGGCTTGGCTTCTGGCTGGTTGGTGATATTACAGTTTCTGCTGTCCCTCTTCAGCTTGTTTAAGTGTCATTAAATCCAGGGTTGAGCAAATGCAAGTTATGACTTAGTATTAGGTTTTTAATATTAAGGTCTGCCTCTGTTGAAAGTCATCTCCTTGATTAACAGCCCAGTGGATGTTAGCACAGCTGCTTGCTCCTACCACAGACCACCACAGTGACCTTAGGCATGTCAACTCAAAGCTAGGCCGCCCTACTGACCTCAGCTACCCCTGGTCCTCACGTCCAAGTGCACACCATGCTGCATCCCAGCACCAGGAGGGAAGACTCATGGGTCTTCCATACATCCTGGTCTCCACCAGCCATAAGCCAATGCAATACCCCACTGGGGATGATAAGCAAGTTAGGGCCCGGGGTACCTTACTCTGCAGCAGTACTCCTGCTGCCAAACGGGGACACAGTTCACATGTCTGGCAACTTCCAACTCTCACTCACAGAACAGCAATACTCCTTCACCTCAGAAACAACATGAAGCTCAATCTATTAATGCTCATATAAAGCAGTGATGGCTACATAGGCAGATACCGACAAATTTCAAGACTCTTCAGAGAATCTCAATTGCACAGAGCCTTTCTGAAGCACTTCTCCATTGGGTTTCTGCTCCACAGCTGCTCTAAAAAATTCACAGCTATCCCACATATATGCACACATACACACACACATACACACACACGCACACCTACTCGTAGAGTAGAAAGCAGTTGTTAGTGTGTGATGATTATTAACTGAAAGTCTCCTAAAACAAAAGCAGGAAAAGGATGAAAAGTCTAGAAAAAAGATACAGATAGAAAGCACATGGATATTTTTATTGACAAATAAGACCAGATATTTCACAAAAGGAACAGATAATGCCACTAACAGCATACACATATATACTATATGCCCCTAAAAGTTACTGCATATTAATATGAATGATAAGCATACCCTTTATGAAATAAGTTAATTGCTTGCAGGAGGAAAGCAGTAGATTTTCTTCCCTTTTCCTTTTAATCCCTTATTTGCATCAATACAATTTTTTTTTTAATGCCAATAGTCTGACACAGTTTATAAAGACTTATGTTTCTGTAGGCACTTATTATATCATATAATAAATCATATCATATTATATTATTATTAATTATTATTATTAATTAATATTTATTATTATTATAGTTATTGTAATATCCAGAAACACATCTTAATGTCATCTAACAATATTACTAACACCAGTGATATACAACATCACAAACCCTGCAGATACAGACTAGCCACGTGAGTGAGTTATCTTTAGAACTGGAGGGAATTGGTGAAGTAATTCATTCAATAACTTAAAAAAATAAATAAAATAATAATAACAATAGACAGCTTTAAATCCTAACTCCTCACCTCCTGCATAGCAGCAAAAGGGTCTCACTAATTGGAACCTGTCAAACATATGGACTGGAATATCTCCCATCATCCAGTACCTCTAATTTATGCGCATTAAGTCACTAAGCTTTAGTACACTATTTACAATTTGCATCATGAATGCATTATTGTATTCTACATTTCCAAATCGAATAGATATCTAGACAGATGAGTTTAGATAGATGAGTGGAAACATGAGTTTCCACTGAAGCTAAACAAGGAGAGTGGCTTCAAAATCTTATTTTTATATAAAACAGATTCAGATTTTTTTTTCTGCCATCCTATTTCCTGATGCATCATTGTGTAAGGAAGCTTGTCAGCCTTTGAAGTCTCCACCCAAAGCAAACACGAATAGTTATAGCTCCTGCAATCTTCTTTTTGGCCACCCAGTGAGAGAATCTAACAGGATCCTTCATTTTAGAGGGCCACCACAGAATAATATTAGCAGGGCAAAAGGAAAAGAAGTACAAATATAATCCTTACATGACATTTTTCTCATGAAATAGATTATGCTTTA
Source organism: Tinamus guttatus (assembly GCF_000705375.1). The sequence goes on along the minus strand of NW_010587557.1, from coordinate 202,376 downwards.
ACCTAAACAATGTGCTAAGATCTTTATTAGTCAGCTTTGAAGAATATGCCAATATTCTTTGATTGAGCAGAACAAAATCAAATATATGAAGAAGTAGGAAATCTTTTTAGTGGTTAGGTAAAAATCCTAGTAGCAACACACTTTATTCAAACAAATCGTTGGTCCTGACACCCTTCCTAAAAGAGTATTTCCTCAAAATATATCAAATATATCAAGTACTGACTGCCCCTGCTGTTTCTGAAAATGGTCAAATAATCACGGTCAAAGAAAATGCTGTGTGCAAGGACAGTGCATCTACATGAAGACAAGAAGGACCAAAACCTGAGGAGTGACTCCCTAAATTTTCTAGAATTCCAAAAATTTATTTTGGCATGCTCTGTTCTACCAAGTAACCATCTTTGATGTTCATGGGATGATATGGCAAACTTCATTTTATAGGGGAGAGTTCAATGGCAGAAGAAAGCTCCCATCATGTAATAAAATATTGTTTCCTACAGCTTTAAGCATTTTTCAGTCTAAATCAGGAAAGGATTTACAGGACAGGTATAAGAACTGCAGCTACCCTATTGTCATGAGCCAATACCATGACGCATCTCCAACTTAACTAACATGGGCATGATATACAGTTGTACTGCCATTTTTTTTATCCTCCCCCCAACTCACATTCTGTGAGCATTTTAATTTCTAGTTTGCAAGACTTTTTCCATTCTGAAGGATCCTAAAGTTCTGTATATTAAAAAAAAGTACCTAGAGCCAGATGGTTTCTTCATTCCTTTTAACTGCAAATTTATACAACGTTAAGAAAAAAAAGATACATGTGTATATGTATATATAAATAAAATCTTTGATAAAATGTTTCATCTTACTAAAGAAAACCTGTAACTTTTAGATATATCAGGAACTTTCATGCATAGTTATCTTGTAGTCCTTCTTCAAACAGTTAAATTCCTTAATTGTGGGATGATAAATATATCAGAAGAACAGTCAAAAGAATATTATGAGATATCAAAATAGAGATACTATAGTAATTACAATTTTTAATTGTAGATGCAGATATCAAAATAATGCTCATGCTGTCAAACAAAAATATGTGGACATATGGACACATAATCATATCATACTGGTGGCTTTTTCTTTTATTTACAGACACAGAAAAGTCACAAACTGGCTTTCTCCCACGACCCACCCGCACCCCTCCAAAAAAGAAAAACCACCCACAGCAGAAAGATTCATGCACAGAACCAGACGGTCCACCTAGAGTGTTCCTTACAAGTTGTCAGCAGCGTACAAAATGGGAAAGATTAGGGAAAAGATGACTTTGTCTAAGTGATCAAAAACTTCTTGAGCAATTCTGCTCACGGTTTCTCCCTCTCTATATGGAAACATTCCTAAAAGAAACACCCTCAATACACATTAGCTGCTAAAAATTGAAGCAAAGTACCCAACTAAAGCCTAGCTTTATTAAAACCAGGAAAAAAAAATTCACATAGCAAGAAAACAAGGGGAAGTAAATGTCTGCTTCTCACAACAAAATCTCTTTTTTTTAAGGTTGTACAAAACATGCTAGTGTGAGGTCTAACCTTGTCCACTTTGCTGCTGCCTCATCTTTCCTCCACCATGTAAACTGTTCGAGTGGAAATAGTCATTGTCACTCACTGTGTATCCACTGAACAGCAGTCGGCTGACTGCTGCACATCATCACAGGGATGTGCAACATACTGGATGAGGGTCATCTTTCAAACTGAAGTTTCTTTCCCCTGCTACTGGACTTGGACAGTGCTAGATACCAGCTACATGGGGTGGGACAAAGTTATCTTATACACACCATGAACAAGGAAGTCCTTAAGTGAAGTTCTGGCTATTTGAAAGCATTCTTTCACTTATCAGTAACTGAAACACAAAAAGTAATCCAAAGTAATCTCTTGAAAGTTTCCTTTCATCAGGCTATTTGCTTAAAATTCATCTAAAACAAATAAAACAACAAGTAAAACTAAAACAACAAAACTATCATTTACAGAAGCAATCTGGTCATGGTCAAACATTCGGTATTTTTTATTTACAGAAGATCAAATGGAGTTTCAAAATAAAGCACTTTTTCAAAGGAGCCTGGTGCAAGCTCCACCTATTAAAAATTAATCATCCACAACATGAAAATATTCCTTTCAGTGAGATCCATTTCCGCATGCTCCATAGAAAGCAGATCAACCTCTTTAATAAGCAACATATATAGCCTTGCACCCAGCTCCTAGTAAGCAGATGAGACTGAAAACACTTCAAAACCTGAAGCCTGGAACCAGCTGCTCCATTAAAAAAACAAAAAACAAAAATAAATAAAAAAAAAACCCACACATTTGTTTCATCCAACATCCTTGTTAATGCCTGGAACCAGCTGCTCCATTAAAAAAAACAAAAAACAAAAATAAAAACAAAAAAAAAACCCCACACATTTGTTTCATCCAACGTCCTTGTTAATTTTATAAAAATAAGTGTCCTCACAATTTGAGAAAGTCTTCTCTTTTCCCAAGTTGCAGGTAAAGAAATAACTTTTAAGATCCCAGAAAAGCAATCTGCAGGCTGAAAGACTAACAAAACAATAAACCTGTAAAATGCCAACAAAAGCAATGAGGATAAAACATACAGCTCAAAAGAAGCTATATGTAAATAAGTTAGTAGTATGTTCGGGGATTTCAAAGGGGGAGGAAAGAAAAAAATACCTTGAAAAAGCGGTTGTCTGGAACATATCTTCTGAACTACTTAAAAGATTGCAATATTGGGGAGAGGGGGAATCTGTCACGCTCAAAGTAGTAAACTGCCCATCTGCTTTCTCTATCCCTACTTAGGGTTTAGAGAGACAGCATATGGACCATTCCATTTATTTTGATGAACAGAAATGCTGATTTCTGCATCAGAGGTTACCTAGTTACCAATAAAAATAATTTTAAAACAATCACAGGAAGAAAACGCTCCAAAAAGTTACCACGGACCAGTTCTCTACAGCACCAATACCCTTGGGACTTCTCCCTCCAGCTCGCAAAGCGGCAGCCGGGTTGCAGCACAGACAGCGCTCGCTGACTTGGAAGAGGAAAGCAATAAGAAAGTGTGTGGTGCCTTTTTAGCTTCCTTTTGCATGATTTGATCCCTGGAATGAAGCCCAGTAGCAGCTGCCATATCAGATGTCAGATTCCTCCCAGACCTGAAATGATCTATGGGATCACTGTTTGGGAATCTTCAGAGCAGGCCAACAGGAAAAGTCATCAATAAGAATTGCAAACACCAGCCAGGGATGCCGGCATGTCAGCTTTGAGGGAAAACATCCTTTCTAATCAAAGCTGTGTTTGCACATGAGTTAAACACTGACAATTAATAAATCTTACACGAGATGGCCCTGAAGAAAACACACAGACCAAAATATTAATTTGAAATTAAATACCACGTGACTCAAGCCTGGGTAAGCCTCTTGTTACAAGTCAAGCCTCCGAGGCAGGTCAGGGATCAGCAGTCCCCCCAGTTCATGTGGGGCCAATCTGCGTGAGAAGGCCCCCGCTCATCGGGGCCTTCCACCGCAGGGCCGGCTGAGGGGGCTGCCAGCACCTCCCGGCCTTCCCACGTTTCGCTGCTCAGCCCGTGAGAACAGTTTGGGCTTGCCTGACTTTGCGCATGCTCACATGAAGTCCCTGCCTAAAAGGGTGGTCAATATAGGGGGAGGAAGCATGCCTCTTCCTCCTCCTCATCACCACTCTGCGGTCTTCACAGCAAAGCTATATGCCGCAAGGATAACGTCTTCTAGGGCAATAACGAGAAAAGGGCAAAGATCTCCCTGGATTAAAAATCCATTTCATGTGAACTATGGGAACTTGGATTTCTTTCAGCGACTGGAAGGAATAATGCACAAGGAACAGGAGGAAGTTTTCCACGCATGCATTTGCATCTCCAGCAAAAGAAAGGGGGCGGGAGAAACCCACACACAGACATTTCTGATGCACATTGTGGGCCAAATCTCTACATCCACTTCAACATTTTTACATTTCTAACTTGGTGCACTTAGAATCATTGCTCTTACTGATTTTGCATACTATTCTGATTGTGCTGCTTGCTTATATAAACCTACATATTTGGCACAGAGCAAAACGTTCTTCAAGGAAACATGCACTCACAGACTTGAATGTATAAGCAGTGATTCTGAAAACAGACATTGGAAATGCTGGCATAAGTTACAATCACAGTTTTATTAACTAGTCACTATGCTCAAGATTAAAACATTCATTTCTCTTTTAGTCTATAGGATAAACTTTGTCTACACAAGAAAGAGGATGGTAATCAGTTAAAAAATATAAAATAAAATAAATTAATTAAAAAGCATAAAAATAATATTACAGCCCACCTCTCTTCTATAGTACCATCTTTCAACTCTTTACTCTCTTTGCCTTCCTAGGACTTCCCTAGCCCTCAAGCTACCACTCTGAATACAAAGAAGTGATGGAATCAGAGTTTCGGAAACACCTACAAGCCACAAAAAGGGCAGGCATCACACACACCAAACACCAGGCCCATCTATAGCCTCTTCTATTACTGCCAGCTGCTGCCATGGAGCTTCAGGATCAGCCTGATCCTGCTGCAGCCAAAGTCAGGGCACATAGGAGTTAGAAATCACCCCATGTAAAAGTAATGATTGCTCAATAGTTGCTTACATTCCTATTTCTTTCTTTCTTTCTTTCTTTCTTTCTTTCTTTCTTTTTTTTTTTTGACAATAAAATATGTAGTGTCTATTATTCTATTTTTGGCTTAAATGCTGCCAAAAATGTCAGAGGAGTTTCCATTGTTGGTGCAATTATTTATTATTATTTATTAATGAAAATGAGTCAGAAATTTATCTGAATCTATTTTAGCCATGAACTATGTGAAAAACAAAGGCTAGATAGAAGAACTGACTGCTAAAAAAAAGATTGCTGTATACAAATTAATTGCTGTCACAAATTAATGAAAAGAAAAAAACAAACATAGAAAAGCAAATTTAACAGGACCTTAGAAGGGCAATTTTTGAGAAACCAATTAGTGAGGTTTTGTTCAAACACTTGAGCTCAAAACACAAATATTCCTCAAGTGAAAGACACACACATTATGCAGAACTTGCATTCCAAGCGAGGGGGAAAAGGGTGGTAAGGAGGAACTGCAGACTTGCTGGGATGAATAAACACTTTAACCAGGACGTTAAGAGGAAGTCTAGACTCTGCAAAGAATGAAAAGATTACTTAGGGGAGATGAGAGCGTCTCAAGGATAAGAAGCCCTGAAACTGCAAAAAAAAAAAAAAAAAAAAAAAAAAAAAAAAAAGTCAGGAACCCAACAGAGTGATCCTCTGTGCAGACACCAGAAATGAGTTTACTATGAATGTGGATGTGACCTGGAATTTTATTTTGCTCTGGAGCACTGAAGACGGACCACAGCAGGAGCATGGCATGGACAGCAGGAACCACCTTGCCTGGCCTTCCATATCAGCTGCTGGACAGGTTATCCCACAGAGACTCCACTGGTGCCACTCCAGGGATCTCACAGTTTGTCTTGCATGGGAAGGGCTTGAGGAGGAATTTTTGCTTGCAAGAGTGTTGGAGCTTTTCAGTTGGGCTTATTGGAGGGCAGAGGGTGTTGCTTATGCAGGCATACATATAAGCCCAGGATAACATAGATGTACGGCTATGGAGTCTGTCAGCTCAAGTGAAGCAAATTACTGAGGATTTGTTTTGCTCTCATTAAATACAAACAACAGGGAAGGGAGAGCAGACTCTTGAGCTGGACTGCACTGCTCTAAGCAGCCAACCAAAATGAAATACTGTAAATGATATAGATGGACTATTTTAGAAGTGGAGAGGCAAGGTCAAAGGCGAGCACTGCCTAACATTTCATGCCACCACACATGTGAGCCAGGCCGAGACAGTCAACCCGAAAGCCTCAGCAGGTCTCAGGCTTGCTCTGCTCTGACCGCCGGTGCACTTCTGATATTCCCAGCGGGCTCTGGCTGCTCCTCCGAGCAAAACAATCTGCTGCATCTTCTCCCACACACTTCCTGGCAAACATGGGGCCCAGCAAAAATCATTCTACAAAGATTTTTCCATAAACATAAATCATAACCTTTACTCTTCAGAGTGATATGAAACAAGAGAAACAGAAGTACACTAGTAGTCTCCTCTAAGCGGTAGCTTCTTCTGCTACCCTCTGCATTTGTTTACAGAGGCAGTGCTCTCAAAATTTATCTCCACTCTTCATTCTATTCATAAAAAAACTACTACTTTGTTAGAAAACTCAGATTTAGCAGCACCCCTATCCACCCCTCTGGGCAAAGAAAAACTGTTGAGGGAAAAAAAATGCTTTATTGAAGCAAATCCACTGAGATTAAAGAGATTAAATATGATTGCAAGATAGAAAGATAGAGGTTTTTGTTTGTTTTGGTTTGTTTTTATTTGGAGTGGGTGTCTAATGGTGTTAAGTAAAAAATAAATAAATAAAATAAATACAGGACAACCATAAGACTCATTCAATTTGAATAATTTGAAAATCTGGACGAGGTGCAGATGCTTGTTACTAACCAAACCACTCCTATAACACTTAGCCAAAGATACCAAACACAACAGACAGTACAACTCAATCTGACTGCTAGCATGTGGAAGTCTGCATATAGTACCCTCTTACCTCACAACCAACTGCTTTTGTCTGCCCTAAATTGCTCAGCTCGACGGGCCCCAAAATAGAGATATTTGCATGTTCACTATACATGGCTACTTGAATTTTTCAAGCATTGAAGTAGAAGATGTAGGTCAGCTTTAAGACCACCTACTGAGAAGTAAAAAGTGGAAAATGTAGTATTCAGGTTCAAAACATGAAAATACCTCTCTTTTCTCTGCCTAATGCATTTTAATATTTTTATCTGTGTACAAGAATGAAATTGAAGTTCAGTGTTCCTGTGGACTTGAGTCAACTTTCCAGATCTATGATCTCCTTTCATTCTAGGAATTTTAACTTGGATTCAGTATATTCAGTCTATTTTCCTAGAACAATATTGGATAATCAGTATATCTGATAATCAAAAGCATTTTGAAGGGTATATCCCTTTGCAGAACTTTATTACCTCAGGGCATGAGAATGTGCCTGCCGAGGTGCACATATAGAAAATTTCTGCAAAACCACATCCATGCGTCAACTGTACCAATGTGATTGGCACTTCTAGACACTCAGAATCTCCTCATCCTCCCAGAAATTTGCTTTGGCTCATGCCACAAAGGTCAATAAACTTAGGCAGTTACCAAGACTTAGAAGGACAAAGTAAATTCAGGAACAAGGCATCTGCACTAAAGCCATGCTACTTCTAGGTAACATATACTAACTGAAAGGTAAAACATTAAGAAATCGGCTCTGGGACACAGAAGTCAAACCAATAACCGACCTATACTGAGAGGCAGAGAAATACACGAAGGATTTGAAAATCTACCTTAAAGAACACTCACATTTTCCATTTCTTGCCATATTTTTCTCTCAATTAACCAAAATCATCTCTGTCTACTGAGTGACACTAGCAAATTGAAAGAAATTGGTTTTGCCACTTTTGGATCTTGTAACCCAGAAAGCCATGTATTTCCCTAAATAGTCACAGTCAAGACAGGTGCCAAGACTGTCCAACAGATGAGTACAACCATGTAGGAGGCATCAGAGTTGACTTCTCCATATAGGTCACCAATTCTAGACTTCTCATCCCAACTTGATGAGAGTAATTTGTTAATATCCCAAAAACAATGTAAAACTGACATTGATTTCTATGCATTTCACTAGAAACTTGACTGAAGGTCAATGTTTCACTTTTATTTTTGTTTCAGTCTACAATTAACTCATTCTAGATGTCTAGATAAATTGTTTGCCTTTTTTTTAGGTTTCATCCTCCTGAATGCACTCTAAAAGCTAGTGATGCACACTTCATCTGTATATAGGCATTTAAATATAAAAGTTTTGCATAACAAAGTCATGCAGAAATATAGACAGAACTAGTATAGCAATTTTTCTTTAGAATTTTCTTCAGGATTGGAGTTAACTGAACATAACCCAAAGTTTTCTATTGTGATGAACAGTGCCTATTTGTGGTCCCATTTTGCTCTCGGTGCAATACTGCTTAACCCTAACAAAAAAAAAAAAAAAAAAAAAAAAAAAAAAAAAGCCCAAGCAAACAAACAACAAAAACCCCACACTATATGCAATAGAGTGCATCTTCTCAGCATGTATACAGTAGAGCCTTAATTGCTGTTCAGCGTTAGCAGGAGATATTCACGAAACTTGTACAAAATCCACGAGAATTAGATTAAAAATTTCCAAAGACTCAAGTGGATGCAGTTAAATTATTGAGCTAGAACTAAAATAAGAGATGATAAACAGCCACATCTAAATAATCCTTAGGTATTCCAACTACTCTAGCAAATATTTGCTGTTTCTATAAATCTCCGCTCGGCACCTGTCAAGAGTACAGCCAGCAACATGGAGAAGTGAATACATTAAGCGGGCACAGATTTCCCATAAATCCAGTGAATCTGGGACCTCACTAATTACTCCCTCCAAGCAGGAGAGAAATTTGCTAAAAATAATAATCTCCTGTATGCTGATGCAGCACTTTTGCACTCCAGTCACATTACATTTTGCTTGGCCCCCAGCTGCTGACCTCAGTGGACAGGCACTTGGGAGGGCAATGGAGAGAAGGCAGGAGCAGAACTCAGGGAGCAGAGGGGCAACACACTCAACCAGGTCTAAAGGCTAATCTTGAAATATAGCGGGTGCACTAGAGCAGGAGAAGGAAAGGAAGAAATGCATCAAATTAGAGCATCAGCTCTTTTATCTGGGAGTCTAGCTATTTGTTTTATTCCTCCCCTCCTCCCACCATCCTCTCCTCTTTTAAGGTGCTTTTTTTCCTGATTGGCATCTTTCACCGCATTTTTTGACCCTTTTCTCTGTTATCTACTTACTCATGCTGCTGGTATTTCAGGTTCTACAAAATGCAGTTCCAAGAGGACGTTTGCTTCAGCTGAGCTCCATGGCAGTGGATTCACACAGAGGATGGAAGCACCAGCTCTAGGGCAGGCTGTGCTCAGCAGAAATCATTAAAATAGAGATAGATAAAGACCTATTGATGTATACAACTGTGTTACATTAATGCTACCATGTCTCCTGCAACCTGGCACCTCTAAAGCCTGACACCATTTGTGTCTACAAGCAGCTGAGACAGAGAGCCAGAGAGCCCTATAGAGATACTAACCCCTGGGAGGGAAGGGGGGAAAAAAAGAAACCTTTTTGAGCAACCAAGTCTTTGTGGAACAGTTACAAAGAAACCTGAAGGTTGCAAGATTTGATTGCTTTTCCTTAACGCTGTAAAGGAAGAACAGCTTTTTTGTTGCAGTTGGGTTGTACATGCTGCTTTCTTCCCTCCACACCTACTCGAAAGATACCTGTCTCTGCAATGGGAAGCAGAATGCAACTATAGTATATCCCACCTCAGAAAAAATCATGGGGAATGTTGGCAGTCTGCGCTGAAGGCAGGGGAAAAAAAAGTCTTGCTATTCAAAGATTGTAAAAGAGTCAAATCAGTAGAGCCTCATCAAACAGGGTTTTGCTGCAGACTACAGCTGTAAATCAAAGCTAGTGTGATATATTCCCACTTCCACTCTGACCACTTGTGCACTTACACATCTTTCAATCTTGCTTCCTCCTGTCACTGCCAACCCCTGTTACAGGCAAACAATGTCAGCGCAGCATCTCCGCTGAACTGAACTCATACTTTTATCCAAGAAACACATTTCCAAAGGAAGGAAGGTTAAAGTGGGCTCCATGGGGCAGACAGCTCAAGATGGCCCAAGGGACACGGGCCACAAGGGAGCATTTGCAGCACATTCCTGGGAGCAGGAAGGGGACCAGGGAAGCTCCCTGTCTGCAGCAGGCTGCAAACCCGGGCACCATGCGCTGCTGACCCACACCTGGAGTTTTGAAATAGGCACCTGCAATCATTTGCTCTTAAAACATCCCTAAGGGGGTGTGGGTGGGGGGTGGAATCACATCTACAGGGAGAAAGGGTTAACACATGCAGTAGGACTCCTATGGTTCTCAGAGGCTACATGAGCCTCAGCCCCACATCATTCTCCTCCTGAAATGAGATCCTCAGCACAACAGAACTTTTTGATATTGTGCTGTTTTATAAATGCTATTCAGGATTAACTGGGCCAGAGAAAAACATTGATTATCAGTCCAGGACACTCCCCAGGGGAAGACAACTTGGATTGCACTCTCAAACTGCTTATGGATTTTAATCCAGCAATTGTTAAATGCAAAACACATCAACTTAACTGAGAAGGAAGCAAGGCCCTCGGGATAAGTACTTCTTTGCTGCACATCTGGGCTAAATGTAAAAATCAGCCACCTAACAGCTTTACATCTCTTTCACAACCAACCACCATGACAGCTGATCCATGTTTGGTAGGCAACAAGTCTCACATGAAATCCTCCCATTATTTTGGGCCACAGGAAATTAAAAATTAAAGCTCAAGTCATGCATTAGTGTGATATTTCTCACAGTGCATTACTTGTTCTTCTCTGTTGCCATTAAGGCAGCAAAAGTTAAAAAACAGTGAACAGAAACATCCTGTCCTCACCACTATATAAATAGAGATATCTATATGGCCCTTTTTTATTCCACAGTTCATTTTTTTCTTTAACAAGTCCTGTTATATCAAGCAGTAGAAGTATATGCACTATCGCTTTAATCTCATAACTGTAATAACCAAAAAAAATCTTTTCAAAATTGCCTACAATTTACACTGAGGATATTGTATACATTAATCACCACCCTGAGTGTGAAAACATTCATATGTGAATTTGGCCACAGTTTTCCAATGCATGTCACTTACAAGATTTGACAAGTTATGCAAGTAAAAGATCTGTTGAAATGCTAGTCTACTAGTGTTCCTTTCAGCTGACAGTACTGGCTGAATTTGAACGAATGAATCCTTTCACCTTTATCTGATGTACTTCACTTTAAAAAGGAAGAAGATACCGAGAAATAAATCAATAGGAGCATCAGCTGGCTTCCTCAGGGTGTTCCCAACTGCCCTTCAGAATTTGAGATAACAGAAAGCCATCAGGTATGGCTGATGATACATGACATACAAGGAACACTAACCCAAAGATACAATCTCCTTTTGCTTATATGTAATAAATGCAAGACAAACAAAAGAAGACTTGAATAAAAGCATTACTAGACCATCTTTACCATGAGTACAATCTCTATAAAATCTTTTATCTGCATTTATGTACATTTACAGATTTCTTTTATACTGCATTTCACTGATAAAATGACCTTTTCTGTTACTATTACTAATGAAATTTTACAAAATTTTGGCAGACAAGACCATGTGCATATAAAGATATCATGAATTTATTGTCATCAGAATCACTGGAAAGAATAGCTAAAGAGGCAGGGTTCAAACATTCCAAATATTAATACAGAGATAGAAATCTCCATTGTCATTAAGCTCCTGATCCACAGCTGAACAGAGGAAAACATGGACAGACTTGCTAAACAGAATGGTAATCCTTTCCTGGGCATTTCACACTGCAAACCCCTCAGTTCACACACCTCTGTTAGAACTGCACCACTTTTAGAAAATAATCCATATGCTGAAATCAGTATTCAAGCAGCATTTAAGCAGAACCCATCAGAATGGCATCTGCAGCATTCTCAGGTAGCAATCAATGCAAATTCTAATCTGGGGGTCAGCACTGGGACTGCTAGATAAAAATAGACAGTGCAGCAAAAATAAGGAGAAAAGATTCCAAGGAAGAAAGGGGAAATCAGAGCAAAGCTATTAGCACCATTTTACAAGTAAGGATTTAAAGCACAAAAGGTTGCAGGAAAGGATGAAAGCTTCGCATAGGACATGCTCTGAAGCAGATTTGAATGGGTAAGGTGGGAAGCAGCAGGAAATGGACAAAGCGGTAATTTTTTTTTTAGATGAGTCTTCTAGTTTTTGAAGAGCTCTTCCTAGCATATGTAGTCTATCTAAAGGATAGTGCGAGAGGAAAAAAAGAAAGTCCTCAAATTAAGGTTATCTCTACCTGTAACATCTCATGGACAAATTCTGTGCTATTGACTATAAAAAAAGATCACTTATGTCAAGCACTGTTATGCTAAAATGCTACACTAAATTTGACACTGTGTTAAACTTCAAGTTCATTCTTTTCCCTGCAGGGAAGTCTAACTCTTTTCCTGCTGTGTTCTCAGACTAAAACAACAGCTGAAGTAGATTTCTTGTTTAATCACACAGATTTTGATATGTTGCAAACTATAGAAAAGCAAGTGAACTTAGAATTAGTTTACCACTTTGACTTAAAAAGAAAGAGGAGAAAAAAAAATCCAGAGTGCTAGGTTATTTCAAATATTACCCCTTTTCCCCCTCCACCAGTCTGAGAATTCTTCAGAGTAAATAACATTTCAAGCTTGATTAATAATAATGCTTTGACAATATTTTTCCCACCTCTATGAGTCTATATTTACTCAGGAAAGAGTTCTGAATATTCTTTTTCTTGCTGAGGACAACTTCAAGCCTGGTATGGGTCTCAAAAGAAGATAAATTGCTTAATCTGAGTTTGCCAGGATACATAGAAATAACCACAAAAGGTCCGAAAACCTGACAGGACTCACCAGAATAAAGCATATGTCCACTACCAGCTGTTTGGACAAGCAGTAGCATTTTGTCTTGGAAACATCCCTACATCATGCATCCATACTTCACTTAACAGTATTAAAATACCATTCATTTAAAAAACAATAAAATAAAATAAATCTAATGAAAAAAATCACTTATTATGCTGATGCCACTCTCCTTTTATTCTGTTTCTAGCCATAAAAGTTTGAAGACAGATACTACTTCTTCACTATGATAATCCCTGCAGGTTATCCAAAAACCATCTAGAATTGCACATATAGGGGAAGCAAGAAAACCTGAGTATTACAAGATAAAACAGTTAACTTTTACCAACTTCTCTTATCCTTACAGTTGTGACATGAATACAATCTGTTCTTTCTGATTTAGAAATTGTTTCTCAAAACACTTAGTGAAACTCAATCAAAGATGGGACTCTGTAATCCCAGAACAGTTACAGTCAACACATATGTGTAAACACTTCATATTAATATGTAGGAAATCACTTCTTATTATATAATTTGCCCTTTTTGCCTAGAGAGTCAAAGATTTACTGAAAAATAAATGAAGAGCAGTGACTCCTGGTGAACTTTCTCTATTTTGTAGTCAGTTAATTTCCTCCTCCTGGTAGAAGCCTTGTATGCCCCACATCCTGCTTCAGGCTATGACCAGGATGGGAAAATTGTGGTTCCTTTCTTCCTCATAACACAGTTTAAAACCAGGAAACACATCCGTTATGAATTTTTAAGAGTGAAACAAATGTTAAGGAGATTGGCAGAACATAGGTAGAAAGTTCCCAAGACTATAATCACACATACGGGAAAAGAAATATCTAAAAAGTACTTTACCAGCTACAGTGCTTTCAAATTTATCAGAAAATATCATCAGGAGTAACACCACAGACACCTGAACAGGATTCAAAAATCAAAACTCAGCATGTGGAGAAAGGGAGCACAAGAAAAACCTAACTCTAGTTAAATTATTTCTGTTGCAGACTGCATACCTACAGAAATGCTGTAATGCTGAGGGAGACCTAACCCTAGTCATCTTCCATCCTCCCCCTGGGGAGCGTGCCAAAGATCTTTAAAGATTTTTAAATTACAAGACCCATAGCTGTAGTCCAATAGAGGTTCAACTTCAAAAATCCTTCACAGTTACTCATGCGACAACAAGCAGCAGTTCTTCACAAGCCCATTGAGAAAAGCAGAACAATTTGGAATTTAAGTCCCGCAGTCTCAACACAGCGATCTTGGCAAAAGAAGGCAGAGCGGTGATTCACACATCAGTGTATCACATTATGATACAGAGCCTCTCACTGGGAAGCTTCTCAAAGCATTTTTTACAAACTACTAGTACAAGTTTCATTCACCACCGAGACACAATCTTTTGCTTCAAGAGTCAGAAGTTGTTCAACAACACAGGAACATCTCAGAGAAGTTTCAGCCAAGAAATGAGAAAGCTACAACATCACACAGCTGAAACTCAAAGGAAAGATTAAGAAGGCTGAGCTCTACTCCTGACACAGATATTGACTACGTCAGACAAGATGAGATAACTTCGACACACTCACTGCTACAATAATTTTTTTTTTTTATTGACCAATATACATCAACACAACTGGACAGACCCCATACTGAATCCACCTTAGCACCAGAATGGATCTTAGATATAGTGGCAACTACAAGAAAGATCTACCTGCTAAACCTGCTGCCTAGACTCCTGTTCCACTGTTTGGCTGTCCTCATGGGGAAATTGCTTCTGCTCCATGCCTGTTTTCTCTCTTCTTCCTACTGTGCAATGAAGAAGAGCTTGGCTCCATCTCCCTCATGACCTTGCTACAGACACTGGAGGGCTGCTGAAGCCATGCTGTCAATAGGATTAACAAGTCCTGGTCCCTCAGCCTCTCCTCAAAGAGCAAATGCTCCAGCCCTCATCACTTTGCTGAACTTGTTCTAAGCTGCTGATGTCTTTCTTGTATGGGGAGGAACAGAGAGAACTCTCCATGACCTTTCCCAGGTCATTCATAAAGGTTAAAAAGGACAGGCCCCATGATATGCCACTGTGATACTCCAGGAAGAGTATACTGCCCTCCAGGAAGAATATGACCCTTAGAGCCTGATCTATCTATCCTATCTATCTGTCCACCTAGCCAGGTTATCCTAACTTGGATGCATGAATATCCTAGGAAACAACGTTATACTTCACCTTCACCGCAGGTTCATTATATCCATTGCCATTTATTTGTCCACAAATCTAGTCTTTTCATCACAGAATGCAACTAGGTTGGTCAGACATGATTTGTCCTTGCAATGCAGAGTGTTGCTATCCTACTTCATGTGCTCAGAAGTATGTTTCAAGAGAGCCCCCTGCATGGTCTTCCCACAGAGCAAAACTTTATCTTGAAGTTCCTTGGACTGCCTTCTTGGTCTTAAGACATGTGCAAAAATAGGTCTTTCTCCAGTCATCACTCTACCCTCATCTCCATGACAGTGTTTCCAAACCCCTACTTAATGTCTTGCCCCTGCTTGTCTCCCATACACTGCTTTTTGCATTTGAGCTCTGTATAAGAGCTCTGCTTGACCAACCAGATCTCCCAAGACATATGCTTACATTCCTAAGTATGAGAATAGGCTGCTCTTGCACATGGAAGATTATCCCCTGATGGCCTGCCAGATTTCCTAAATTCTGTCACCTTTCAGAGCTTCTTCTACCAGTTCCCTGAATAAGATAAAGTCTGCTTGCCAAAAGTTCAAGTCTTACCTGCCTTTCTCACTCCCCTCAGGACCTTTAGCTCTGCTATTTCATGGTTCCTAGAGGCTGTCACTGATTATCTTATTCACAACCACTTCTGTCCTGCTAGTTAATAACAGATGCAGTTGTGTGTCACCCCTGGTCGGCCCATCCAGTGCCTGTTTCACAAAGTTATTCTTAACACCTTCCAGACATGTCTTTGCTAACTTGCATCCCACCATCATACCCTGCTGAAAAAGCAGATGTCAAAAGGATTCAAGGCACCCCTAAGAACCAGTCTGCAAGCCAGAAACTTCCACTGTCTTGGGTGTTTAAAGAAGATATTGTCTGCTTCCTCATCACAATCAGACCATCTATAACAAACTCCCACCACAATGTCACTCTATCCTCTAATCACGACCCACAAGCTCTCAACCAACCTGACATCCACAGAAGAGCTCCACACATTAAAGCTACTTCCTCACACAGGGGGAAACTCGCGCACTATTTTTTCCCTTCATGTCTTTCCTGAAGGGCCCCTATGTGTCCATGTAAGCATTGCTGCTATGCAAGCTGTCCCACCATCGGTTATTCCGAAGTCACAGCTGCTACTGCACAAATAGCTCTAGTTCCTCCTGCTCGATTCCCAGGCTGGGTGCATTTGCGTATGTGTGAGGGCTTGAGGTAAATCCTCTTTTTGCCTTGTGTGCTTGTTCCCAAGGTCTCTCTTGCTCCTGTCAATTTGCACCCTTTACTTGCAACCCCCCGGCACCGTTTCCTCACTGAACTGGGGGCTTCAGTCTCCTTCTGTACCTCCAGTCCTATTTTAAAGGACCATTTTCAACTCTGTTGAATGGGAATGCAATCCTGACTGACCACAACAGCCCTGTGGTCCTACAGATGGAGGTCCTGCCTTGCAGAGCTGCCAAAATGGGCACGGAGCAGAAGAAGCAAGATCATCTCTGCTCCACAGCGGCAAACCGAAGCACAGGGGACTGAAGCACAAACAGGAAGTTTGTAGCAGCGAAACTAGATCTCCCACCACACCAGCCTGATGCCTTAACCACAAAACTGTTCTTTCTCCCTCTGACATAACTGTCTTCTGATTTATGACTGCACACATTTGTGGTGGGAGGCCTGAGGAGCATTTACAGCGCCGTTTTATACAGGAACTTTGCAGTAGTTGCTTTCCGGAGGCCTCCCTAATCACGGCCATTAGTGGCCAGCCTTCCTTGGCCATGCTCTCCATTTGGATGCACAGAAGCCAACAGCAGGAGAGCCAACACAGAGCACATCTTTACTTTGGCCTCCAGCTTCAGTCTCGTGAAGTACTTGAGAGGGGACTTGAGCCTCTGCCAAACAAGGTAGCATAATAGGCACAGCCAGAGTGCATTCCTTTCATAGCTCCTGAAGTCCAGGACATATCCCAGAATGTACGTCTCCATACTTGAATATAATACATAGTAAGACATAAAAAGAAGAAGATAGAAAAAAATCCTGATGAATCCTGAAATGTATTCATCGGGTACCAATTACCACTTGGTATCAATGCGAGGAAGAGTTAAGTTTTCTGAGTCCCTCTAGCTTTGTTTTTGGGTTTTTTTTTTTTTTTTTTTTTTTTTTTTTTTTTTGGAGCAGTTCAACCTAACCTTGTGTGAATTCTCTTAAAAGTAAAAACTGGAGGAGATGATAGCCACATGTTTATTTTTAATAATTAGCATTTATTTTAAGCTATCTTAGGTATAACAGAGTATTTGAGTATTTTACTTTGGAATTTAACTAATATATGGAAGGTGGAAGTATTGGTTGTGAATACTAGGTTCTGAAATGGCACTGACAGCACTGTGGCTTGCAGAGGAACAGTATAGCAATACTACTTTCTTCATATCATTGGTGATGACCAATAGTTAAGACATTTGCTTTCATATTAAGGTGCATAGTAAGTGCAATAAGGGTATTCTGAGTTTGTATTTTTTCCTCTCACCAGCTAATCAAAAGTACTGAAATTAGCTAAAATGGAACAGTATCACTTCTTACCTAACAACCATCATAAAGAATAAAGTACCTATTCCTTTTCTAATATCGCAAGATAGCTTACTTAAATGCAGTTCACTAACAGAAATCTTTGCTACCCTTTTCAAAATAAGTGTCCTTGAGAAAATGTTGCTTGCACAGCTGCCTGCAGGTGACATTTTCAAGTCTACATCAGTCTGAAATAACGTTTTACTGTTCATTAATATACAGGACTGTCTGGAGCTACGGGTGCATCAACTATTGCATTTTTTTTTTTAATGAGGTTTTTGCTCCTGCGGGCCCTGATAACTCACCTGCAGAGTTCCCCCGCAAGAACACCAGCTACCTCAAATAGAAATGAACATCCACCCCATGCTTTGCTGCCTCAAACATACTAATCTGAGAAAACATAAGGATCACAACATAATAGCCAGCAGTTCCATACACCAGAATGAGGTGGGTGGGAAGAGAGGCAAGCTGAAGACCAGGAATTCATTAATGTCTGCTAGCCAGGTGCTGATCAGGAAGGCAGAGAGGCTGCCATATGGAGGCTCAGCATCCTGGAGAGTTAAAAAAGACACACACACACACACACACACACACACAGGACCAGCTGCTGTTTTGCAGAGGAAGGGCAGGGGGAAGGAGGAGTCTTTGATAGGCAGCTCCACCCTCAGATTTCTTGATGCTGCTTTAGAGCCGCTTGATGTCACAGCCGGCAACACCACCCTGACACACACAACACCTCGCTTTATCTCATCACCAGTGTTAGCAAGCACACCCAACCCATCAGGAAAACGTCAATAGAACAGCAAGGGGTTTGTGCGCACATGGAGAGAAACCATCACAAGAGAGGTTACACAGATAGGAACAGAGGAAACATTTGGAAAACCAAACCCAAAACCAAACAAAAAAATTAAAAACACACCTCGCCTCTCAGTCAAAGCCGCATATCCTGTGTTCATCACATCAATATGCAACCTTTAGCCATATCCGATTAGAGTTCCTGAATATCCTGGCAACAAAGATAAGAAATTTCTCCTGTCTCCGATTTGCCAGGAAATTATGTGCTATTTGGGTTGTTACTGTCTGGGACTGACAGTGAAAACAGTAGATGCTCTATCTTCCCTGTAAATATTCATTGAATAGGAAGTCCCCAAAGAGTATGTCATTAGGTGCAACGAGTGTTCAGGTGGCTCCCAGACTAGCTTAAGGATCATGTCATAACCTTTGGAGATTTCCACGGGGTAGTCCTGAATACTTTTTTTTTTTTTTTTTTTTCCCATTCTGGGGTACACAGATACTCCTGAGCAAACACAGTTATTGATTCATCAACACCAACAGCAACTGCCAGTAAAGGTACGGTACTCCCCACAACATCTAAAGGCCAAGTAACAAAAATTTGTGAGAAAAATAGGAAACCTAACCATGAGGAAAACACAAGTTTCACAATGGACTGTCCTCAGTAACTGTTCATCATATTTAATTTTCAAATCCCTGATATATATTACTTGGTCTGAACAATGCAGATATACAATTGCCCTTTTTCAAAGGCCAAGTGAAAAGTTGCTCAGACATTTAGCACTTGTATTTGCAGCATTTCTTTTATGAACAAAAATGTCTAGCTTCATTTTAAAGCATCTTGATTACTTATTTTGCCAAGACAACTGACAGCAGGAGAAAGAAGTTGTCTTCCTATCTCTATCCCACATTAGATCAAGCCTCTCCTTCAAATAGACAAATAGCAGCCAATAAAATCATTTAGAATGAGAGCATATCTTTATCAAAATTAATTAATTGCCATAAGCTTGATTTTTCACTATTAGAAGTTAATTGCTCTCAGAAGACAAAATATGAACTTTAAGTCCATAAAGGGCTTTTTTTCCCCCCTCCCCCCTTATCCTCTTAATACTCTGCCAGGAAAGATTTACTGAGGCTGACAGAGGAAATATTTGCATATTCTACAAACGATTTTGCATTTATATGGTATATTTAACACCTTCTGTACTGTTTTATTTATGCTTCTTCCTCTTAATGAAGAACACCAACCCCCATTCACATGCAGACTGTAATCATCATATACTATTACCTTCATTCATGAACTGGAATTGTCTAAACTGTCATTATTGCCTCAGATAAAATACATTTTGATAGCACTTTGATCTCCTTTGTGAATAGAAGTAAAGTTATCCAGTACTTCCTTAGGCTATTAGCAGCACCTTTCTTGATAATGCCCTATGCAGATCATTTGCCAGAGCCTGCAAAACCCATTAAGCTTTTTGTTTTCCCCCTCTAGAAGGCCTAAACAATTACTGAAGGGTCCTTTACAGATCTTAAAATTGTTAAGAAAAAGGCTACCTGTTTATACTCCTTTTAGGCCTAAGAAACAAATATCCTTCAGAAGATCAAACTAGCTTAGGCTAAGCAAAGTAGCCCTTAAATATATTCAGAGTAGCCTAATCTTTAAACTCCTACAGGCTACTAAACCTTAGAGCACAATGAAAGAGACTGTCTACCATCATACTAGGTTTATTTAAAAAAAAGTCAGTTTCTTCTAAAAAAAAGTCATAGTAAGACTTTGAACTGATATTTAATTAGACAAATTCTAAAAGTTTCTAAGTATTGTTTATGGTTTTAGAGTGTATAGAAAACAAAATGGAAAATGGACACAAAGTTGGTCTAATCCACATCAATGGTCTGTTAAAAAGAGTCAAATGATTATTCTTTAATTAAAAAAACTACAAATTCCACTGTTCACTTTCTGCACAAGGGCACTATGTCACAGACAGCATCTGCAGCCTTTCACCACTGCAAGACTTGTGTCATTAACTTGATTTTAGCACAGTGTTACTGATTCAACACAGTTCATGTCCATCCCCTATCAAAGACGCTTCACATTTCCTAGGACAAACAAGTGTAGTAATACATTGAAGAAGCAACGGTACTTCCAAGAGAAAGTTTTCTACCAAGTCTCCCTCAAAGCGGAGAATTCTGATAAAGGTTTTTACCTCCCAACACTGAAGTCTTATGGGATAACAAAACATTAGATGAGACAAAAAGAATATCCAACTAATTGTTTGCTGTCTGATAAAAGGAGACAGAAATAAAAATTGCTCTTCTGAAAGTAACATTTCTCATCAAAAATTCAAGGTATAAACAGTAAGGCAGATGGCTGCATTTCAGGATGCTTTTCCTCTCTCTAATAGTTAGCTGCATAATAAGGCTAAAGTACTTGTTTTAGCAAAACTAAAACAATATATTAGCAGGACCACATCATGAGATAAACAGTATCAGCTTTTCTTTCCCAGCGCTAACAGTCTAATTTAAAAAAGTAACAGTGACAGTGATAAGAGGTCATCAAAAATATAACAAAACTTCTAATCTGGGTTTGAATTGAAAAAAAATCAGACAATGACAGCATCTCTGCAGCAGGTAGTTGAGGACCTTTGGTGCTGGGAGTCTCCCAGTGCTGTCCTGAAAATGTCTCTAACAAAGTCCTTCCTGCTTTTATTGTCTGAAAAAGCTGAAAGAACTCAGGTGTTAAACAGTATACCCTGAAATTCCTTCTTAAAAAAGCTAAACATGACACCTGTGACTTTAAACTGCAATTGAACCACCATTTCCATTATAAATCACTGCTGTAAGGAATATAAACTTTTTTTTTTCCAGGCTGAAATTTGACACAATTTCTCAATCTGTGATGGCATCTCACAAAGCAGTTATTGTTAAGGCTTCCACACTGTTGGAATACATGTTTCCAGAGCTGTGTCTCTGAGGAGCTCTAATGCAAGCCCATCAGAGAACAGAGCCTGGGAGTCAGAGAACAGTTAAGGGCACAGTCTCAGACTTGGGATCACCTGAAAAGATGCCAGTCTGCCCATTCCGGGACTGTTCCTCAACAAGGCCAGAGAGGACATGATCAGTCTTAACTCTCCATCTCCTGACCATGCACTTCAGAAGTGAATTCCTAAGCCAAACTAAGGCCTGTACCTTGTGACACAGAATGCAAAGGATTGTTTCCATTATGGAACAACTAATTGCAGATGTTTCGGAGCAGTGCAGAAAGAAGAACTAAAAACCCAGTATCTCAGCTAAAATGGAATACATAAATGTAAATTGCTTCCTTCCTCCTCCCTGAAAAGCAAACAGCATCAGGAATTATTTTCCTGTGAGGGATCCGCACTTAATAGCCATCAACATATAAGTGTGGGTTGCTAGAAAACAGAAAGAAAAACCTATGCCTTCTGTCACATATTGTTAAATAAAATATGTTCACACTTAGAATTTAAACATGTCTAAAAAGTTTGTTAAAAGCTTAGCAAACTATTGGGAGCTTGTCTAATTTTCACTCTGCTTTCATTTTTGGATTTAGAGGCAAACATCTACATAATGCCTTTTACTATAAATGTTAGAAGAACGCAGTGCAGGTTTTTTAACTCAAAAAATATCAAATACATTACGGCCTCAAGAATTTATTTCAAAGAGCCATAAGTACCTCTCACCATAGGAAAGAGCTGCAGAAAAATTTAGCACCGATTTTTATAATCCTCAGCAAGGTGGCTTCAGTTGGGATCTCCTGTGACAACTACCAATGCTCAAACTCAAGCTTTCAAATAGCAGTGGCGGGTTCTTCCCTACATCCACAGTCAGCTAGGCATCCTGACCTGATACAGGACACTGTGGATGTTAGCAATTGTTTAAGTAATTTGCCTTTTAAGTTTGTTTAAGTTTGTTTAAGTAAATTGCCTTTATCAATTAGAAAATAAAAAACTTAAATGCTCCTTTTTGGAATTATCTGAAAATAAAACACTAGTTTGCCGCTTCCTAAAGCAAGAAAGTATGAAAAATATTAAAACAGTGGTGTACATTAACAGCAGAATGGCCACAACGCAGGTTCTCATTAGACCTATTGGTCCTGTGAATCAAAATCCTCTCACTGAGTACAGCAAAATCTCAAGATATTGATTTAAAACCCCCCAAAATAAAAAGAAATAGCTTAAATATTGAGAGTAAAACAGAAAATGCCTCAGCACTAGTGATTCTCAAACAGTCAAGTTTGTAACTCTGTCATTCTTCCAGTCACACATACAGAATAAGCAGACAAATTCATCATCCTGAATGCCCACAATAAGGGGATGAAGTTCTGTTTTGTGATAAGTAACTTTGCCTTCCCATGTTCTACTTATCCACACAGAAAATTCCAGTGTGTACACTGCACACCTACAGTAATGCAGAGAAAATTAAATAACAAATAACTGCAAACCAATGCAGTTGTATTCCTAAGGCTGCAGGTACAGAGTCTAAAAGAAGTAGCTGAGGTAAAAGCTGTCTTAGCCATCTCTGTCATTAAAATTCACCATGCTCCAAAACATCTCTCAAAGTCTCTCCAACTGTCAAAACACAATTTACATTTTTTCCCCCTAGAGTTGCCAAAGTGTGTAGGTTTCCTCCATTAATTTATATAAAACAGTGAGTTGTCACAGTGTGAAAGGCTGCAGTACACCACAGCTAAAACACAGAAACACCATGAAACATTTGGAAATTAAAGACACATCTTACACCATGTTGAAACTAGAGTGCCAGATATTTTATTTAGAGACTTTGTTTCACACACACTATATTAAAAAAAAAAAAGAAAAGAAAAGAAAGAAAGGAAGAAAAAGATTAAGAAGAAATCAAAAGCATGGTCAGCAAACTAGAATATTTCCACCGGCATGGTATTTGGTACCAATATATCCATTACAGAGGTAAAAGTCCCTATTATCTGTTGAATGCCATTTTTATTTTACAGTCAAGTAGGCTTCCATCAGTTGGCTTTGCAAAGGAAGGAAAGGGCTTTGAAAGAGAGGGATCATAATCAGGAACAGAACATGTAAGAATTCTGATCATTTTATGTTGGCGCTTGGTCCAGAAGTCAAGAATAGAAAAAAGCAGAATAAAATGCAGTTAATCTCAAAACTGGAAAAATAGCACTCATGTCATTTCTGTTCTGTGCAGGGCGGATCAAGAATCCAGCAAAGGAACCCGAATCCACTACAGGAGCCAGTGCGCTATGGCTGGCCCAGCTATGCTCATTCTTCATTTCTTCTACCTACGTGGGCACTCTTTCAAAACGTGCTTAATGGGAGAGAACACTAAGACATAAAGGAGAAATAAGTGTTTTAAATTAGTTAAAATGTTAGAAAAAGTCTTAGTGAATTCGGCTTCAGAAGGAAGGGAGGGAAAAATTTAAAAAACGCAAAAAAAAAACAAGACCTACCCCCCATGTAGGACCCATGATAGACAAAGGTATTGACACCTTTACATTGGAAGGGTGTTTTTCTTGGTTCAGAAATTTAGTACCTTAAATTCACTCTCCACCTTGCATCCATGTATTTCCCTGCACCCGCTCCATCTTACCCCATCTCTTGATAGTTTTTATGTGGTCTCCAGGACATACACAGGAGGCAGCAGGTATTGTCTTATGCTACATTAAAACTTTGATATAGATTTAGAAGAAAAAATAAAGTTCTGATTTCTAGTTGTAATAGTTCTAGTGTTCAATCTTTTAAAAATGGATCACAAATAGCACCAAAAAGGTAATGAGTAATCTTATACTCTAGGCTGTTTATTTTCCTCCATGAATTACATATATGGCTTTGTTTACCTGCCAAGGCCGATAATCAATTTTAAGGCACAGTCTAATAGAAAGATATTCTTTACGTTCGTGAAGAGAAATATTTCAGTTCAATAAACAGCCATTGCTTGAAACGTTCCCACAATGGGTCTTCTTTGGGTTTGTTTGTTTGTTTTTTGAAGAAGGGGATGTGGGGAAGCTTTTTTTTTTTCATTGTACCATTTGTTGCCTTCTAGCAGTCTGAGGAACACTGTCGATAGTGACGAAATGAAACGGCTGTCAAGTTCACATAATGTGACTTCCCCTACTCCCTTCAGAAAAGGTTTCAAGTGTCTGAAAGGCCATTAATAATTTAAATCTGAACTGATATTTTGAAATGTAGTTTTTATAACTATGTCATATGCTCAGTTTATTACAAACAAAACCAATACTTTATGTCTTGTTTTTAATTATTTATTTTTAAGATATTTTGGTCTCTATTTCTACCTTGAGATACGTACTAAGCCCTAGCATGACTTCTGCTTTTCTCCCTGTGAAGCTGCGAAGAAAGAGCAGCGTGGGAAATTCAAAAAGACTAAAGGTTGCAAATTCCACAGCTCTTCTAAGGCTGCAGAGAAAGCATTATGAAAGGCTGCAGAAAATAAGCTGTGCTGGAGCATCCCGTGACGCACAGCAGGGATGGGGGCCTTGGCGACGCGCGTGCTGGTGGGAGGAAGGGAAGCAGTGGCAGCCACCCCAGGGAAGCTCAGGAAAGGGACTGTGTGCCTAGTATCACGTCTGGGGGGCTTGGCTGCACAATAAGCTATTGCCTGGGTTCTGTAACAAGAATAAGATAAAAACAAATTCATTTAAAAAATGTACTTACCGAAAGGTTAAAAATAAGCCATAATTATGGTTATGTTTGGCATTATTTGTTGCCTGCTGGCTGCCTTGGGGTCGGGGCCATTACTACAGTAACTCTGGCTTGAGTTAAAAGCATTTGCAAGCGGAGTATGGCATTTCCACAATAACCAGGCTCTTCAAGAAGCTGTTCCTCAGAGATGCGAGATAACTTGCAAGCTCCCGGGCAGTAGCAAAGGCAGAGACAATATTTGCAATGTAAACTCAGTGGGACAAGAACCACCTTTATGCTTGAAACCTAGCAAAACAGGATCCTTGTCTATAACAGAGACTCCTGATGCCTGTAAATAGCAATACCCAAGACAGAAACAGATCTGACTTTACTACTTCAAACACATATAAGTTCAGTAGCAGAATACTTCTGTAGAAGTAAAACTGACCGTACACAGTAGTAAAATTAAACATACTTCTGTTATCACTACAACTGCCTTGCATATGACACAGAGGAATGAAAAGTTCATGCCAATCGCTGCCACTGTTATGGTTATCACCTTGTCACTCACAGTGACAAATAATGAAAACGATATTTTGCAATTAATCCAAGATGAAAAAGAAAGGATGTAGTACTACTAACACATTCCCGCTCTACACACATATGATCCGTTCATAACTAATAGCATTAACCTGTATTTTAGACTTATTTAGAAAAAAAATCAGAAAACAACTCAT
Organism: Tinamus guttatus; assembly: GCF_000705375.1. The sequence continues at coordinate 176,731 of NW_010587557.1, read as the reverse complement.
ACTATTGTTATCAACAAATGAATTTTATTTAAATTAGGAAGTGACTAGCAACCGAAAATCAGTCCTACTTGGTTTAACTCCTAATGGGCAATTTAAGTAAGAGGACTTTTATTAAAAGCCCAAGTGCTCACGTATCACGGAATGCTGAATTTTGCAATTTTGTCTTAGAAATCAATAAAAAAATGAAGAGAACACCATTTAGCTAACATCATCCTGATAGATAACTGTGCTAAGAACATTAGCTAGATGCAGAGTCACTTACCTTATGTGTTTTGCACATTTATGAGGACAGTTTGGATTTTCTGGCCATTACATCTTTTATGCACTATCTAGACTTGTTTATTTTTCTATTCAATTTCCTTCTTAAGCAGTTTTATAAGTGTGTCTTGATTTTCAGTAAATTGAGGGCATCTTTTATAATCTCTTTATATATATATATATATATCTGCATTTTCTAATAAATACTAGAGCCAGTAAAATAAAATCTTCCCTAGATTGTCAGTATGACCCTGTCTGATTTAACAAATTAAGAGCATGGATTTCTGAGTGGCTTTAGAAAAAACAGGTCATAGAGTCACTAAACAAACACAGTGAATGTAAAAAGTTAATGTTCAAAACTGTTTTTATATTTTCCTTGTATTTTCTGAAGTTATTTTTCTATTCACATGACATTGTCTGTGATAGTGAATCATTAATCCATTTACGTGACATAGATATAGTAATCTAAAACATTCAGAATACTCTATAATAAAATCCTTGGGGGGGGACGGGGAAGGAAGGGAACTCCAGTTAAAATGGAAAGACACATTGATTGCATAAAGGACAGAAGGTTTCAAATTTTCAGTTTCAGGAACATTTTTATTGTTTTACAGTGTCCTTTCAAAGCACCCTCATATAGGCACCCTCAAAACAGAATATTTTCTAAGCAGAAGTCATTTATGTTTTATCTGTGAAATTAAAAAAAAATCATACAAAAGCAAAAATTACAATGAAAGAAAACAAAATTTCTTCTGTGGGGAGGAGGGGAGTAAGTAAAGCTAAGCTAATAAGCATGAAGAAATGTGAGACTGTCAGAATTTCTAGAAATACACTACATTCCGGTTATATTGGAAATATGAGTGATTGGAATATTTTTGACTGTTCATAACCAACTACAAGAAAAGAATGAAAGAAGGAGGAATATAAAAGTAACACTTTTGTTTATGAAAACACAAACTCATACCTAGAAATCCTTGAAAATTCACAATGGGACTAGAAGCTTAATCTCCATGATAAGGGCAGTGAGTCACAAGCAGTGTGACTCTGTCAGACTCTCTGCACCTTTTCAGGAAGCCTTAAAATTATGGAAATTCATATTAGTTACAAAACTCAAGGCATTTCTGCCTAGAGAGCATTGTTAGTGGCTTCCTGTTTCAGTCGGGTAACATACAAAATAAAAATAAATATATCCAGTCTCGTTGGTTAATGACTGCTTAAAATTTGAAGCATTCCTTCTTAAGACTCTCTCAAAGGAGCAAGAAGTTTACATGGGCAAGATGTTAAGCACAGACGCAACGTAAAATATTAGGGTTACTGAAGAGAAGGAATAAGCAGACAACAGGTAAGTAAAAAGAAATAAACTTTCCTTTCTTCTGTACTGCTATTCAAAAATCCTATGAGGAGGCAACACATCTGTATTTTCCCACACACACACAACCATATGGGCCCATAGGTGCTCATGCTTGTGTAGAGGAACTGACATAATCAAGACTATCAGATAGCCAGCCAAAACTTTTTAAAAAGCAAGAAAACACTACTGTACCATATACTGATTATTTCAGGTGCATTTTTCAATGCCTTCAAAAGCAAAGTTAGTGTGACATGTTATCACACAAACTTTTAGAACAACAGGTTATTTCTAAAATATTATCTTAATCTTTATGGGCTCCAGTCAAGGATATGGGGAAAAAAACTCGTGTAAAAAGCTGATAGAATTATTTCAACTCTAGTTCAGCTTATCTGAAAAAAGAATCACATGACATTCCAGTTTATCACACTAAGAACTCCTATTTATTGCAATACATGACACTTGGGAGCTATAGTTTTGAGGGTAGCAGGATGAACAAAGCCATTATTGTGTGGTGAATTCTTATGCTTATTTTAAAACACACATACACCAAAACACACAAGCACACACCAGGATAATGTGTCATACAGATTAAAATTCTATGCTTCCTTCTATAATGGCAAAAACATGGACAGAGATTCACTAGGAACCAAAATGATAAAGAGGAAAAGTCTGCCGAGGCAGTCTTTTTAAAGATTTAGAGAGATGGTCCATGTGAAAGACTTTCATTTCTACATTTCTATTCTTTGCACAGCGTCATTTATTTTTAAGCAACTCAACTCATGAGTTAAGCTTCATCATCATCATCAGGACAAGAATAGAATTTCTCAGCTTGAAAAAACAAAGAACACTTGGGTGCAAAGAGGCAGGGGAAAAGGACAGACCAAAAAGAATACTACTAGAGAAACTAAAGGAGGTGCTATAAAGACTTAGGAGGGGCACAGAGGGGAAAAGAGGTACTTGCCACACTGTCACTGCCTTGCTTCTGCTGCGACAGCAGCATCTAGCCGATTTCACTACAGAGCTAAATTGAATGAACTGAAAAGGAAGTATGAAGGAAAAAATAGACAAGATATGATTTATTATGTACTATATAAGAACCACTGGTTTAACTGTCTGCATTTTAGAACATCCTGGCAAATAGAAACATCAGTATTTAACATATAGCTACCAAAAAAAGTCAAGCCGTACTTGCTGCTCAATTAAAAAAACAAACGAACAAACAAACAAAAAAAACAAAAAAAAAAAACAAAAAAACACACACACACCCCTATTTTGAGGAAGTAATATGAAAGAACTAGTAGATCCTAGAAAGTTGCAAGTTCAGTGCTAAAATATTTAGGTAAGACTATGTTTGAATTGCTGGAGAACACCACATGTCCCCTCTAATGAGCAGTAAGTCTAATAAATCATGACCAGTGAAATCGTGAGCTCCGAGGGGGGTCTGAGGATGATCTACTTCTTCATCTGTGACAATTAATGTGTCACCCTAACAGAAGCCTGAGGCAAAATTCCTTATGCCATTTTTTATGCATGTATTGTTTTAAAACATATCTTTTTGAAAATTACACTTGACATTTTTTTAATGGACTGACTTCCACTCCAACCAACCAGCATTATAGAATGATAAAGACCCCATAAGAATCACCTTATGTTGTATTTTCCCCTCAAAATATCATTTCTGGTGTCCATTTGACTTGCCACCAGTAACTCATAACATAGGAGGATATCTTTCTAAAGACTTATGTTGTGAATTTTTCATGATTAAAAGCAACGTAATATATTCTATAGTTGTGACCTACATTCACAAAGCGAGGAAATGTAAATGTGAGTGAAGGAATAGCAAAGCAATAGCAAATAGCAAGAGTATCAAAATGTAAATATCTGTTCTACTGGCAAGCATTTTTTTTTAAGTTCTCTCCTCTCCCAGCCCAAGACTGATACAATTCATAGCCTATGTTTGCCTAGTAAGTCAGTGTCTAATTGCATACTTCATAATATGTCTGTAGTGTAATTTTCTTTGCGACCCTTTTTCAACAGTGGTCTGCAAGTAGATTGCAACTTACACTATTTCCCTATTTCTTGCCCTCTCCCCCTGGTTCTTACTGCCATCATGTATTTTGTGGCACCTATAGACAAGCAGCACTACTCACAAATAGGCTTAATGAAAATCAGCAGATCCAGCCTGAAAGCATCTCTTTTCATATAAGAGGGAAGAGAGGAAGCAATTTGCAGCAGTAAAGGAGCACATGGACAAGAATGCAGGAGCAGTTTTGGGCTACCATCTCCATTCACCCACCCACACTCTGTCCTAGGAGAGTGTAGGTGTGTAGTCAAGTTGGTAGAGGTGAACACATGCCCTTGCCACCTATCTATGGTTTGTCATCAGCATTTTAATTTAAATCACTAGTGAGGGCACAGTAATGCTAAGGTATAGTTGCTGGCTGTCTAATAATTGCCTAGACTTTATATTGATTCACCTTACAGAAAATAATTGCCATTGACAGCATTTTTAAATGCAAGTGCACATAAAACTCCTGATCACATCATATTTTGTTGTACTTCATCATTTTAAAAGCTCACAGTCTACAATTTTCACCTTGCCAATCTACAACTCCCAAATGTGCATGTGCCACCAGGCATACTGCTGATAATACCTGCAAAGGAGAGGTTGTTTGTCCGAAGTCAGAAGTGAGAAGAACTCAATAATTTATTAAGAGTTTTTGAATGCCTGAATTTTGCAACAGTGGTATCTCTCCACCATCAAATATCCAAACCAGGGAATGTACAAAGTAAGAGAAGGTCAACTTCTTATGGTAAAGTGCTGGGTCATGGTCCAGTGAGGTCCAGGAGCCAGTATCCCTCTCCTCTGTGGCTGATTTTCAAGGCCATGAATAAAGATTAAATAAGAATTCACCACTTGACTCCAGTGTCCTACCCAAAGGCTTAAATCTCCAGTCCTTTCACAGCAGAAATAATTTCACTGCCTCAATGGCGGCAACATCCACAGTCACTGAGCGATGAGGAAAAAAATGGATACAATAAACTGCTAATGCTGCAAGAATGAAGACCTTCAGCTACCACACAAATAATTAGGAAGTTAGATCAATATTTGGGATGAGTATTCTGAAATCCTGAATCAAAAAGAAAGCATATTTTAAAGGTAGGGGAAGATAGAAAAGCATCTCCAACTACATTTAAAATTCTCTCACTATTTGTATTACGTTAGAAGAACTCACAAGCAAATCTTCCAGTATCAAGATCTTTGTTTTTTTTTATTTCAGCGATTTGAGAAGCAACTAAAGCATGTGAATGGCACACTACAGGTGTCCGCCTACCAGAAAAACTTTGGCACTGATTAGGAAATTATGTGGTGAAAGTTGAGTTTGAATGTCAGAAGCTGCTTATAGGGCTGTTCACGTGCTTTTCCAAAGCCCTCCAAGGGTCCTAGAGGCTTGTTGTCAGCTATTCCTGCAAACATCTGCACTTCACCAGTGAAGACAGCTGCCCTGTCGTGACTGCAAGCTCGGGAGTATAAGCACTGCCTAGGCACCTTGTAAAGCCAAGTCTTATTTTCTAGGTGTTCCCTGCTATTCTAGTATCAGCCTGCTTCTTCAAATCTTGCAGAGCTGCCCAAGGCCTCCAATCCTCTACCTAACATCCAAGTCCATGTTTCCTGCTGCATGGGTATATGTCAGTGTTCACATGCTTCCTGAAGACTTACAATCATTCATGTTATTATATACTTCTGAAAAAATAAGAGCTTTGGCCAAAGTCTGACAGAGCCTGACATGAGGAGACTACAAGAGAAAAATGAAGATGACAGAAATCCCCCTGTGAGGTTCCTATGAAACACGGCAACACGAGGGAAGATAAAACACTGAGTTTTACTCTAGCTTACGCTAGGGAACTCCCGTGGACTACATAAAACTACTGAGGTCCTATATTAAAAACATAGCCAATCCTCTTTGTGATGAATTCATAAGCATAGGAAACTGCCGCACTGCTCACAAAACAGATGGGTAGCGCTGGGCAGTCCTGGCTTTGAATGCACCTGGCAGTCAAACATGCATCGTCTTTCCTAAAGCTCGCTCTTCGTGTGGTTCCTCAAGCATAGATGAAGAAATACAAGGGGTTTTGTTTGTTTTTTGATTAAGCATTTTGTATGGTTCTATCCATACTGACTTTTAACACTTTTCTATGCATAAACTGTTGTTAAAGAAAAAAGAAAAATGGCAATTGTGTAATTTATTCCATCAGAAGAGTGACAGTTAAGAGCTCTGCACAAGAAATGTTTATGAAACAACACATGTTAATGAATACCTAGGGACTCTTCATTACATGAATCAGTGACACAATAGCCAAGCGATTAGTCAAAATGCATATTTAAAGAGCCTTTCATATGCATATCACGGCACTGACAATGCAGCCCTTGTGGCCTGTTTTGTCAGGGGCCTAGTTGGGGGATGCTTTTGTCCAACCATTCCATATGCATCAAGTAAATTGGTGAAATAATACAGCATAATGTCTCCTTCAGAGACATAATCTACCACAAAAACACATACTTAGGGTTCAGGTCAGGCATCTGTACAAGACCAAAGTAAGCTGAAGTGCATGCAGGAGAGAACGAGATGGTGAAACATGGAGCTGCCTCCACCACCGTGTAGGGCAGAGAGTAAAAGGAATAACCTCTAACTTCACTGGTGTGACAGTGGAGACCTCCAAGAACTCAACGTTAACCAAAACCCTAACATTAACTAAAACGGTATGAGCCTATGCCGAGACACAAATAAGATAACAGCAGACACAGAAAGACACTGGCATTTTCAAAACCACAGTCTTGTTCCCCTGTGTGATATGTCAGAAAGCAGCAATAAAATCTTGAAACTAAATCTATTAAAAAAAAAAAAGGGGGGGCGGCGGGGAGGCTATTTTGCACAGGGTCCTCGTTTGCTGCTCTACCAGGAGAAGGCAAAGCTTGTGCATGTTGTGAGAACGCAGCGGGACCGGGTGTGCAGCGGGCACCCAGAAACTAGCTGAGGATTATGGAGAAATATTTTGTTTCTTATCTGGCTTTGAGATAGAAAGCTTTAAGTTACTGTTGTTTATGGTGTGTTATTAGGTAAACATAGAGGGAAAAAAATGTAATTTTGAAAGGTGACCGTTTTCCTCAAAAATCACCACTTCTTTTAGAGGACTGTTCTGAAATATTATGAACACTATACTATCAAAACTATACTGCAAAGAAGTGCTTCCCCACAGTCAAAGTATTGCTTATCTGAAGTGTACAAGCCTTTAAGAGAAAATATAGTAATAGCTTGAAATGATGATTCTGTGATTCTTTGAAATGACTGAAAGCAACCAGAAAATATAACTTGCAGAAAGAACACACAAAAATAAAATAAAATAAAATAAAATAAAATAAAATAAAATAAAATAAAATAAAATAAAATAAACATTTCACAAGTCTACGGCCTCAATCATGCCCAAGCAGTGGGGGATTCTTCCTGAGAGCAAGGCATGCCGCAGCTGGAGCTCATTAGCAATAGCTTTATGTTATATTCCTAATAAATTAAATAACATTGAGAAATGAAGTAATTTGGCTATTAAACCTAGCATTTACATTATTTACGACTCCAAAAACTTCAACATGCTATACACTCTGTTGATCTGTGATGAAGCCTAATACATACTCTGATTTCATGCTACTTTGAGTTAGCCCAAAGAATTGGCCGTCTGAAATAGTATGAAATAATTAAAATACACGGCTCACCATTAAATTGCACATAAAATATATTAAATTCCAAGTTTATTATTTTGTGAGCCAATGGATAAACCCGGATAAAACTTTCTAAAATACACATGAAAGTCTAAATGGACTACTTTAAAGACTATATAATTGCTATTAGAAGAAAAAAAACACACACAAACACACACACGCTACTGGCAATTACATTATTCAATAGTTTTCTGAAACTATTAAACTTCTTTCACATTTCCCCCTCCCTCACAAATTCCAGTTCTTTGGTAAACACTCCTTTAGCTTTTACTATGGTGTTAAAAAAAAAAAAAAAAGTGGGATGCTTCTTGCTCGGGGGAGAGGTTTTGAATAGAACAGATGTCCAGAGGCCCCACAAAAAAAACTCCCCCCGCTCTGAGAATAAGGGGCTTTTTGTGGCCAAGGAAGAGGAATTCAGAGGAAGAATTTATGGAATTGGGAGGCTACAATAGAAGGGTAGCTTCAATGAGGAGAAAGAAAGATGCTGCAAAGAGGATGGAGGCCTCACCAGCTAGACCAGCAGGAAGCAAATTGCTGAAACAGTTGTTGGATAAAATATATTAACAGCTGTTGGACTAAGAATAGGAATTCACAAATTCCCACAGGCATGCACGCACCCTAACCTCAGCCCTACACCATCGGGCTGCCCCTCTCTGGCCTTCCCATCCGTGTATTGGTGCAGTTTCAGCAAAAAAATGATTCTGCATACAAAAATGGGCTATTAAATAGGCGCTTAGGGCGCTCATGTTTCTGAAGTGAGAGAAGGGCAATGAAGCCGTCATCCATTTCAAGAGAGTGCATGTTAAAGGAAAATGGTGGCCACAGCTGAACATGCATTGTCCTGCGTTGAAGATGTGCTAGGCAGACTCTGAACTCTATGGACTATAAGATAGCAAAAGTGAAGCTCCTCAAAACACACCTTTCCCTTCCCCCTAAAATAAATTAAAATAAAAAAAAAATAAAGAAAAAATAAAGAAAATAAATAGATCTCACACAGTGAATACCCGCATGTCTGGGTTACACAAGTCGGTCTCTCACACTGGTAAAATGTTATTATTAATTAAAGATAGGAATAAATAAAACTGGAAAGTCTCATACGCTACAATGATCTTGAGTGGGTGTCCTTGTTTACGGGTTCTTTTAGGGTTATCAGCATAAGATTAATGAGGGTGATCAGGCAAAAGGTGCTTCATTTATTAGCTCATTTCTTTTCTCAGGACTTGGGCAGCTGTTCACCACAGATAAAAAGCATAGCGCTCTCTATAAAAGGTATGCAAGCCTGTATAGTTTTGTGGAAACTAATAACAATAACAAACATTGTAATTTTTAGAAGTTGACTTTGCCTTCTTTGAAGGGATATACCCCTCATACAAATATTTTGCTCTATACATTGTATCTTTCAAAAATTACAAAATGTATTTTGTTAGTATTGTTCACACTTTAACGCAAACACAGTAATTACACCTTTAGGACCCTAAGCCTTTGCTAACACCTCACACTATGGCTTGTAAGAGTAGTTTTCAGTTGTAGATTTCCTAGCAATTTGTATTTTAAAACAGAAATAAAGGGAAATTACAGGTATTGTCCTGGAGCTTATGAACTTGTTCAGATCTGGTTAAGCACAGAATGCTCAAGCTCACTGCAATTTTGTACTGCTGGGGGTGGAATTTCTTTTCCCATGTTACATTACCAACCATGGGACTAGCAGCGCAGCATGCAGTGAGCTCAATCCATTAAAGCATTCAAGTGCCCCTGAAGCTTGGTGTTCATCACCAGCACTCTCAGCACTGCCCTCCCACTCTCCCAAAACTGTGCTGGGCTGTACAAAAGGGAAGGAAATTCCATGCACACACTCCACACAGGCAAGAAATAATTCACAATAATCTGCCAGCATTAACCTTTTGCTCAGGCATAAATTTTGCTAGATTTAAAGCACTTTACAAAGGTGCAAAGGTCCATTTGTATTAAACAAATGCTGCATCAGCAATTTGACAGTAGCAAGAATACTAATGCTGAGAATAACTACTCCTCTACTGGACTTGATCTTTATTGCAATAAAATAAAGCTTGGCATTTTGGCCTGGCAAGATATCATTCATAACCAACTATTATTCTTATTTAGCTTTAGAAACCTCAGACACACAATTAACAGGAGATACTCACAGGTTTGCACATCCCAGATATAAAGATCTATGTCAGTTCTGCAAAGACTAACTAGTTATTGGCAGCCATATGCTTTAAATTTGCCCTTACAGTGTGCAGCACAGCCAAACAGAACAGGTTGGATTTAAGAACAGCACAGGCCGCACTTGAGACATTACCTAAGGTAAGGCATCAAATATATCATCAGTGTATTATAATCCTTAGACGTCCCCAAGCCAGCTGTTTGTATACAAACTATGTATATGTATAGAAAGCCTGTTGTTCACTAAAACACTTACTCTTCCTCAAAATAACAAAACACTTAAATCCACAAGTCATTCGCTTTTCAGCCACTTTTACCATTTCATTTGTATTCACAGCACTTTCTTCATTCAAATAAAACAGGTTAGCTATTTTTAGCCATGACACTATGCAGGTTTAAATATTGATTAAAACAAGTACTCCTCCAGCACTTCTATTTGAAGACCGTGCACAACATGTGTTTGCTGCTGGACCAAGCCACACATAACGCGGTGCCAAAAGATTTTTAAACAGGCATATCTGAACTTCATCCAAGCAGAAGCTACACTGACTCTTTGCCAAGAGCCCAAAGCAACAACCAGTGACTACTAAATACAGTCTTCTTCTTATTACAGTGGGATCACTCTTGCACACAAGGCCCTGGGTACAACACTGCACTGCATTTTCAAATCCGTATTCAATCACAAGATATACCCTCATATCAGGGATGAAAGAAATGGCAGATTATTTTGTAGATTATCACTTCTGAAGGTACAAATATTTCTGTTCACTGTAACAGACTCAAGTTACTCATGCTCAGACCTTACTACCTTGACAATTTCAAACTCAATGCTCTTTCAAGAAATATTGCCTATGATGTCTTTTCACTATTTAAATCAACTTTCGTCAGTTTTGGTCTTTCAGAAGGGATTAAATAATATGCTTTGTTTCATCTCTAAACACTCTAAAAGGCACTTACGCCTTTATCCTCTTGTCTGTGCAAGTGTCATGCTGTTAGTGCATTTTGAAATCGAAAAGAGAAAGAAAACCTACCAATCAATTTTGTACAAAAGCGAACAAAATAATCATCAACTCCTCATCCTGTTTCTCTACCTAACATTTCTTCCTACTGCTGACAAGCCAGAGATTTTTGTTTTAGTAGAGAAACAGTCTATTAAGTGACAGCAATTATAACAAAACTGCCCTTTCACTATTTTTTGAACTAACAAAACTAATGGAAGTTAATAATAATGAAAATCTTGGTACAGGCATAAGTAGTCACCTCTCTCCAATCTTCTGCCAGACCAGCATCTTATTGCACTATTAATGCACCAAATAGTAGCAAGCAGTAAGCAACAAGACCCCAAAGGTGATTAGAGTAATCTTATAATCTTTAATGGCACATTAAACAACATAGGAAATGCTCACGACTCGTACTGGTGAAGTCTGGCATGACCTTAGCAAGGTAATTCTAAATCCAAAAATTTCAGCAAAAACAGTTTCACGCATGTACTACATGCTGCACCCTGACAACTCCTCTTTCACAAGCCCAGCCACTGCATGGTCTTCCAGAGCTGATTTAAATATGCAGATGACTTAAGCATCAATTACAAAGTTGATGAATAATTCATTATGCAAGTCCAAAAGTCACACAGCTAGCGTGGAAAGTAAGGTTGCTCAGAACAGCAAAGTATGTGTTAAAGCCCTGGGCGACACCACACCAGTCAGTACGTTGCTACTGTCAGGCATAAACTTCTAATTAGGGCTTCAGAAGTACACCAAGTTACTACACACATTGGCGGGGGGCGGGGAAAGTACGTCTCCACTAAATACTGGCTAGGAATGAAACTTTCACTCTCACAAAGAATATCTTTTTAAAAAGCCCTCAAATGACTTGCCTACACCCCTTCATGAGAGTCAAATTAGAAAACATTATTCTCCCAGCTGCTCCGTTTCTTAGGAAATGTCACCTTTGGAAATGCAGTCCTGATGCCCTTAGATCAGAGAAGGCTGTTATTGACAGATTGTCTTTTATTTTCTCCAACAGAGAAACCATTCCTTAACATTGGCTCAAAAAGAAGCAAGTTCTTAATATCAAATTTACTAATACAATATTCAGCTCTCATCTGATACCGAGGCAAGATATAATTCATCTGATGTAAACACTACCTGCCTCTCAATAAGTGCCACGGATATTGCTTGAACAGGCAGGGCTCTGACCTCTCTTCTCCTTTTGACACCCGCATCCAGCACACCTTGATGCACAGCTATCAAGTGTCAGCATCTACTTGAAAGCCTTCTCCTCTACCAGCTCACATTGGCCCCTTTTAATTTGAAGCTATGGGCCACAGAGTAGTGAATAGAAAGATGCAGACACTAAACACCTGTATCCCCAGAACGATCCTCGATATCGTTATGAGTAAGCCCAGTTCTGCAGCTCACTGTGAATAAATTGTGTGCCTGAAATTCACAAGGCAAGAGCATGATACCCATGGGGACATTGCACCCTCACCCACCTAAAATAAAAGCCATCCTACAGTGGCAAAAGGACATGCCCATCCAAGAACTTCCTTTACATAACAGAAACATTCTTTTGAGCTAATATTCAATCTGTAGATTATATATAGTGGAAGCTCTCTACTAATTACTACTGCTTAATTTTAAGGTGTCCTGTGCAAAAAAAAAAAAAAATGCAGACAGCTGAACGTCCCATGGGACACAAGCATCACTGGTACTACACAACACTAATTCCGCCTTATCCTGGCCCATTCCGTTATCCTCCAAAGCCTTCTTGGGCAAATGGCTCAATCAAGTGCTCTCTCTCTCCTGCTTTTTTATGACTAGGAGAGGTGATGTCTAATTTCCTAAGTAGTAACCTGCATTTTCAGCAAAATAGCCTTAAAAAAAAATGTTGAGTTTGTATGCAGGCATGGTGGCTGCTGCCTCCATTTTACTGTGGGGTACCTATACATTGTGCTCAACCAACATAAAGAAGAGAAATAAGGTGTTTTCACAGTTCTTGATAAAGTTTATGTCAACATTATAGGCTCTTTCAAAAGTTACTCAAAGCGTGTTTGTGGGGAAAAGAGAAAAAAAATCCTCCCTCTCCCAAGCATACACGCATACCTCCTCCACTCCTCATAATAGCTGTATCTATATGTAAGACTTAGTCTAAACAAGCCTATTGCTGTCTGGGCCATTAAAAAATATATTAAAAATACGAATAGGAAAAAAAAGAAGTAGCAAGCACACGAAAAAATACACTGAATTTGTCATACAGACACATGTCAAATCTCACTGATGGAACAATCAGAAGATTCTCTTAAAAAAAAAACTTAGTTCCACCATACCTTTCACTAGCTAGTAATTATTTTTCCTTTTGTTTAGTTATACTGGGCACAAATAGAAAATGCATTCAATATTTTCATCCAATAATGAGAATATAACTACACCTACTCTATTGAATCTTCTACTTGCTATCAGATCCCCAAAGGAACAAACCTCTCCAGTTCTTCTTTGGCCTGCACCTTCAAGAAGGGCTGAGTTTTCACAGCTTTATTCTGATATTTCCTAATATAATCTAAGCTTTGCCTAAAAGTATATTCTCTCTCAATTTTGATGTACAGAATTTGTACACGTCTTATGCATTGGCACCTAGAATTTTAGAGGCTGAAATTGTGCAATTCAAAGTATCTCCCCCTCAAAAAAATCTGTTTTGAAGTATGATATTTAACTGAATGGAAGCCTGTGTCCTCAATAAAATTCCACCAGTTAAGCAGAGAAAAAAATAGACAGAGAGAAAGGGGGAGAGGGGAGCTTTTTTACCCTCTTATTTTGACACATTAGTATTTAATAACATGCTAATTCAAATAAACTGTAATATATTATGTAATTTGAGAATCTAGGAAAATGAGAACAAAAAAACTCTTCATTTTATTGTAGGGCAGCATTACTGATCCTCCTTCTTCCAGGAGGATCAAGGTGTAACATAGATTAGCCAACAAAAGTCATATGAAATTTCTTTAGAAATATAGAAAAGATACATTTCTCTGATATGCTTTACCTACAGGGACATACTAAATAATAGTTTAGATAGTAGTAGTTTAAAGAAGTACAGTTGTTTATTTGCAGGTCTTGTGTCAGCTCTATGCTCCTGGAAACACTTTACCACAAATGAACTTGTGACCACAGGCTGGTGAATCTGTTGCACAGCCTTATTCAAACCAATGGGTGTAACCATCTCAAGCTTAGCTTTTCCTACATCAATTGTAAATCAGAAAGATTGCAAGATCATGTACTTCCATGAAGGCGTGCTCAAACTATTTCTTGTAGTCACACTCATTAACTGCCCCAAATAAAATATGTGTACAGATACATACACACTCCTCTACTGATACATTAAAAAGTAAAAGAATAAGCTACTGTTTCCAGGTACTAATTCTAAAGTACTTGACTGAGCATAAGGCTCAGTATATGGATTTCTAGTCCAAATTATTAACAACCACCATAAAATAATCAGTAAGTGCACTATTACTCTGTATGTTCAAAGATGCATCTTTGTCTGCCTTTTTCTCTTGCTTATCTAACCTATTTCAAATGTTAAACTTCTGTACTATGTAAGTGAAAATATTTAATTCTGAAAAGCAAAGGGGAAAGGTTTATGTTATTATAATTGAGTTTAAATTCTTTATTCTTTAAGCCCCAAACAACGAGAGCATCACTGAGCATCTGTCAAGAATTTCAAAGCCTTAAACTGCTCCTTTATAAATTTTAAGAGCCATACGTGAACAATTTGAAATCTTTTGATGTTAATAAAATTATTGTAATATATTCAATTTGGGATTTAAAATTAGAAGATGTCTGAAAGTTCAGTATAAATCCAAGACGAGAAATAAATTCAGGACAGTGTTGCTGGTGAGCTACATTTTTTCGGCTCTTGTGGCATCCAGAAGTCTCAAGGCATCAAGAAGTCTTGCAATTCATAATTGCAAAAGAACAAATAGCTAAGTAAGCCAAGAAGCAAAGATATCTCAGGAAGTCAGCACCTTATTGAAAAGGTCTTCCGCAATCTCTTCATGGAAAGAGGTCTCACTCATCAAAGGAAAAGCTGATGCTCATAGATACATGTACCCACACATACAGCAGCAAGCATCTCATTAGTAGACAGTGTGGTATGCACCCATTTAAAAAGGACTTCCTTATGTCTTAAACACCCAGCTTTTATGAGATACTCAGATATGCCAATACATATGCAGTAAAGCAGGATGTCAAAGTCGCATTTCATTAACAAAATCCTATAGAAATATCTTTTGAAAACATGTAACCATCAACTTAGCTTTCTATTGGGACTCAGAGGTTTAAAATAGTCCAAAAGACCTTAGATGCTTTTACAATTGAACAGTGGAAAAATACCCCAATTCTTCTCCTGGGACTACCTGCTACAAAGCCCTCACTTCTCGGCTCTGAAGCCCAAGGAAGAAACAGGAAGTTTTTTTTTAAAAAAAAAAAAGAGGTTTACAGACCCGTGCATCTGTTCTGTTTAATTTACAGCTCAGAAGTTACATGCCACACACTGAAGGGACTGCCTCATCCCTGTGCCACGCAGGAATCTTTGGCAAAGAAGGAAGATTAAATATCTTTGGGTTAATATCTCCAATGTATGGTTCTTGTCTCTTGAACCATGTCTCTTGTCTCTATGCTGCTGAAACACAGCTTGGCTGACCTGGGGGACCCAAAACCTTCCATTCCTTCAGGCTTCCTCAGGTACTTACTCAACTGTCCATCACCCTTCCAATGCTGATGGCTGTGGAAAAATGCATATATATATATAAATATATATATATATATGGGTACTGCGTTTTGCTTAGAGGTCAGCTACTGGACAGACTAACTTGCAGAGCTTTGTCCTGTATCCCAGAACATTGCAAATAGCCAAGCAGGACACTGGAGCTGAGTTTAGGCTCCCATCTGTGTCAGCTCTACCACAACATCACCTCCCCTTGTGGCACCAGGGAATTTCTTTTGAAAATAGGGTTATGAAGTCACAATAACCACTCCATAATTATGATTTAAACTAGCTTTCTATTATAGGCCCAACTTTAATGTTTCTCTGGGGGCAGAGATGAATAAAATTACTTAATTACAAGCACACATACTTGTGAATACTTAGCTGTGCTGCTAGTAACAAGTTATCTGGGTTATGATTACAGTAGATTTGAGCATGTTCCTTGCTGCTTATATCCATTTTATTTAGATAACCCAGGACTGCACAGGGTACTAAAGGTTAAATTGGTATTACAATATTCAGCCCTAACTCCAAGCTGAACCAACATTTCTATCAGGTTTCTCACTTGGTACAGCCTATGCTGTATAGCACACTTGTTAGAGCTGTACATCACCTGTCTGTCCCCCCATTCAGCTGGGGAAAAAACAAACCATGGCAGAAAGCATTAAGCATGCCTTAAGCTGGACAGCTGCAGAATATCACAAGTCTGTAAGGACTGTGCAGCTTAAGCATGGATTTTAATAGATGTAATACTTCTTCATTGCTTGCTAGTCCAAAAATTGTAACCTATGCTATGGCTAAACTCTGGCATCTTTTATGAGTGGTGTGCTAAACAATTAATTAATATCAACCTAGTAGAAGAATTGGAGATAATTTGGATACAATTTGGATTAAAGATATAGAGAGTTTCTAGACTGAGAATTCTCTTGGAGTGAGGTAGATTCATGAAATTTCATTTTAAATAGCTTCATATAAATTTAAGTAATGAAATTAAGAACTGATGAAAGTTTTTAAATTAAGATTTTTTCAAAAAAAAATCTACTGATTAGTTTCAACATTGAATAATTTAGAACCTAAAGGTGAGTACAGTTACAGTTTAACAACTCTAAATCCAGAAAAGAACCATACAATAAAAAAGCTAAGAAAATATTCTGATATTTAATGAATTGCTTGTTTCTTTCCACTTGAGGGAGAACAAAAGAAGATAGCAATACTCGCAGATTTTGCCAGCTCTATAAGTACAGCTGGAAAGACAGTACAGCCCTAGACACAAATACAAGATTTCAGGCATCTCAGCTCACAGCAGTGTTCCTCAACATATTGTCTTTAGATGCCAGCACAAGAAGAGGATAAAGTCAAGCCTCACTGAAAAATGAGACACAATAGATATGCCAATAATTGCTCACTGAGTGCACTCTGGTTTTCTTTAGTGAGAATCCAGTTCAGTACCGGGACGCAAGAAGCAGCTGCATCCCTCAGCAGCGGCCTCCTGGCACCTCTCCTGGCAAGCAGCTCTTGGGCCATAATCAAGCCCTACCTCTCCCTGGAGCTCCTCCTCTCTGTAGCCATGATCGTGCCTAAGCAGAGCTAGAAATGCCCCTTTCCGCTGACTTTACCGCATGGCCGTGGCAATGTATGATCCAGAACACAAAGTTAAACTAGACACTGACACAACAGGTCACTTGTTTCATAACTCTCATTAGATTCTCAAGCTTTATGTTCTCTTTAGCTCAGAAAGATACAGAGTTTGGGAAAGAAGGAAACACACTATCAACTATCAAAAAAAAAAAAAAAGCCCCAGCCCTTTTCTTTTAAGTAAGTTGGGGCCACAAACCAATGTCGATAGCGGATCATTAGGGAAAACACCATATGAAGAATGTTTCTGGCATTGTTTGTCCAGCAGCATATGTACCAATGATAGGAAGTCTAGAGTGACTGTCTTCAGTTGCCTTCAGTTCTGTAATCACCAATTGGAAACAGCATTTCTGATATAGAAGAGCAACAAACCAGAGAGCTCCTCGCCTCTCATGTTCTGAAATTACCCAAATGCACAGCCCATCTACAAATCCAAGCTTTGAATTTTTTATTTGTAATGATGCTAGGGACTTTTTCAGCATCTATTATATGATTTCTTACAGCTCTTGACCATCCTGACTATGCCTTATAAAACCATGCCAAAATGTCTTTTTTTCCCCTCAAGTAAGGTTTTCACAAACTTGTGAAAACATAACCCCTACGATCTAACTTTACTATCCTATCCTTACCTTAGATTTTTTTTTAATTTACTGACTTTTACAGCAAAATTCTGGACACTAACTATTTCAGCTGCAACACACAGTTCAAGGTCAAAGCAGTGCACTTGTTTTGCCCTTTTGTAAAAGGACAGAAATCAGCCTGTGAATACAGAGTTCATTTGCAAAAACCTGTCTCAAAGATACCATCACTAATCCCAGCTGCACAAAGTCTATATCAGTTAATAACCCACACGTGGCTTTTGCACTAGAACAAATTTTACGGAAGTATTAAAACAAGATTAAAAAATAAATACATAATAACACATACTTCTCTATCTCCTTAAATTAGGTATAGTGTTGTATTTGAAAGTAACAAATTCTATCAAATCAACATAAATAGTTATTTATGTACAGAGCTATGTATACACATGGAAATTAACAATTTTTTTCAACATCTGGCTTTATTATTTTGTCATGGCCTTAATTTGTATAGTGCTTATCAGATATACTTTACTGCTTTTCAGTGGTTTCTCTGGCAAGCTTGAGGAAAAAGGGGGAAAAGTAGGTGGGAAATTAGCAATATGTCTGTGAACAGAGATAAAATGTTTTACAGTTGATCACAGTGTTATTCTTTCAGTATGCTCCTCTTTGCTACTAACATAATTGCAACACTTTTCCATTACATGTTTTTGCTTGCAGGATGCATTTTAAGAAACGAATTGGTAATTGGAACAAGGTGCTTACTTCAATTTGAGTAAAAAAAAAGTCAAAAATAAGATGAACAACAACAAAGAAAAAAAAACAAACACTGCACAGGAGATCTTTGTCAGAAGTGTAAGGAAAATGGGTAGTGAATGCATTAAATGTTGCCCCAAATAGAAGGAAAGAAACCACCTATCCCCATGAAGCTACCCTCAGGCTTCACACCTTTGGTTATAGGGTGTTTTATACTACATTTATATATGCATGTATTCCCCCCTACATTTCCCCGCTAAGGACAATTATGGGAAAAAAAGAGAGAGGAGCTAGCAACAACCTAGAGGCCCCCACCACCTCTTCTCCATCCAAGGGTTCTCTCCCTTCTCCTAGCAGTCTATCCCAGGTGATCCTTATATCCTCACCTCTCTACCTTTACCACCACCTTCCCAGGTGCTGCTTATATCTCACCAAGTGTTCCTTGTTAACCTCTAATGGTTGGCCTCAGAAAATCCTTTTATTCATCAAGCAATCAGCATTATTATTTTCATCCCTGGCCAACCTTTCTTCCTATTCATTATTCCTAAAGACAATGTCTTCAGACTCTGATCTCCAACTTCCTTTCTCAGAGACCCCAGTGGTCTGCATCATTCAAAGCCATTAACAACTATTCTTATTTGAGTCTGCTGAAGTTGGACCTACGTGACTGGATTTGGACACAACAGTTCAAGTGCTAGGGACTAAGAAGGGAGGAAAAAAAAAAATGGATGAGTAAAATTGGCTGGTGAAAATATTTCATGTAAGAGTAAGAATTTTAAACTAGCATGTGATATCAGAGCACATGTAAGAAGGGTCATTAGCATGAGTTCAAGACATCTAAAATGGAAGAGATAGGAGAAATTGTTTCCTCTTATGGTTGCTTTACAGACTTCTTTGTTCAGGCCAACTACATGTACAACCAACATATCAGGCTATAGGTCAAGCTATAGTTGACAGGAAGCCTAGACTACAGAAGTATCCAAGTCCTAGATTTCCTTCAGGAGATGTACATCAAGCTCTCTCCAGCTCACTCTGACAGCTGGCACAGACTGCAACTGAGTTAACAATATAGAATTTAACAGAAATAGTTAATTTATAGTTTTGGTAGCTGTGTTCCCATTTATGTTTTAAAAAGCAGTAACCATTCAGCCTTTTCCCAAAGTTTTTCATTATACACTCAAATCATGAACCAAATTAGACTACAAATGTTCATGCACTAAAGTCTTCTGCAGATTATTGTATTTAAATAACAGGTACTGGTGCCATAGAAAAGAAGATATTTGAAAAGAAGTGTCAGTTAATTGAAATCCAATAAAGCAAGCCATGATCTAAGACACAGTTTTACTTATACACAAAAGGAAAGTTTTAAACTGATAAAAGTCACATAATACAAAGATTTAAGACTAAAAAATAAAAAATACACAAGTCCCAAAGGTAAAGGATATTTATATGATGAAGAACAAACTCCTGGCTTTAGGACTATATTTCTTCATTCCTCCTTTCACAAATGTGTTGAATTTCAATAAAACAAAAAATGCAAGACACTGAAAACCTGAAGTTCCCAAAGAAGGGAAAAAGAATCTTCCAGGATCTGTTTCTCACCAAGAAAAGATCTATTTCCAACCATGTGCCACAGACCCAGTTCAAGAACTCATATAGAGCTACTGCTTATATTGCATCATGAAACTTTGTGAACATGGACATGTTGAAAAATATTGAGAGAGAGAGAGAGAGAGGAAAAAAAAAAAAAAAGCCATACACCTTTTTGAAAATTCCCATTTTCATCAAGATCAGGGCTATGTATCCTTCATAAGGGGCTGGAGTGTCTCTTGCTGCACATTACTGTTTGAAGCTGGAGGCCTAAAGCTATTAAAAGTAGCATCTATCAACTGCAGCAGAGCCGAGGAAAGAGACCCTCAAGCTAACTCCAGCTTAAGTCAGCTCCAGCACCAGTCCCAGTCCTGTAGGAGCTCAGCTGAGAAGCAGCACATACTAGTAGTCTAAACCCCAGTAAGTGGCCCCATTACACAGCTAATTCACTTCCAGGGCTAAATTAGTGTCCACATGACACTGCACCAGCCTGTGCAAGAGAAGCAGTTTGCTTAGAAACACCCCAGGGTCTGCTGCACAACCAAGATTACATTCTTACACATCCTGGAGCCATCACCACTGACATTATTTTGAGAACATATGCACAGAGCAATACAGAGATACCAACTGAAAGCCAGTTTGCAAATTCTGAAAGATGCTTAAGTGAGCAGTCACACAAAATCTCACCTCCGAGATCATCTCAAAACAACATATGGAATTCCTGAACCGCTTGTCTACATGAATCCTTGCCTTGCTTAGCACTGCAAAACTGAACAGAAAAGGCTAACTTTATCTCCAATAGAGGACAACAGTTATTTTTGGAGCAAATTTAACTCAAAACATGCAAAGCTATAAGTTTACTTTAATTTATCATCCAGCATAAAGCGGCAACAATTTTGTCATTCACCATAAAAGCATATACTGCTGATCCAGAGATATTTATAACCTGAGTTACAGCCGTTTAAAGATTTTACAACATTTTCCCATTAGAACAGCCCCAATGACACAGGCCTACAGCCCCATAAATTATGACAAGGAGCTTCTACTCAGCTTGCACAGTATCCACCTCTCTTGGTCACAGCAACCAACCTTGGTCACTGGCTACCAACCTTCATTTTCAAAATACCTCCACCACCTCCTTTCCTTAGCTATCAGCACTGGCCCACATATAAATCAGTCTCCTGCCTTATCAGCCCACAATACCCACTTCTGTTGCCCACCTGTTACATTTTATGACAGCTGTGCACTTTCCACACACACACACACAGTTTTTGGTGGTCAGAAGGAAATCCACACAAATTTCTGCAATTCATCTTTAGTGTTCTCCTATATCCGTGAAGAAGTAATGCTGACATTCAGAACACCATAATCACGGTCCAGTGTGGGGCTTATGCAATGCTTTTCATACATGAAGTTCTTCAGGAACATTGTTAAGAAGCCACAAAAATTACAGAGAAAAAAAAACCCCACAGAACTAAAATATTTCATATTTTACATGGATACAGATACATAAAATACAGTATATGTCATAACAAGTTTTTCTAATTGAAAAACATCTATGCATTTTAATCAAGGAAAGGTCAAGCAAAAAAGCACACAATCAGACTTCATAAACAGTTTGTGACAAATTCCACATGATGATTATGAGAGCAAATATATACATGCATATATATATATATATAAAACCACTAATGAGTTGGAAGTTTTCTTGCTACCTAAAATAAATCCAATATACTGTAAATCAAAAAAAAAAAAAAAAAAGGTAACTGCATTCTGACCTGAAAGATAGCATTTTACAGAAAATATCTCATATCTTGGTTTGTAGGCTTCATTTTCTTTATACAATTCAAAAAACACTAAGTGAAGGCATAACTCTCTTAGAAGAGTGTTTGGGAGGGTTGTTTGTTTTTGCAAAATACCCTTGGATTTCAAAAATGGCAGGTCTTTGCTTCCAGCCTTCATCAACATTTCTTCACCTCTCATATAATCTGCATGCACATGCACACAGAGAAAAGACCCTTCTCCAATGCATATGCCAATTCTGCAACATTCGTCTACTTCAAGTCAACACATAAGGTGGCAAGTGAAACCCAAGAACTGAAAAAAGAAAGTGTCATATAACTTCTACATCTCTTGATTTTCACTATACCAAGCTAGATTATTAACTCTATCTAATACAACCAGAACCAAGAAAAATAAAGGAAAGCACAATATGGTCAATAACTTTCTCTCTGGAAAGCTGAACATGGAAAGTTTATGGCAGATCATCCTAGAAATATGCCTGCAGATGGTTCCTGTCCTACAGCTTTCATCTCACCAGTGAGGAGCACAGAGTCCATATTCCCCCTGTTTTCTCCTCACCACTGTACAACACTCTCTGAACTCTTTGGAAACCACTTGGAATTCCAGAACCCTTTTTTCAAAGGGATAAGTCTTTCCATTTTAGTCAAAATTATCAAAAAAAAAAAAAAAGAAGAAGAAGAAGAAGAAAGTAGTACATTTTGCTTACTGACTTCCTACATATTCTTCTAAAGGAAGATACTCTACATACCATCTCTTATATCAGCTCTAAAGAGAGGTTACAAAAAGAGGCCTCTTTTCTTCTGTCCAGTCCACAAGGTGTAGATCCAACACTGCAATTTGCCTATCTACAGCAGACTGTAAAAAGCACTTCTTGTTACCCATTAAAGCTCTTCTTTACTCAAGTTCTTTTGCCCTGAGACTTCCCAATGGCTACTCTCTCCTCAGCTATGTGCAAAAAGACATTTTCCTTAAAAGACAGAGTAAATTGGCTAAAAGCTTTTCATAGTAAGAAATAGAGAAGAGAAAAAAAACACTCATAAAATCAAATCAGAATTTATTTTAGCTTGGTTAGTTTTATGTTGCAAAATCAGTTTAAACAGTACACACTTCAGGCTAGGCTTACAAGGAAAAGTTCAGGGCTCAGCCCAAGCCTGCACTGACCAGGCTACGCAGCTCTCACTCTCCCAGGATGGGACTCTCTCAGGTCTTCCATCCCTTTCCAGGACTGCCACAAGTAAAACAAGTAGCAAATCAACTACAGACAAACTAACAAAACAACCCTTTTTCATAGTTTTAAATAAATGCAACATATGACTCACATACTTGAGAGTCTTCCCTAAACCAGCAGCAGCTCCCACCACCTCACACCCAAGTCTCCTCTGGGAGGCACCAGGTCTGCTCCCTACTGTAATGAAGGCAGGTGCGCTCCTTCCCAAATCCTTTCCTTATCCCCATCACTGGGGTGATGGGGACACCAGGGACACCCAAATCCGTCCTGCATGAAACCCGGGGAGACTTCACAAAAAGTAGAGGTTTTTTGATACCTTCTGTATTTTTAGAAGTCCTGCAAGAGTCTCACATCAGTGCAGCGAATCTACCTAACTGGGAACTATTGCTCCAAATATTTCCTAGCTGACCGTACTTTTCCTCTCTCCTCAGATCTTATCTCACAATGCAAAAACACTGCTTTTCATTTTATTGGAAGTTGTCCAAAGTAACGTGAAGCCAGATAAAGTGTATTCTTCCTCTTTAAATCCTAACAGTTTTGTCACTAAATTATTGGTGTTTGAAATATTGCACATTTAAACAAGCAGAAATATATTTAATAATTTGCATAATGTATCCTGAATCCTATGGCAATGATAAAACTTCATCTACCTAAACCCTCCCATAAAGCAAAAAGCAAGCGGTTGTCTCAATTTATGTTAAACATAAGTTAAAAGAAAATTTTTGCTTTCTGTATGCATGGAAACTAACAGACTTTAGGCAGATGAAAGAACTGTGTACCTATATATTTTCTATATGTTATAAATCGCTCCTAATGCATAAGGAGAAAAAAAAAAAAAACACAAGAAGGGACTCTGCACATGAAGTAGAAAGGATTTCAGTTTTGGTTTCCTTTAAATATAGAAATCTAACGACTGGGCTTCTTTCCTAAGATAATGCTACATAGCAGTTTTAAATATTTTTATACGGCTTTTTTTATTATTTTTCTTCACCACCACACCCTGCCCCCATTTTTCCACAAGCAGTCTAGGACTTTCCATTTCTGAAACTTGAAAACAAAGACTTCCATATTACTATCTTAAGCCATGCAAAGTTCACGAATAATATCAATGTAGAATGATATTAAGTACGCAAATCTAGATATACATGAAGGTTGTTCTGGAAGTAGCAGAAAGCTTACCCTCAATAAACAAGAAAACTGAGACCTTTATTTTAAAAAACAGTCAGAAACAGGAAAATAACACTGTATTTATTGCTTCTTTTATTTCTGATTGTAACTGAAAAGGATAACAAGTGATTATTTGTTCGGATTCCTATTTCGCTCTAAACTAGGGCAGCCAGCTCAGCACTTTTCTTAAGATTAGGAATACTTGTCTGCCCTACATATAGTATAGACATGAACTAATCAGACAGGTTGAAATACACAGCAAAAGCAACTATCTTCATGTCGTTCAATTTCAGCTACAAATAAGAAACATATGAAACAGGTAAAAAAAAAAAAACAGATTTTAAAGAGCCTAAAGTTTTCTTTGTAACAGTACACTGAGGGACTGAACTATTTCCCTACCATTGGATTAACATTTAATCTAAATCCATGAAATTATTTCCTCTTCAATAATTTACTTACTGCACATTTCCTTTTCGTATATCAGTCACCACATACAGTAACAACAACAACAACAACAAAAAAAAAACAGCTCACTGTTCCTATCCAAATAACTTTCTCTGTGCTGGGATGCAACCATGGTCCAGAAAGAAGTTTAAAACAACAGTCTTTAAAGACACATGAAACAAAAAGATTCCTTGAAATTTTTAATGAAATATTTATCTCCCAAATACACACTGTGCATAAGATATTTTGCTACTGTTTGTATATTTTCTTACTGTTCTTCAGCTAAATTTAACACAGTAACTTCTGCAAAGAGAAAGCTTGTTACTCAGAAAATCATAATTGTAGAAAATGCCTTTGTTTAAACTCTTTTCACTTTTTTTGTTCCTGTAATTTAATTAGCCTGATTTTTAGAGTTGCTAAACATTCCTGGTTCCAGAGAAGGCACTACCTTGAAACATGGACTAACTCTGAAAACAAAATTATTTTCATATTTCAATTTTCTTCTACATTTCAGACATAGACATTACCAAATGACTAGTAAGGCATTTCTGCCAGGTTACTTCGCTCAAATCTATTTGTTGGCATCAACAGGAGGGCAAAGATAACAACCAGAAGGCTTAAAGAGAAGTTCTTTAAAGTACAAGCAATGTTCTTCATCTTTTGATGGGCAAGGCAGAGCATTTTTGCAATAGTTGGGGGAGGAGCCTACCTTATGTTAGCTGCTGGACCGTGATGTCCGATGAGAATATAATCCAAATGGTTCTACGCAACAGGGTCCACAATATTCTCCCGTTTGGCCAAGAGCCTCTTCCATTTCTTCCTGCACCTCTATAACCTATGAACAAATCCCAGCCACTGAGACGCTTGGTAGCTTCATGGTTCTGTTTGTTCCACGTTAGTCACCGCTGAAGAGCCCAAAGTTGTATTCCACCATACGGCAAACGATGCAACATGGCACCTATCGTAGCCTGATGCTCTGGCAGCCATCCCGCTCTCCACATGACCATGATTTGACCTGTTCAAGTAGAGCAGAAAGTTTTAATTCAGCACGGTAACTCTGGCATGCCGCTCAGGGACTAACGGGCAAATTAAAAAGTGATATCCTTCTGAATAATTTCAAATATATATTTCTTTATAATGTTAGACAACTCACAGCCTGGTGGAGGCATTTTATTTACAAAACATTGACAATCCAGAAGGTTTACCACGGAACAAAGTTGGATACAGTCATTTTTGTACTTCCAACACTTTAAGAAAAAGGCTTTCATATTTCTCTGCAGATTGCACAGTCCTACATTACAGAAAGCACTGAAGCAACAGAAAGAAAGGTTTTTGAGATGCTCTTCAACTGGCCTGGCAGGTATTTCATAATCTAAGAAAAGAACTAGTGAACTATGAACTAAAGAACTATGAAAAGTGGAAAATAGCAAGAACAAAGTTGTCTGTGAAGGATACATAAAGGTGATGGAGGGGAGAACTCATGGCCTTGCCTATGGAAGTCTCAGCCCTTGCTCTCTGGCAGCAGGAGCCCTACAGCAAATGCCAGACCTGGAAAACTACAAGGAACCCAGCAAGGAACAGGTAAGGCCCTCTGTGCCTGCCCACACTTGTGCTCCTGCTGTGTCATCCCTTCAGGAGTCCCAACAGCAGATTTTTGCTATAGCTGGGAAGGGGAATCTGAGGGATAGAGAGACACATACAAATATTCTGCACAGGAAGGAATAACAATAAAGGGAGAAAATGCATTGAGTTTGCCAAGCCAGAACAGGGAAAGAAGAGCGAGCAAGCGTCCCCCTTGGGAACAAGGAAGAGGAACTGAAATAAACTTTTGGGGATTGGAAGACACATGTCCACAGAGGTAAAGACAAGAAGAAAGGAGAAGATTAATATTGCTGGGTACACAAGAATTTTTGTTTCCAGCTCTGTCTATGTTTAATAGAGTAGCGTGCTTGAATGACAGACCAAAAAGAATAACTCTGGAGGAGGGAATCAGAAGAAATCTACATGTGCACTTGGCAATCTGAGCATATCCGTGCATGTAATTGAGGACGCATGAAATGGAATATCAAGGAAAAAACAAGTTTTCATGGGAAATATCAGAAAGCATATAGGTGGAAAACAGGTGAAAAGGGACAAGCAAAGAAGGGCCATGACAGCAGAGAGACACTGGAAAAGTAGAAACTTTTGGAAATTCTGAAGAGGAGAATAGATCTGTGGAAGGAGAAGAAATATGGATAAAGTAGGAAAAGAAAATGACGCAGGAAAGGAGAAGTTGTGGACTGGGATGAAAAGAGGCAAAAAGTGGCATTTGTTACACAGCACAGAAGCGGAAGAAGGAATAAAAAGACACCAAATGAATCACATTGCATGGAGGGAAAGTGTGAGAACTAGGAAAAGTGCAGAGAGGACAAGAGTTTCCCGAAGTTGCGACGCTCGGCCTGGAGAGCGCAAATGCGCAGAAGGACATAACAAAAAGACAAAGCGATGCTCCCTTTTGAGGAAGGATGAAGCGGGCTGCGCTTGGTGCATGCGGACCAGCCGAGGTTGCGCCAGCCCAGACTGACCCTCCTGCTTGTGTGTCTCCTGCTTCCAGTGGGATCTGAAGAACAAAATCCCCCCTGTGCTCTCTCCCTTCCCCAAATTTCACTCTCGTGCGCACCTTGCCGGGACTCAGCTCCCTGCCCACCGCCACCCTGAAGCTTCCCTGCTAGTTTTCCAAGTTTCTCCCTTCTCCAGTTTTCCCCTGTCCCGACGCTTAAAAACATACTCCACCTCAGAGAGCTCTCTGAACCACCCTCCAAACACCAACAAGGAGCAAGTTAATACAATCAAATAAAATACAAAACAGGCAAGATGTGTCCCTTTTCGCTACTAAGTTCCCCTCCCCAGCCTGCTTTGTATAATTCGTATATATACATATATATATATATATGTATATATATAAAAGAATGACGGAGTTACCCTCCTTAAATAATACCTGCATGTGCTCTGGAAAGTACAAAGAAAAGGCTCAGCTGGCCCGCGCCTCCCCGGAGCCTCCCTCCTCTTCGCACTCGCAGCGAAGCTGCCCGGGGGGAGAAGGACGGGCCGGGGAGCGGGGGCACAAGGAGAAAGAACAATAAAGCAGAAGCCCGCACGTACCTTCCCCCTCTCCGAAGTGCGCCAGAAGTCCCCGGCGCGGGGGCTGCCCC
>NW_010587557.1:132123-147989 GCF_000705375.1 Tinamus guttatus | reverse complement strand
TGCACTGTGCGACTGTCGGGGGTGTCACTGCAGTGCAGGTGTCTGGGAGTCTGGAGCATCACTGAGCGCCGTATCTCCCCCTCCCCAGGCATCTGGCCCCTTTGAGATGTGGATTTTCATTTAACTGGTTTTTGGAAGGAAAACAGGATGAGAAGGGCACAGTGAGGCAGAGCAGTGTTTATCCTTTGTTGAGCTCTCAATATGTCCTGCAGCCCTTGCTCACTTCTGTCCCTTTCTCCTCTCCTGTTCACATTAATTTCTTACTAGCAACCCAACTGCTCTTTCCAGCTCCTCTCCCCCTTCCCAAATTCCAAACATTGTGACTTTCCTTCAAAACCATTCCCTCCTACCCAGTGCTCCTACTCTCAAAGCCTGGTTCTTCACAACATTTTGTAACTCCCACTCTCAGGATCAACTTCACATACCTACCCTAGAGAAAATGCCCTCAGCTCTTCCTTTCCCACACAACTCTAGGCCCATCTTCTCCCTGGTCTTTCCCAAACATAGGCAGTTCCTTCTGCATCTGCCTAGGGACCATCTGTACTCAGCGGGGTACCCTAAGCCACAAGGGATGTGCGTTGCTCATAGGACATCTCTCTGTGTTCTGCAGCAAAGCACTTCTCTCATTCTCATTCATCCTGGCATGAAAGCAAGTGTACATTAGCTGGCCATGGTACATAATGCAGGATAACGTAACGCATTGGAAATACCTTCCTGTATTCATTCTTCATCATTCCTCTCACTTAACTCTCCTCCTCTGCCTCTCTCCAATACAGGTTCCAGTACAACTTTCATAACATTTTTATAGCTCCCTTCTAAACAGATCATTTCTGCTTTCCTTCCTTTCGACTTTTTCATTAATCCTAGATTTTTTGTTCTCTCAGTCTACACTATTTCTATCCTTCATTTACTCCTTTTTTGTTTTCTACCTCATCACTTATGTTTTAATGACCCTTCAGTTTCATGGGGGAAGGGAACATTAACTGCACCCCAGCCCTTCCTTTATGTCCATCCTTGTTTTCACTCAACTTTTCACATTTTCACTCTGCTTTTCGTGACACATCTTGATCTTCAACCAATATATATTCTTCTGCTAATGCACATATGGTCTTCTGCTGTGTCTCTTTCCAGATGACCCCAAATCCATCAAGGCCTACTGCCTACTCTTGGCAGCATTTCTGGTATGAGAAGCTTTTGGTTTCAAGTGTTCTGGGGAGGCATCCAAGACACCTTCCATTAAGGCATCATTTGCTGAGAATTTGCGACAAAAGTGACTTGTCCCAGCGTCTGTCTCCTGAGTTGGAGTTTGGGGGGGGAGGTGAGATAGGATCACATACGTGCATTTCTGCCCTGCCCTTGAAAGCTGCAGGGTAAAAGTTTCTTTAAACTTCTGTGTTATAATTGTCTACTAAAAAGGTATTTAAACAGGATATGTCTCTACCTTTTCACTCCAGCATGAGAGATAAGAGCAGCTAATCACTAGACCACAAGGCACCAATTGCCAAGGGTCCTATGATCATCACCTGATTATATCTAATATGCACAAAGAGAAGAAAGTCAGAGTAGCTGAAGAGCTAATTGACCAGGGATGAGAAAAAAAAATAGCAAAATTGATTGAGAGGGGGAAAAAAAAAAGCCAGAAACACTTCAGCAACAATTCCTATTACTTTTAGAAGAGTTTGTTCCAAGGATAAAAGGCCACATGCAGTCAAGACAGGAGAAAATTTGATTAGATCCCTTAGTAATTCCACCGGCCAAGTGAAGGCAAGCATTAAGCATTAAAAAAGAATATACAAGTAAGGACAAAGGAGCAACCATTAATGATTAAAATGAAAAAGTAATTTTCATCACTTTCTTTAAAAAAAGAGTCAATGCCATAATGGAAAAATCCACCTCTGCAAGAGATGGAAATCAAATATTTTTACAGTAAGTGAGGAATAAAACATCTCCCAGCAAAGCTCACAGGCCTGTCCTTAGAGATAGTAACACTTTTAATTATGGTACAAAGTGTACTAATAATGATATCTGTGTTCTGTAAGTAGAAAGACAAATCCTGCATGCTGATGATGACCTGCATTTCAGTCTACTAGTAGCTGGAAAGGCTTTTGGACAGCACCTAGTTCCACTGCGCACTAAATCCTTCGCCCTAACTACCTTGCACCCAAAGGTCAAGAAAAGACTTGGGTGAGGAGGTCTATGTCAAAACAATGCTCGGTTTAATAAATCTTGGGATGTCACAGAAATTATGGGAGTCTATTGTTAATGGGTTAATAGAAAAAAAAAAAAAAAAAAGAGTAAGTAGGATGACCCAGATAGCAGTACTCCGTTTCATCCCAAATCAGCCCCTTCTATAATAATGGAAAGCCTGACATAGGATTAAATTCAAAGAGAACTAAGCATAGGAATAAGACTTTTAACACAGCGTCTGTTCATCTTTATTTCTTCCCTTTGCTTTTGTGCACAGGTGCCACTGCTGCTGCAGGAAGGATCTGAGTGCAGATCTACTGACATTTGGCTTGAGGAAAGATGCTGTGGTGAAGAAATTGCTCATAGCACACCAACATTTAAACATTTCCAAATGATAGGAATCTAGTCTCTGCTGGCTTCCAGGTTTGAGGCAGCTGGTTTAAACTGCCCATGTCTTAGTTTTCATGTTCTTGACTTCCACCCCCTGCTCAACCACATTCTTTCTAATTCTTTCAGTCTCAGAGATGCTATAACACTATATCCTACTTCTCAAGCCTCCTGGAGGAGATATTCCAGTGAAATTTACTCCAGACAAGTCCAAGATATTTAAGATCATGAAAGATTATTAAATCATCTAGTTTGTCCTTTTATATAACCGGACAGAAAATTTAATCCAGTTTCTCCTATATTTACTTTAGCAGGCTGTATTCTTCTAAAATCTAACTTCCAGAAGGGAATTACATTTTGCTAAGACATCAAGTGGTATTGAGTCAATCACTTCCCTGAGGAACTAAGTCAATAATAATCCTTACCATTAAAAAGGACAGCAGCAAAAGCTGTGCTTCATTTTGAATCAAAATTTGTTTGGCTTTGACTTCTAGTTGCCTTTTTTTTTTGGCTTTTAATGCCTTGCCACCACATTAAATTATCGCAGAGCTAATTTTATAAATGGGGGCTTGAAAGCAAGACTGGCTGCACAGGACAGAAAACCTTTCTGCAGAGATAATACACTTAGAGGATTGTTTTAATCTCGTTGAGGGATTACATACATTAACTTGTTTATGTTCTATTACATTTACCAAGAAAGCACGGAATTGCTTGAAGCTCAGCAGCTGAATCTTTTTTTATTTATTTTTCTTCAGCATTTGAATGTCCCAGGAGTGGCCACTTTAAACAAGATATGCAACCTTATACATGGTATATATAGTATGTTTAAAGGAGCCATAATATGTGAAGACCAACCTCCCACAAACCCAACTTTCATGTGGCTGCTATACAAATAAATGCAAAGGACAGCCCTAATTGTAAGAGGGCCTGCAGCACTGACAAGCGTGTTCATGTGTCACTCTCTCTTCCAATTACATTTCCGAAGACTAACAGCCTGTTTTTCAGGAGGTTCAATGTGAAGACCCACATTTCTGATCTTTGTTTCTAGCTGTGTAGAAGAAATCCAAATGATGCAACACTATTTGACTAGTGCCACAGAGCACCCCAGAAAAGTAAACTGATCATCACTTTGCAAGAGCAGCTGCACATTCGGACTTACTTTTGGGTGTTGCTCTGTGTAAGAAGGCAGGCAATACAGTAGAAGAGAGACAAAAAGTGGTCTTTCAGCAAGTCATTCAGAGCAACTTCAGTTTTTGCTGTCCTAGCAATTTTGTTCTTCCCCTTCCATTTTAATAGCAGCACTTTTTCCTCACACAGACACTGATTTTACAGTTAAGTTTCTTTCTTTTTTTTTTTTTTTAAGTACGAGTCAAATCATTAGGTCAATCCACTCCTGTAAATGTAAAGATCACAACAGAAAAGTTTGAAAATGAAAGAATTGTTCTGGCATAAATATATTCTTGTCTGGAGACATAAACTCAGCAAATTCATAGGATGTTTATTTTGGAAATGCAAATGCTGGAAACATTCACATTAAAAAAATGCAGTATTATTCCAAGATAGCAGAAAAAAAGTATGAGCTTTCTAGCCTTTAAGGCACTTGAAGGTTCTTCAGAGCATCCATACTCTGGGGGAAAAACATCATTTGTATTTGATTCTCAATCACCTACATTTTTCTTATGTTTTCCCCTAAACCAAAGGAAGATTCTCTGATTTTCTTTCCCAATGGCCATCTCCCTGAAGCCAAGAAAGTTTTTTGTTCAGTTTCTACATTAGCCTAACTTCTTCTTTAGGTATATGAACAAGAACTTCCCATTATTGCTGGTTCTTTTATATATATATGTATATATATATTTAATTTCGGTCCCATTTTCCCAACCCATATTTGGAAGACTAGTAGCAGAACATGCACCTGGCTGCATTTAACTGCCGAAATATTCTTCTCCAATATGCTATAAATCTTCTGATAGACATTATAGAAATTCTCAGAAATTTCTCAGAAATAGGTAATTTCCAAACAAAATCAAATAAGGGTTTGATTCAGTGGTATATTCTAATAGAGCAGTAAGATGGAATTCAGTACTACTCTCTTCAAGGGAAGATTTTCCCTAGGAAGAATGAAAGAGTTAAGCAGGTCCATTTTTTTTCCTAGGCAAGGAAAAAAAAAGATTTTTTTTTCTTATTCATGTTCCCATCCCATTTTTCCATGTTCCCATGATGCTTCTCAAATAATTTAATTATCCTCTGTGTCTAGACACAATTATGATTATTACTATAATAGTCCTCTATTATAGTCAAAATAAGACTAAATCTTGGGAGTTATGATTTCAACCTCACTTTCTTCTTTTGGAAAGTTTTAAAACATTAACTTAGATCAAAATTTTCAACAAGAACTCCATTTGAGACACAGCAGGATTAAGTATAGCTGTAGAAATATTTTAGACTCTGTAGTATACTTATACTTCTCAAAAGTCACAGTTTTTCTTGATTTTGAGCATCAGAATAAGGTTCAATATATTGTTTTGTACTATCTATTATTCTCATCTTTGGACAATGCTAAGGCTATCTTTGTTACAACTTCTAGTTGCTTTTCAACTGATTAAATTACTCTGCCTCCCACTGAAAAAGCCGGACTTTCTATGCAACCATTTCTTTTAAGAAGCATTGACAAATGTATTGGGCTAGAATTTTAGTCAATAAAATCTCTTTGGTTCATAGATCTGTTCAAAAAGTTGGCTGTGATTCTTGTAGCACGGAGGTTGCAAAATCCTTGTGTTGCATTCCCCCATATAGCTTACACAAAGGACAGTGCCAGGAAAAGGACCTGGGTCCTGCTCACAGCCGTGATCTCAGTCTGGTTTAATAGTGTTTTGGGTGCCTTGCTGTCACACCTTGCTCCACTGAAACTTAAACTCCCTTCGTGCCTTAACAGCAAACAGAGGTGGGTGGACAGACAGTTTATAGGCAAGATTTGAGAGGCTGGCCCCAAAAAATCTCTTATGGGACTTCCCCTTCTCCACACACACTGGCAGTCTTCCAAAAAACATGCACTTCTGCTTCATGTGGCTTGGGTGCGGTTTCAGTTTGCAGCCCTCAAGAAAAAAAAAAAAAAGGAAACGGAAGCAAAAAAGAAAAGTTTTCTGTGTTGTATGCATGAACAGGTAGAAGAAAGAGTTGACCGAGAGACCGTGGAGCTTTTGGGCACCACCGAAGAGTCGACAAGAACTTCTTGGGACTGCCCAGCCGATCACAGGGCTGCTCTGCAGAGTGCACACAGACCCATGTGAAGCAGCCCTTGAGCTTTGCAATGTTCATGCTCCCGGCCACAGAGCTTTGGTTTTGGACTATGTGAGCACTGATCTTCTGTAGCTTCAAGTCTTCGAAGTTTTGAGTCTTCTCCTATGAAAATATACATGACAGCTAAACCTTCAAAAAAGAAAAGGTGGGAGGGGAACATACACTCGCACCCGTGAAAAATGGTGGAATATAGCAAGTTTCTTCAGGAAATATCAAAGTCACCCCAAGCACAGAAATATTGTAGCAGGTCTTGGTAAAAAAAACACAGTGAATACAGACGTGAGATAAGCTAACTGTCTGGCTTTCCATTTGCCCATGACCTCTATTACTCCTCTTTAGTCCTTTGCCTATGACCTCTGTTATCGTCTTCATGATGCTCTGGGTCAACATGATCACCCGCACTGCCACTGCTCTCCAATTTGGCAAAAGAGACCTGATTTTGGAAGTTGCAGCCTCATTCTGTTCATTATTTCTTTAAAAATTGTGGCTTTGACAAATTAAAAATACTTGCTTTCAGTAATAAATGCACATCGATGAAAGCATAGCTCTGAGTCTTACTAACTTATGCTCCCTCGTAGGGAAGTTGAGGTGCTACATTATTCTATATTGGTAAAGTGGGAAGCTAGCTAATTTTCCTAAATCCGTGGGCTTGTAATAGGGACTCAATCTAGTTTCTGCTGCAATGACTTAAAAATTTCCTTTGACACCAGTATTGATAGGTCCCATTGCCAAGAAAACACAAACCATAATAAATATAGTTTTGATATAAATAAAAGTTTGCTTTCTCCAGCCCCACTAATGTAAACTCCCATGCCAGTGATGTTATACATGTATGTATGACTGTGGAACACAAGCAGAGTTTTGATTTGCAAAGGCTAGGATCAGTTTAAAACCCTGAAATTTAACTCCTCACCCCCTCACTTTTTTTTTTTAAATATTTTATCTGTCCCGTGATATTTTTAAGAAAATATGCCGAGTTAAAAAAATAAGAGAACATCCGTAAACCTATTTTCTTCAAGTTTGGTGTTCCAGACAGTGTCAGAGGTATTATGACAGAAGGATGTTATCCACCCTTTGCAACTGTTTGGAATCTGATTACAGATGTGCAATTTGCCAGTAACCCTGTAAAGTCAAACTCTGTATTTATTATACATAAATACACCATGTTTCCATATCCTACCTCAGCAGATACCGAGTCATTTACGGAGTTCATCAGTCAGTAGCTGTTTTATGTTAGACTCCAACTACACATACACAAATATCTTCAATAATACATCCACAGGACTGTGATTGTTATTTTTATTTTTTTAAATGAAGTGAAATAAGTCTTGGAGGAGTACAAAGATGTGCTGCTTCCTCAGTGAAGACAGAATATGCCTGGAAAAATCACCACATACATAAAGAAAGGTTTAAAAAAAGGAAAAAAAAAAGAAACAAACAACAAACAAAACAACAACACTAGATAACAGCCCGACAGGGGAAAAAAAAAATACTACCTAAAGGTTGCAGCTGGTTGTCGCTACAGATTTAAAGGATCAGCTACCCAGAGTGTAATTCGAGGAAAATCTCTTATTAATGGATAAAACCGAGCTGTACACTGCTCAGCGCAGGCTGGCAGACCAGGCAGCGAGCGAGAAGGTATTTCTTGAGGGAAAAAAAGAGTTTTGCTAAGCGGAGGCCACTAAATTTGCTCCATTTGCTTAGACATTGCACCTAGGTGTGATGCAGAGCTGCATATTTTTGGCGATCCATTGCTTAAGCTCAAAAGCTCCTAAAGGTTTCAGACAAGAGAGGAAAGAGCCACGGGGGTTTTGCTCAAGGATGTGTCCCCCTCAGCAAGCAGCCAGGCAGGGAGCCAAGGGGCTGCCTGGCCCTGGGCACCAGTTCATTTCATAGGTCACAAACCTGCCATCAGGTTGTAATGACTTCTGGCTATTTCTAACTGGGATTTAAATCACTGACCTGGAGTAAAGATACTCATCCTATTACAAGCCTCCTGAGCCAGCTAAATTCCAATGGGGCATTTTTTTTTTTTAATTCTTCTTAAGCTTCCTTTACATATATAAATGATCTCAGAAGAGCCAAGTCAATGAAGAGTCAATTTCTAAATATTCATAAGAAGACAAATTCCTTTCTTCTTTCAGGGAATGCTCCTGAAGCCTCCATTTTTGCATTATTCATTCAATAACCCGCCTAGGTATGTGGCATGTGTGGGGCTCTTTCAGCAGTTTATGAACTTTAGTGATGTTTGAATATGTAGATTTGTATATTTTTGGGTACAGATATCAGAAACACCTAGATATCAAAAATACCTAAAAAATCTTTCATGGCAGTTTAGTTTCAGGAATATGCATCGAAAAAGACCTGCTTGAAAGCACTGGCAGGACTTACGGGAAATTCTTCGTCCCCTACCATATTAAATTATCTACCGTTACATCAGTAGTACAGTCCATAAGGTTTGCATGTCCATTGCTCCAGATACCAAAGAAAAAAAAAGAAAATCAGTGAACATAGCAGAAATGTAGAACAACAGAAGAAAAGTTTATGTCGGTGTATTTAATCATATGTGGTAAACGAATAGCTATGAAATTCCAGGAAATCATGCCAATAGCTAAACCAAAGAAAGAAACTGCAGAGCAACCATTAGCCTACTGATGTTGCGTTTTTAGCCATTCACCAGGCATTTATTTTCACTTTATACCTGCTTGAACAAATATTGGGCTATTTTTTTTTGTTTGATTTCTACATTTTTTTCTACAAAGTGCATAGATGACATCTATTAGATATCCTATAATATACATCAAAACATTACCCTAATGAGAAATTCCAAGGGAAAAAAAAAAAAAACAGAAAGTTAAACCTTGGGTAAAAACAGATACTTTCCTTGATTTATCATCAAGTGTGCTAATGGCATAACATTTTTAAATATTCAAAAGAAATAAAATATTCCTGATTTAAGTTAGTAATAAATGTATCTGAGGAGGAGAATGTCCTTTGAGATGACAGCAGCCAAAATTGCTTTCTAGATAGCACAGACTTGGGGCGTATTTTGCACTAATCAGATCCCCGTAAGACTAGATGAATGCCAAGTAATGAATGAACTCTGGACTATGTAGATTCTTTGCCAGGCCTGCACTGATATCCCTAGATAAAACATTTTATACACATCAGATGATAAAAACACAGAGATAATTTTGTATAAAGAAAACTTGGAAGAACTTTCCCAGAACTTGGGAGGCATACCAGCCTTCAGACATCAACTGCAACTCAAACACATCCCAAACTACTCCAATTACCACTTACCACGAAATTCAAAATCAGAGCTTAGGAGAGAGATAAATGATGCAGTGCTTTGCTTCCCTCAGCTACACTTTTTTTGTGCTGTGAAAAGCTTCTACCCTAAGGGAGAGCCCTGGCTGAGAGGAGCATTCTGAGAACAGCTATCCTTAGAGTCGCAGGACAGCACCCTGCTTCTGTAAGGCAGAGGGACAGCAATATTTAGTATGGACTTAAATTATGCAGTAGGCTCTATTAGAGAGGGAAAAAAAAGTATTTATCATTCTGAGCACTTCTTCACTTCCTAGCTTCAGCATGTAAGTAAGTCACCCTCTCTCCTTCCAATCAAGGCCTTCACTTCCTAGCTTCAGCATGTAAGTCACCCTCTCTCCTTCCAATCCATGGCACATTTGCTGGAAATATCAGACGTCTTATACTACATTCTGCACTTCTTCCAGAAGCTCTTTCCAAATTAAATTATTCCTCTGTTGCCATTTGCAAAAAGAATTATTCCATCTTTTATCTACACAGAAATATCTTTAAAATCAGAATGTGCATGTGCAAATGTAGATTATTGAATGAAGTAGCCACATTCAGAAATGGAAAATAATTATTTTAGAAGTGAAATATCTGAGTAGAAAACATAAGTAAAGGTCCCACTAAGGCCACATTCCAAAACCAGTTCAAATCACTGCTGTCCTTTCCACTTGGTTTCAGTGAACTCAGGATCAAAGCTTCAAAATGAAAGTCACTCCTGGTGTTCTCGTTAGAGAGAGATGAAAAAATAAATAAAAAAGAAAATCAATAGTGCATATTTATACAGTGCAATTTTCCCATCTCTGGTGTCTCTATTTAAGAGATTTCCAGGTGTCATGATGTCTCATCTTAAGTGTAGAATAGAACAGAGGAGCCAAGGAAGCTTTTGGCATGGCATGAGCTAGGGATCACCTAAAACATGGGCACAGAGGGCTGAAGGCAGCCACAGCCTGCTGCTGCTGTGACACAGGTAGAGGTTATTAAAACAGGGTTTTCTGCTAGTTTCTTATGGAGGCCATCTTATCAATCCTGGAGGCACAAGGCAACTAAATTTATCAAGGCTTCTTGTTGCCCTACTAAAAATAAATCACGTGCATAAGAGAGTGATCTTTCTGCCAGGCTCCCAACCACACTCTGATGGCCTGAGCATACAAGCAGCCCTGCTCAAGACTTCCTCGCTCATAAGTTATGCAGCTGGAAAAACTACTACCAACCAAAACCTGGTTTCAAACCAACATGAAGAGCAGGGCTAGGATACAGAAGTTCACCATTTTGGAAGGCTTCCTCATCTTTCTCCCACTTGTCTCTTTTACTATTGAATCAAGGAGGTTTTATTTCTAGAGGAAGTGTTTGTGTGCTTTTGGAGAAATTTGTGTGCTCACTTATTCAATAATATTTCTGTGATAGAGCCAAGTAGTCTCCTTTCCTTCTTGGTCAAGGGAAGAACAAATCTTCTTATCTTGAATAGTTGAAAAAAACGAATTTGGGGATGCAGTTTCTGGGACGTGCTAATGCCTCACTGCTGAACTATGTCAAGCAACAGTTTTATCACCATGGGTAATTTCTGTGATGCTATCAGAGGGAATACAATACTCCCATTTAAAACATTATTATAAAATAGTACATTCATTTATCCCTTAATCTGAATAGCTATTTTATTTACATAATTAAAAAAAATGCACGCAAAAAAAAAATATAATCACTGTCATGATATTCAGTAAAATGAACAAGGCCAAAAGTAACTTATACTCTTTTATCTCTTCTGCTATTATATATGGCAAGAGGCCTTAGAATACTGTTTTTCGTCCATCAATTTGAACTCATTCTACAAGCAAAGCTCTCAGAATTTTAAACATTTCCTATTTTCTATTTCTTTACATCTTAAATTAAATTCTATCTGTGCAGAAGATCTAATGAAATCCTATCTTAATGACTTTTACACATTGGGTATATTTATTTGTTGTGGAAAAATACTAGGGGTTACTTAGAATAAAATAGAGGGTGAAAAAAAGTACTGTTAGTGTGAGAGCTCTGAGGTTTTGCTGATAAAAGTATTCAGGGCTGGAGATAAATGAAGATCTTGAGCAAAAAAAAAGACTAGAAATTCTCTAAGAGTAGCTATTTGAGGAGCAGAAGAAAGGGGTGTTTTGAAGTAAAGAGATCTCCATGTTTAATCCTCTCTATAATATAAAAATAATGGTCTTTGCTGAAGGAAGGGATTTTCCAGCGTCCTAAGGCACAAGAATACAACAGAACAATATCTTAACTAAAACAAGTAACAGATTAAAAATACATTTTATTTGTAAAAATAACCAGTTTAAACGTGTTATTAGGACCACCAAATATTCAACTTTACTATCACCATCCTCAGATCTGAGCCCCCTCATCATGGCTCCTCATACAAAGTGATATTCTCATTAATGTCATTTACATCACCATTTAAATAAGGTGGAATTCTGCTTGCCTTGTTTGATTTGATTGTTTTCACTGTGCCTCTTCCTATATTTGCATATTACTTTATGCTTGAGGTTGAAGGGTCAGGATTTAAATGTCCCTGCCTTTCGAGAGATAAGGTTCTGCCAGAAGATCCAGAGGGACAGAAACGCTAACACAAGTATGTGAAATTAGTAGCTTGTTCTGCAAGAGCTGAATTAATAGTTCCTTAATTTCAATTCACACAGTTAGCTTTGTTAAATGATTAATTCCTTTAGACCTAAGAAACTAATTATGAGCATGGATGGCCAGATAAGACTGAGATTAGATAAGACTTAATTAGTACTTTGTCATTTTTCCTAGGTTTAACTACTACAGTAGAGATATTACCAAAGAAACTGGACTTACTTTAGAGCACCTGAGTTGACTGTCTGAACATAAATCTATTGACATTTATTTTATCACATACAGAAACAGATGCTTAACACTGAGGGTTCCCACTGACCTTCCGCATGTTTTGACCAAAATTCCTTAGAGCTGCACTATCTTTACTAAGTAAAAGAGCACTTGGTGGTGAAATAGCCTAGGCTCGCAAATTATTTTTTGTCTGTTGGATGAAATATTAAAAAAAAAGGGGGGCTAAGCAAGCACATGGCAGCGTGCAGCAACTTAATAGTTTAAACCAGTATGCTCAAGAAACTGCATATGTCCTTGGTAGCAAAGAACCAACTCTTCCTTATTACTCCATATCCAAAAGATCTTTAAAGATGCTCTACAAATTTAAGTCTAAAAACGGAAAGTATCACAAAGCTTTGCTGCATTTTAGCTGATTAATAATTTAAATGTTTTTCTTCAGTGTCAAAAAAAATATCTTTTTTTCAGTACGTCAAATTGGAAACCTTCTCCATCTGCTTTCAGGAGCCTCACTCCTTCCTGTTTAAAAATACATTGGTGCACATAACACGAACAACATGAGCTAGAAGTCAAAGAGTCTGTTTTCCCTTTCAATCAGACTAAAATATGTTATTGAGACGCTGAAATCCATTTCTAAAAATACTGGAAGACAACAGCTCTGCTTAGCAGCTCCAGCTCACCTGGGTAATTTATCAGCTAGGCGTTGCTCTGCAGAAGCCTTTCAGCATCAAACTCAGAGATGGTGCTGGGACAGAAACACCAGCTTTGATCAAAATAGCTGAAAAAAAGAAGTTGCCTCCAGCCAACACCAACTCATCCACCTCATCCCTGCGTGGGGCACTCAGCATTGCTGGGGCTGCTCCTCATTCCTAGGTAAGCAGTGCAGGCAGTTAATGCTCTGCTTAGACAATCCATTGCTGTTATGGTTTTAAAAATGCATTGCAGAATCTGGACTTTCATTTTTAAAAGCCCTTTTTTTTTGTATCTAGCATTTTTAATTAACCTTTCCCTCCCTTACCCAGACTTCACGCATTTTCATGGCAATCTAATTCTCATCCAAAAACAGTCTGAAGTAACTTATGAGCAAAAAATAAGCAGCATTTAGAAAATAAGAAAATACTCATTACTGATTTTCTGACATGATAGAAGTGCATAATTTAAGAATCTGTATAAATATGCCAAACCAATTAAATGTGCACAGACACAGTATACATATATAGGTTTTGTGTCTGGCAAAGGAAATGCTAAACTACATCTGCCAATGAGAATCAACTCTATTTAGAAAAATATCTGGGAAGTACAAAGGCAAAACAAGATGAAAATCAATTATTTAAATCAAGGTTTCTAACTTGACAATCTAAATCATGATTTAAATTGGTGATTTAAATTACTTTGATTTAGATCAATCACTTTGATATGAAACTAGTCCATTTTGTTTGTTGTCATTATTGTTCTGAGTGCAGCCCTGATGAACAAATGATTTATGGATGCGCACATGCAGATATTTTTCCTTTTCTCTGTTTGCCATTTATTTATGACACTGTGAACATTAACCACACCTTAACTATGATACAACTCCATTAATGTAGAAATGTTAAACAGGATTTTGTATGTGTACATGGTATGATTTTTCCATTCTTTCATAATATCATAACTATTGAGGGCCCACTGAAAATAAACCAAGTTTCGCTTAACCAACAGATTTGTCAGTGACAGACATAGCTACAAAAGCCTTGGAACTTTTCTTTTAGCATCCAGCAACCTCCAGAAAAAACTACAAAAACATTTGTGAAGCACCACTACCTGTAACACTACTGGATGCTACATCTCACGCTGAGCAATGAGGCCGCTCTGAGTAGTGTTAGATACCTGTAAGATACCTCCTCCACCTTCCTAAACTGGAGTTGAGCTAGTTACACATACAGCTATCACTCTCTACCCAATCATAACAATTACAGGAGGATCTGAGGTCCCAGAGGTACTGGTTTTCCACAGAGAGGTGCCCGAGAGAAGAGAGAAGCACCTTTGATACCCTCAGAGAGGACTAATAGCAGGGAGCAGCGAGAACAGGGTTCATCAGCCACCCAAACTGGACCAGTGCAGGAGCAGGCCCCTCATGCAGCCCAGTGACAGCTGGACCAAGGCATAGCAACACATCCAGTCTAAGGACAAGCCAGGAAGCATCGCTAGAAACTCAG
Source organism: Tinamus guttatus (assembly GCF_000705375.1). The sequence continues at coordinate 133,761 of NW_010587557.1, read as the reverse complement.
GAAGAGCAGGAAACAGGCCATGACACAGACAATCCAACAACATGGCTCAAATCAGCAGTGAGTGTCCTGGCTGTGAACCAGGAGGTGAGGAGCCCAGGTGGGGCAGGTCAGGGAGCTAAGACTTCTTAGGGCCCTCAGGGCCCTGATGAATAGGCTGCAGCAGGAGGTAACCCACCAATTAGACATCAGAGAATCCACTTAGTACCACTCTCTCAGGATGTGGTGCAGTGGAAATCAGCCTTCTCTGGCTTACACAATGATTTGTTGATAATTTTACCTTTGAAGAAATGAAAACCTCAGCCTCCATGTCTAGCATCTGCTGTGGATAACCAGCCACCTAATTCCTATGCTTTGCAGGGATAAAGCAGAGATGCAATTTCCCATGTCCACTATGCTCTTACCAGTTTTCTTCCTACTTCTTTCTCAATTATTGCCATAAGGCAACACTATTGCCATTTATAAATGAATATCAATTCTGCTTTAATATCCAGGCTGCAGTGTAATTGTGCTGATGTCTTCTAAACCTCACCTCTATTCCTGAAGTTCACATGTCAGGTATCAGCTACTTCAGCTACTGCAAAAGGGTTTGCTTGCTTGTTTCTGGTTTTTGTTGTTGTTTTTCCTCCAGACCTTGGCAAGCAAAAAAAGAATGACTAGCTCAGGCTGTTGAGGTAGTGAGAGGGATACCGACATACTGACCAGCAATTTTACCTTGTTTTCTGCTCATAGCCATTCCCGGATTTCTGTCCTGGATCGAAACCATAAACAGTCCCCTGAGCATCTCTTCTTTTCATCCCATGCATGTGCAACTCACACATGGGATGCTGGTTTATGATTAAGGGCACCAGCAATGATTTAGCAACAATAGCAATGCAATAGAATAGAATAGAATAGAAGATAGTGTGTCTTCTTTTCTTTCTAAATCTGAAATATTTTCTTAATGGAAAATAAGGAACATCTTTTATATACTTACTACTGAGAAAGTCAACTAAAACCTAGCTCATAATAATATTTATTTTTCTTATAACATTATGATATTTTAGAGTTATGTGTATTTAGATAAGCCAAGCTAAAATTTATGGCCCTGCAGTAGCAACCAGCTCCAGAATAAGCACACTTGTATTTAGTGTGCATTTTTGGCTCAGGATAAGGAAGCAAAGGACTCTGTGAGACATTATAATTCTCATGTTTGATTTCTTAAAAGTGAGGAGGGACTTTGAAGAACTTTTTTACATTTTTCTTCCCCCAAACTGAACCCATAGAATCAAAGCAATTAAAGATCTTTCAAATACTCAGGATTTCTCTCTTTTTTTTTCTCTCCTTTTGAATAAGAATGCATAAGTTCATTCTTATTCTGTTCCATTGCCCTATTTTCTAGAAACATAAAATACAATCTTTTGCAAAATAGCAATACACCTTTCATGATGACATCTCAGTGTGTTTTGCAATCAATTTGTATTAATTAAAAAACTTTCACTCCTGGTGAAACAGTTAAGTTTCCATCTCTTTGCTATTGCGCATAGTTTATATTTCACAAGAGGAGAAGCCTATCCAAAGGAAAGCAGTATAACGAGATTTTCCAAAGTGTGTCAAGTCTTGGAGAAAATATGCAGCAAGACAAGAAATCAATCCAAAGAA
>NW_010587557.1:104087-121343 GCF_000705375.1 Tinamus guttatus | reverse complement strand
AAATAAAATAAAATAAAATAAAATAAAATAAAATAAAATAAAATAAAATAAAATAAAACAAAACAAAAACAATCACACCACGCAGCAGCAGTAAGGCTGTGAAAGATGCAGCATGCTGCTCCCCACATAGCTATCCCTCCTCTCATCAACCACTGAGGTGCTGAGGCGGAACAGCCCTGACAATTGTGCTGCCACTGCCCATCAGTTGAAAATGCTGTTTTTTTTTTCTTTTTTTTTCTTTTTTTTTTTTTCCCCAGCCTGTTCTGGTCGGCAACACCTGAAATTTCTGAGCCTAACAGCAGCCTAACAGCGAGTTGCGGGTTTTGTGGGAAAAGTCTGCATGAGGATCCCGCAGCGACAAGTCTGAGCACCTTGAGAACCAGCTTTCAGTGATAAGGTCCCGTCCCGCACTGAGCTATGCTCAGCTCTTACGAAGCACCGAGAAAAATCCTCAGGTCTTAACATCTCCCTTCCTAGGAAACTCGCCTTACCCGGAGCATTTGCAGATATGACCCGAATTATCGTTTAGCTTGCAAAATTAGTACAGGGCCTTTTCTGTTTCAGCTTTTCTAAGCATTCTCTCCCGAAGGTAATGTCACATCTGTGGCCTTGTATACCATCCACTTCCACAGAAATCAAGAAATAAGTGTTTTTGGAACCATAAGTACTACTGGTTTTATTTACACTCTTGGCACTTACGTGTACCGTTCTCAGAGACTGTGACCAAAAGCAGCCAGTAGCAAGCGGTGCCGCTCTGCCTTTTAGCAAGGGTGTCTGAAAGGATCCCAGTGACCAGCTAGCATATTTTACATATGGGTATGAATTTGATTAAACTGCAAAGCGAGTAAAATATTCTAATGTTTCCAAAGACAGGTTAAAGCAAAACAAATACAAACCAAAGCAACAGATAGAAACAAAACCAATAAACCGATATGTAGAGACATAGAAAACACTGCTGAGAGTTTTTTTTTTTCACTCACTCATGTTACAATGTGCAATGTCTTGACCACCTAGAATAAAAGTTACCTCAATGTGAGTTCATTTTTACTGTAATGAAAGCAGTCACGTCATTTAATCTTGGTTCAAAACGTGTGTACATGGCATGGATAGAGGAATATTATTTCCCAAATCGAAAACTGCAAAATTTACCAAAGCACCACTTAAGACTGTTTAATAACGCAAATGTAAGAATACGATGTGAAACTCTGTAAAAGCCTTTTATTACAATTTCTTGGCTGTTCCTCTGACATTAATTGCCTCCACCCCCTAATCCTCCCAAGTGAGACTGAAAGTGCATTAAATCTCCCCAAATTTAAGCATGGGTGTAAAGTGTGAGCATTCAGCTTACATGAGAAAGGCACTTTCAGGAGCCTTGGCAAGGGACCTCTGTGTGTTACAAGTGAAAAAATAAAAAATAATAAAAAAAAAATAGAAACTTCATCCTATTTCTTGCAGGCCTTTTTTTTCCAGCCCGGAGGAGAGGGACGGGACGCGAGGTGGCAGCGCTGAGCCTCGCCTTCCAGACGTGGGAAAACGTGGCGCTGACAGCCCCGGGATTTTATTTTTTCCGTGCTCTGCTTTGTTGTTGTTGTTGTTGTTGTTTTCCTGCTCAGCAGCACCCAGATCAGAGTCCAATGAGAAAATTTTCTGTGAAGTAACTCTTCCAGTAGATAGCAGGATTATCAAGGGCAGTCTGAAAAAGGCCAAACATTTGATAGAGGTGACATGAAGGGCTTTGTAAAATATCTTTTTGTTCTCTGCAAGCTTAGAATCGTAGAATCATAGAACGCTTAAGGCTGGAAGGGACCTCTAGAGGTCATCTAGTCCAACCCCCCTGCACACGCAGGGTCATCTAGAGCACGTGGCACAGGACTGCATCCAAGCGGGTTTTGAAGATCTCCAGAGAAGGAGACTCCACAACCTCTCTGGGCAGTCTGTTCCAGTGCTCTATCACCCTCACTGTCAAGAAATTTTTATGTAAGTTCCTGTGGAACTTTTGGGGATGAAATAAATATTTGTTTTATTTCACAGCAAGTTATCTTCAACACAAAGGGGTAACCTTGGGGGTGAAAAAAAAAACATTTTTAAAATCATTTTTACTTGTGTCTTGTTATCTTCTTCTCATATGAAGGTGCTATGAAATGAAGGAGATCTCTTCATAGACACATCTAACTTCTCAGGAATTTGTGTTTTGTTTTGTTTTGTTTTGTTTTGTTTTATTTTATTTTATTTTATTTTATTTTATTTTATTTTATTTTATTTTATTTTATTTTATTTTATTTTATTTTCCCTGCTTGGATCATAAATCATGCGCTAGAAATGGCAGGAACCAATTTTTGACCAAAGATGTTCCCACACCTTGCTCTTGCCTGTTTTGATGCAGAGAAAACAGAGTTTGTGATATGAGTAAAGGATGGGAGGATATAAGGGGAAGGAAGAACACTTTTTTGTTTTAAAATAACCTGCTCATAGCGTGCATCCCTGACTGAAGAAGAGCGAGGAGCAGAGGTGTAAGCTGAGCCCTCCTTACTCATGCCACCTGCAAGAAGGAAATTCCAGCCTAGAGTTGCATCACTCCCGTGCACAAAGTGCCTGTATTCAAAATGATTCACAAGCACTTTGAACTCTCTGATTTCTTTCTTAAGAAGAGCTTTTATTACTGGGAAGTGTTTAATGTAAGACGTTATTTACCTGTGCTTAGGAATGAAAGTCTTTGGCCTAAAACGGTACAGAACAGTTTGCTTCAAAGATGTGTATTCACTTACTTTTCACTTAAACACAAGACTTCATATAGATACCCAGTACTCATTATGAGAATGAGGAAATCTTTCTAGGTCATTTAATACAGTAAATAGGTAAGAAACCATTTGCGCATACATATTTATATTAATTCAGATATTAATCACTTATATGGAAATGTTTGGTTTGGGAAGGGAGAAACACCTCCCCAGAGATTTTTAATATGAAAATATGATAATGACTTCTATCCTTTATCCGCTTTGGTGACTTTCTACGTTTAAACTTGTTCTCTAAGGATAACATGAGTTCAAAAGCTCTGTTAAAAAAAAAAGAGAAACTTGGAAGACACATTGTATTTACAGAGGGGAGAATAAGACATCTTAAATATTTTAAATGTAACTTCATAGAAGAAAAGGTTCTACATTATTTTTAAAGCCCTTTTGGCCTTTCCTTTTTTTTTTTTTTTTTTTTGTCCTTTTTCCTACAAAGGGAAAAGCAACATAACCATAAGGCTGAAGAATAATCACCGGGCTGCTGCATATGTATTAGCAGGTTGCATATTCATGAGATAAGGCTGCTCTTAAGGCCACGCCATGAGGACGTAGATGAGAGCCAGTGGCGGGGAACAGACCCTGCTCGGACCGGGGTGACTTTCTCCCTCCTGCGAGGTTGGGCAAGACCCTCTGGGCTGCTTTGAGCTGTTGGGCTTTTTGGACATGCTCCCCTGGGCTCCCTCTCGTGCATTTGTGCCCTTGCTCCCTGTGCACCCTCTCCTTCTGCTCCTCCATGTTCATCGCTCTCCTGCTCTCAACACTCGTCTCTTCTTCTCCCATCGTCCTGACAGGCGAGTGAGCAGCTGCAAGGAGACAGTGCAGAAGCAGCCCACGTAGTAGCAAGGATGAAGTCATGTTTCCACCCACTTCCACGGTATAAGCATGTCACCCAGTTTCGAGCATCATTGATAAGATGGAGCTATAAAACCCCCTCAAAATGATTTAAATTTGGTTTTTATGTATATATGTATATATACACATATTTATTTAAGATCACTTAGTGGTGGCTATTTAATTCAGTGTGTGATTTGTTTCTTATATTAAACAAAAGACTGTTTATATATAGCATTCCTCAAAAGGAAGTGTTCGGTAACCACTGTGCACATAGAAAAAAAGTTTTTTCTTATAATTTAAGCACCTTAGTATTTGTTAACCTGTTTCTTGCGAGACCATTTATTGAGTGATATAATCAAGATAAGTAAATAATAATAAAAATCCTTCATAGGGTTTTGTCATGATGATTTTCTATTCTGGTAAACACTTCAGATGATTATTTGTGGATGACAATCCATAGGATCCAACCCTATGCAAACAAATTCCTTCACCATCCTCCAGACAGCTTGGGTTGTCCATATGCTCTATGAGCGGGTGGATGGAGGCATAGATGCCTTGGAATATGCACCTGGCTTTTGACTCACCAGGGGAAGAAAAGCGCTTGAGCTAATGCCAGAGCCTCCACCAGAAGAGCCTGTCACTAAAGAAACACTGTTTTCTGGTCAAAACAAAATGGTATAATTCGTAACTGTGATTATTTTAAATGTCTTGAACTTTAGTAGCTCCCAAAGGGTGGAAATAACGGTGACTAAAAACAGCCATATTGTGGTATTAAGATTGGTTTTAAGATTAGCCTATCACTTTCTGATGTGTCTGCTTCACACAGCTTTTAGTGGCTGGTGTCAGAAGATTACTCCTGGGATCAGAAATTCAAGCACCGCTGTTCAGCCCTATGGTCTCCAGAAGTAATGGATTAATTTCCGTGAAACAATTTTTCCCTTCCCTTAATTGTTCTGATTTGGCTTTGCAGTTAAAAAAAAGAGCAACAGCAGGTTGTGGTGGGAAGAGGCAAAATACACCGTAGTCTAAAATAAATGTCAGAAAAAAAGCAGTTTTATTGCTTTTCCCCTTTGTGCTCAGAATAAATACAACAGTCTGGCTTTCTTCATGGTTTCTGTCCATATAATTGCTCCTAATGATGCTGGTGGTGGTACAATTAGTAAGTAGATTTTTTTTGTGTGTGTGTCTTTTCTGAATAGATTGTTTAATTGACAGCACTCTGCACTTGCCAGGGTTTATTTGTTGTACAGTCTCTGTCATCTACCTTGCTTATGCTGCTGTGCAGAATACTCTGCTACTTGTGCAGAATGCCGGGTTTAATATTAAATGTGAATATTTATTTTAAAAATAAATATATTTGCAAAAACTTTCTGTAAGAATTGTGTTTTTAACAGAATATCAGAAAAAATGGTAGCATTCTATACTGCTTTCTATGTAATATTGATCTAACTGTCACATTCAAGAACATATATATGACTAGTCTGAATGTGCAGGTGTGCTTAAACGAGACAGGATGTCTGAATTTGCAAATTTGCATTGCTTTATATAATCTATATTTAAGTTTTGATTAATTGCGATCAGAAATAGCAAATTATCTGGATGGAACACCAGCAAGATCAAATACTATATTTTGCTTAGCATTACAAAAAAAAAAAATCAGGCATTTTTCATGTATTCTTGCAGCTTCCCTTAGCTATGGGTTTTCCCAGCCCCTTGAAGGAGCAGTGCAATTAGGTGCTAACCAAAATGCTCTAAGATGGCTTTACAACCAAAGCGTCACCCAGATGAAACAAAAAGGCTCCATTTAGCCCGATTTTGCTGCAAGAGGCTGAGACTCCTTCACACGCTCATCCTGGGACACCGCTCTCTGCAGAGACAGCATGTGGTTCCCAGGGGAAAGGTTCCGCCCGAGGTGGATGTAAGCGAGGTACAACATTGAACGTCTCTTATACCGTGTGCATCTTGTGACCTGCCCTTCGCAGGTAAGACGTGTTCATACGTTGTTTGTATGACTGTCAGGAAACTGCTCTGAGGCACCGCAGCCTCTCACTAATACCAGCACAAGGATGTAACACTAACATCCTGCTCACTGTCTCCAAGGTGGCTCCAGTTTGCCGAGGCACTGCAGTAGCAGCAGGGGATGGATTTGGGATGGATTGCAGTGCAGATACATGCTGCCTATTCCCAACTTCACAACCCACCTCCCACTTACGGCCCCTCTGCTTGCAGCTCCCCTCTTCGGATTTGCTCTCAGCAAGGCAGGCGGCAGGAGATGCTCAGTTCCTTTGCACGGCTCCACCGGCCCAGAACTTGTCATGTCTCAGATTTTCTGCTTCTCTGCTCATGATCTCTGCATTCCTCTAATGTAACATCTGCACTAATTTCTTTTTAATCAGATGAAGAAAAGGGAAATAAAATTCACCCAGCACATAATTCGCTTTTGGTCCAATTTTGCAAAAGTGCACCTATGGGAAGTTCACTGATTTCATCTGCAGAATCACATGTAGCAAATGAACAGGTAAATTGTCCACCTACTCATGCAGATAAAAATCATCCACCATTTGAACTTTGCTAAGTAATCTATTTTCATTTTTTTTTTTCATTTTCTTATCCCCAAAATAAAATACCATCTTTACTGCTATAAATGAAAGAAGCTGTACTGGTCATATGCTGATATATTTTGTAGACTTTAACATTTCATTTGTATATTCAAAAACTGCTTTTTTTTCTTTTTTTTCAAAATGTGTCCTGAATTTTATAGTAAATTGTTAAGAGCTTAATGCTGCTTCTTGGAAAAAACTATGTGTGTAATGCCCAAATTATTATAAATTAGGGGAGCATAACTGATGTTTAGTTGCTCTTTGGATGTTCACAAATTTCTAAGCAAATATACTCATGAAAGTATTTATGATATTCAAGTATCTCCCAATTCACCTTTTTTTTTCCTTTCTTCCTGTAATTATTCTTGGTTAGAACATAGGACAATAGCACTATATTAAGCATATATTGACATCAGTAGTAAAGTTCATTGTTTAATGAGGACTCTAATATTGCATGCATATTTAAACTGCGGCTGCATGCAAAATGCTAATACTTAAAGGAGAGACTTGCATAACTGAATGCTACTGTCATTTATAACAATGATGGATTATAATACATAGCTATATTTTCAGCAAGGTAGCAAGGTAGCAAGTAGAGCAGTTTCTCATATGTGTTTGATACAGTGCTGTATAGTATCTATTTGAAATTAAAAAAAAAATCCAATGACTATATTCATAAAGTTGCTGTTCACCAACCTGGTTTTCAGTTGTCCAGATCCACCCATGCACATGCAGCCATCTTACAGATTTGGGAGGTCTACCTACTCCTGGTGATCCTTCAGATGATTCTCCATCAGGAAGGCCGAGTCGCATCTTCCCACAGTAAAGAAGGGAAACCAGCAAGGCTACCCAGGCAGTGACAAGCAAGTAGAAGTGATCAGTGACTCCCCAGCTCACCCCTCTGGTAGAGGTCACCTTCCCCATGGACTTGTAGCTGGGATCTTCTCAATCCTCACCAGGTTCACCTAGCTCTTTTGCCCAAGATACCACCTCTGCAAGAGGGAGACCTTGGCAGAGGCAGCTGCTGCTGTTTTGGGGGGGATTTGCTCTCTGCCCTCTCCTTTGCAAGCCAGTGAGTGGCAAGTCCCTGTAGAGAAGCTGCTGGAAATCTTGCATATGTTGGCCTGAGCCAGTGCTGGATCATGCTGCTCTTCAGGGCCACCTGCCATCCTGGAGAGTTTTTGACTATGCTGTGCCCATAGTCAAAGCCAGCCCAGGCAGGTTGTGGAGAGTTGCCTGATTCTGTGGTTCCTCCAGTCTAAAAATAAAGAGAACTGTTACTCTGGAACTGTAAATGATTCCCTTGAGGCAGGAGGGAAAGCGAGTGCTGTAGCTGTTGATATGTCAACTTATATTCCTATTGCATTTTTGCTTAAAACTGTAGAAAGGCTGGCAAGAGCTGCACGGTCCTGAAGGTAATTTCATTATGAGGTATTTATTGTCTCTCTCTTTATCTGAAACAACCATATTCTGTTGAGCTGTTCAGTCTGTGCTGGTGAGATATATTCATGTTTATTCAACTTAGTTCTTCCCTCTTGTAAAGCAGGAAAATATCAGGGCAAACTTTGTGCAAACCACAAAAAAAAAAAAAAATCCGCTGCATGCAAGTTTTTCTTTATTATTTTCTCTATTATTTACTAAAGGAAAAAGAGAAAGTTACTCCTCATTTATCACAGTGTCTAGTATAAAGCACGTGATTCTCATGTTAAGTAGTAATCTACAGATGGCCAGGTGCAATCAACATATCTAATCTTATCGTGCATTTGTTTTATTCGCAGCTGCAACAGTTGGTGTCAGTTAATAGTTTACTAACCATGAAGTATATTTATTTCCTTTTATCCTGCTTTGAGGCTACAGAAGTGATTTGTACACTGTCCTAGCTGTTGAAATTGTGTTTAATTTCTGTGTGGGGCTTTTATTGTTACTAATTTATACCACCAAAGAAGAAAATTAGAAGACTGAGAATCCTTGTTGTTGTTGTAACTGTCTTCCATTTGATCTATTTCCCCTCCCTAGGGGTTTTAAACCTTTAAAATGGTATATTTTCTCTATGGGTTTCTAATATTCTGAATTAGAACAAGGAGTTAGCTGTTAGGAGTATTTTTTTAAGTATAATCTATTATTGATGAGGACTTAGGTTTGCCTATCAAGCCATGCAGTGGATTTGCTATCAGTCCTTCCAAATAATCAATCACGATCTGTATAAACTGAACTTTAAGCTGTAATCTTAAAAAAAAAAATCACAGGGATTTAATTCTCCTCTTAGCTTTATGGCTCACACTGTACACAATGGGGTGTATAGATTTATAATAGATTCATATATACCCCAGCAAACCAACAATCTTACCTTCAAGGGTCTCTGGTATTCTGGTATTCCTCTGGTATAAAATTTAACAACCACAAATACATTTTCCTGTTTTTTTTTTTTTTAATGGAGGGATAGTCAAAGAATCACAGAATCACAGAATAGTTGAGGTTGGAAGGGACCTCTAGAGATCATCTAGTCCAACCCCCCTGCACACACAGGGTCACCTAGAGCACGTGGCACAGGACTGTGTCCAAGCGGGTTTTGAAGATCTCCAGAGAAGGAGACTCCACAACCTCTCTGGGCAGCCTGTTCCAGTGCTCTGTCACCCTCACAGGAAAGAAGTTCTTCCCACTTGTGTCATTTTTTGCTCTCACTTAATAAAGTCACTTTACTGTTAGATAAGTGGCAATACTGTAGTGATCCCTTCATAACTTATGTGCTTATCCATTTTTATCTGTTTTGCTTATGCATAATCTCTAAGTATGCTCTTTCTAATCATAGCAGTTTTAATAATAAAGAGTGCAGCAATTATCACACGCTTATGTGTTTATAAACAAGTTATAAACAAGTCTTCAGAAGCAATGAAGTTGTCTGTCTATGTGCTTGACAAAAAGAGAAACAAATAGAAAAAGATTTCACAGCTGAAGCTGAATACAGTCTTAAGAGTGCAAGGACTTGTACTGTCTTAGCACTGAATACATGTCTAATATTTCCCAACTGTTAAATGCATGAGTTTAATGAAACTGAGCGAATATTACAGGCAACAATTTGCCTTTTCAGAGTAGCATCTTAGCGTGAACACACGATTTTCACATAGATTGGAATTCCCTCTGACTTTTCATTCCAAATGACATTCTCAATTTTTAAAGCATTTTTGCTCATGTCTGATACTTAATCCTAACACCGTATTTGCATTGCTGTATAAAACATTTACAAATACAATCTTTGTTTGAATAGCCTGTTAGTAGTTGTTCTTAGATTGAGGATCTAAGCTGAAGGTTTTAAAATATTTTGTGATTTAATATAAACAGTGACTGGAGGCATGCCAATATTTTGCACAAAAGCATAACCCTTCCTTCTGGCCTGCCTTTGAAGACACTGGTGCTCACACTTCCCCTCATTCCTCATTATATCTTAGTAGATGGGAAGACTCTTCTCCAGGGCCTCATATTCATTGGTGGACATAATGCTAAAACCTTCTCAGCTCAGGTCTTCCTATACAAGTCACTCTGTCACTGAGGCTGGAGACAGGATTATCTGGATTGATTAATACATTGCAGAATGTATGCACATACAATTAGGTGAACAAGACAATAACAGTCATTTTTAAGCTTCCAGCTTAAGAAGCTGTTGTTCTTGGGAGGGGAAGCTACTGCATTACCTGGTTTGCTTGCTAAATATGAACTTTACTTTCGGAGGCTGAGTGTCTGAATAGTTCTCTGCTTATATTTGGTTAAACATGCTAATTCCAGTTTAACGCAGAAGACACTAATGCATGCATGCATGCCTACCTGCTGTAACGTTTTGTACTTCACACTGAGCTCTTTCATTGCAAGGTGGGACTGCAGGTGCATGTGAACTGTGTTGCTCACTTAGGTCTTGACCCAGCCTGGCAGTCTGCACAGGGTTCCGCGCAAGCTGCCGGGGCTGCTCCGAAATCCTTGAGCCTGTTGCACTCAGCGATTCCATCACCGGTACTGCACTTCAACGCAGCAGCACCGGGCGTTTCATTTGCAAGGCAACTAACCCTAAATCCAGACACATCAGCAGCCCAGCCCAGCGCTCCCGGTTGCCCCGGGGTGGCGGTGGTGGCAGTGCAGGCATCGGGGCTGGCGTTGCCTATTTGGCCAGGCAGCAGGCGCGCGTGCTGGAGAGGTGCCAGCAGCTCTGCTCCTTGTGAGTGGCCATCTGGCTTGTGGAGTTGTAGAGATTTGTTTCTGATGACCTGTGCAGTTACAGAATACAGTTTAAACAAACTTTAAACTGCAGTGCGTTACTGCCAATAATATATATCTTTTAACAAGGCCTTTTTTTTTTTTTTTGATTATGAGCATTTGTATGGTGGTCACAGTAACCCACGGAAGCCCAGCTGCTCATTCTGGATCCTACTGGCTGCGAGGTTTGAACTGGGTGCTTTTTGCAGCATCAGAGAAGCCCACTTTCATCAGCAACGAGGACTAGAACACACTCTTTTTTTTTTTTTCTCTCTCTCTCCAGCGCTGTCTTTGCTGCCTGTTGATGTGATTTCAGGGTTGATATTGTTAATGCTTTTACTGCTCACCAAGGCAGAGAAGAAGGAAGCAAACGAGCAGTATCCCATTTTGGGGCCATGGCAGGAGGATGTTGAGGAGATGCTGCTGGTCCCTGCCCAGGCGACTCTGCAAAGCGCTGTGCCCAAGCTAGAAAGGGGACTCACCAGGGGTTCATTCTCCAACCATAAGAGTGAAGAAGAGTTATGACTGTCAGCCAGTCAGTTCCCCCCATGAGGAGCCTACTCTTTGCTGGTGGGGTCAGGATGAGATTTTTAGGGTCTCCTGATTTTTGTGATTTCTGTTTGCTGACTCAGATTTCTGTTTGCAGCCTCTTTTACACTAAGCTCAGCGATCCACTTTTTCCTTTTTCTTCCAGAACACAGACAGCAAGAACTTTTGGGTTGTTTACTATGCAAATGCTGATACTCAGGGTGGCCTCACAAGTCCTTGGACATTAGATCTCTATGCATGTGCTTATTGTGTCTTTATTTTTGATTGCAGAGTCTGCAGATTTATTCACAAAAAAGCTACCGAAGAACGATTTAGTTTTAGGAGCAGCAGAAATTTCTCCTTAGATACAGAGCCAGGAGAAGACTGGAAATGGTGCAGCTTTGGAGAGGAGCACTGCTCTCCTCTCCCGACAGGTTCTGCACGCGATACAAGCCCTTAGGTACTAAATTTGGTATCAGCCAATTTGTGCCTACATGTCCTTTCGCTACCTGAACATGGGCAACTTTCTGATGTGAGCCAGTACTTTCTAAGACTACAGAGTCTGAAATATTCTCTAGGGAGTGTTTTGTTTTGCTTTTGCCTTCTACAGTGCATACAGAGCAAGGTCCGATGCCCAGTATCATCTGGGCAACCCGCATATGATAGAGGCAGTTGGCTCTGCTGCAGCGCTGACCTTGGGCTCACCTGGAGCTTCCTGTGTCATGTGCGTTTTGGCTTTTGCTCCTTTGCTGCAGGAATCTGGGGGTGTTTTAGCCCCGGGAGTTCGTCAGTTCAGATGTATCGTATTTCTTGCATAGGACTTCCAGGACCCGGATTCAGTAATCTTCTCTAGTCACTTTGCAGGTTTTCTGCAAATTCTTCAGTTTAAAGCTTCATTTTTTTTTAATAACCACAACACTATTTTAATATTTTCTCAGTCATCCTTGTAAGAATGTATCCAGCTAAGAGATTTTTAAATGCACACTCTGGCAGACTTCAGTGGCAAGCAAATATGACCGATTGTTTTACTCACCCAGAATTTTATTTTCCATGAGGAATCATTTTGCCGAGGTACAGCATGCAAATTTGATAGGTAATCTTTAGAGACTTTTATTTACTCCCTTATTTTGGGGGGCAGGTTTATGGGAAAGGGTAAGAAAACACTTCTTGTTACCCAAAGTACCTACATTTTGAGCCTTAAAAGGAGTGTTACAAGTCCCAGATACCAGTCTGAGGTGAGTGATCATGAAATCAAGCATTGGCACTAACTGCCGGCCTGGGGAGAGAAATGAGCACTGTCATTGGAAGGATGCAACAACTTCACCTTCCAGTCTGAGACCATTCCCCTCCCACTCTGCACCATTTGGTGCCCATAGGTAATGATATACTGAAGGGACAGCAGTTATCATCGGTATTTTTGGTGCTGTTCATAATAACAAAAATTTTTCTGAACTAGATTAGATAAGAAATCACTTCAGGCCACATCAGATCACACAGTATCTTATACAGATGGAAATAAATAGTAAATGGGGCAAAAGCACTCTTGGTTTACGAAAGGTGTATTGTGCCTGATTAACTCAACAGCTGTATTAGATAAGATAAATGATTCCCTAGAAAGGAGAAGATTTGAGAGGTCAGTTAGGTATTTGATATGGTAACACATGGAAAATTATTAATTCAGCTGGAGAAGATAGCAATTGGCATAAAGTTTATGAGGTTGGGCAGGAATGGGATCAGAAAGATCCGCTACAGGCTGTGCTGAAAAGGGGAAGTTTGGGCCAGAGGGAAGCGAGAAATGAAGTTGTGGAAGGATGGTTCTTGATGTTTCTATTTAGCGCTCTCACTGATGATATGTAAGAGTATTGAGGAAATCTGCTAGCACAGCACTGCTGAGGCACTGCTAATGGAGAAGAAGACTGGGATTGCACCCAGGAAGAAGTGGATTGCCTTGTGAACCGAGCAGGAGAAAAGGGATGAGGAAGTACAGAGCTCAAGTCCAGGCTTTTACAGGCTGCATTTTGCTGGGAGATAAGTGTTCACTGGTTAGAAATGGCAAAGGCAGGGCGAGCAGTCGGAGGTTGCAAGTCGGTCACGGGAAGACGGTAAACCAGCAAGGTGCTGTAGCCACAGCACATCATAAATTTAATAACTTCATAAAGTCATAATGATTCTAAAATCAATTTAGATCTTTTCAGTAAATCCTGTGCAACCTATTAACACCCTTATATAAGGCCCTGCTAAGACACTAGTGACCCTGGGATACTAGTCATTCATTTTCAGGAAAGATGAATCCAAAATAGCATAGGAGTTATTATCCGAGGGAACTGAGAGAGTTAATGAATGTAAAGAAGCTAAAAAACATTGGCTTCTTTTGTTTATCAGACGTAAGGTTGAACTAGTATTTGATTTCTGCCTAACTATAATAAAGAGCAAATAGGGAAAACAGCTTAAAATAGTTAAGCTAAAGAGCAGGTTTATCACAAGAATACATGGAAATAAAATAACCATGAGCAAAATCAGAAGTCAGTATTAAATTCAAAGTTCTATATAGTGAAATTCTATGGAGAAAGCAAGATTAGTTAAAATATAATTAATATGTCTGCACAGCAGTCTTTAGATTACATTACTAAGGTATTCAATATATTTTAATATTAATCTTGGCACACCGTAGAAACACTTTTTGGTCTTATTTACACCAAATACATATTTTTATTATATAAGAAAAAAGACTTTTCTCTTGTTGGATAGTATGCCTCTATGCTTGTCTTTGCAGCAGCCCTTGACAGTCAGAAAGTGCAACAGAAGTACTGGTAAATGTTGCTGTCCCGAGTTGGAGCATAAGTCTTAGGCAAGTCCAGATGTGAAGGGAGGAAACACATTCAGTCATTCTGGAGGTAGAAGAAGCAAAGGCTGCTTGGCAGATCCTAATCTTCCAAAATGTCAACAGATAGACCTTAAACTTCTAGCATACATAAACTTGAATATTTCAGAAACTGATAACTCAATCACATTATGGAAAATTTCCATAAAGATGCTAAGCAGCACTTCTTTGGGCTATCAGATCTCCAGTCCCTTCTTCAATGAAGCTGCTTCCCGGAAGAATGATAAAATGTGGTTGTGGTGTTAATGTGGACAAGACTTGGTTTTCCTGGCTCATAATATCAACATAGGTTTAACCAAAACTTATAAATCAGTTCCAAAACTTATCTCTAGCTATAGCCACAGAAAAAAATCATTTGTGCTATGGAAAATTTTAGTCTATACAGTTTTAAGTTTTGCAAAATTAGCTAAAGAAGGAAAAGAGTTGTTAATTCATAAGTATTGATACCCCTTCTCCTTTATACAGATTCAGATTAATTTCATAATACAGTAAATAAACTTTTTTTTTCATATTTTCACTGATGTATATTATGTTACATTATATTGCAGATAAAGAATTTTGAACAACAAATAAAATACATGGCATTTCTTAGACTTATTATTAAATAAATATTAACCCTGCAGCAAACTCACAGACCAAACAGCTGAGACCCATCCTGCTAGGAAGATCAAACTGGGGAAACAAAAATCCACCTGGTTTTCAAATGCTCAGAGTTCTAAATTCATGAGAATTCTGCACACAGCAAGCTGCACCTCAGAGGATATTTGATTTATGCCCATGCACTGGCCCGCACAGGACTGGGGCCTCAGCTGTAACCCTTCTGTTTCAGACATTATGAAATTAATCCATTGGTACCAGAAACAAGATCGTGTGGTTTATGAATAACAAGATGGAGAAAAGGGAATGAGCTTTCTGGAAAGTGCTTAACATAAATCAGAAAAACTTCAGTTCAGAGTGTTTTAACACATATCATTTTAAGTGTGTGTTTAAACATGTTTAAAATGAAACATGAATATAAAGATTGCACTTCTCTTGATTAAAAAAAAAAAAAAACCCAAAAACATAAGTTAGGACTCTGTTAGTTTTGAGGCAATTTAATTCAGTTCTTAAACTAATCCAGAAAAAAAAAGGGGATAAATTCAAAATGAATGCTAAATGCACCTAAGAGCTCAACCAGAAGAACTGGTTGAACTTCATTTACTATTTTTTTTTAAATCATTCATTATATTGTTGTTTAGCATAACAGCACCTTATAGTTTCAGATAAGATCAGAGATACCCTGTATTTTGTGTGATGTTAAAGATAGACAGAAATGCCGTTCCCATCCTCACAGTGTGGAGCAGAAATACTGAATGCTGTCATGGTTAAACCAAAGGGAAAAGACATCATTCATTTTAGGGTCTCGAAAAAGAACAGGACATTTTTGTTTCCCTCAAAAAGAGGTCTGACCTTTCTTCTTTTTCTCTTTTTCTTTTCCTTTTTTTTTGTTTCTTTTTTTTTCTTTTAGAATTAGCTGTATCTTACTTAGATAGAAAGAGAAACAATCAATTTGCAAGAGGCATATAAAACTACAGAAACTAATGAACAGAATGATGCTGAAAGTCCAAAGCAATGACGGCCATAGGCTAAGTGTGACCGTGGAGACCTTTAACGTGGCTCGCGAGAGAGCTCTGGATTTCAATGTACATCTGCTACCTGAGGTGTGCTTGCTCCGTGCTTAATTTGCTTGCGTGAGCGTTCCTCTGAGTGGGTGAGAGTCCATCAAGCAGTTTCCTGTTTCCCAACAGCAGATGCCTATGAAAAGCAATGCATGAGAAACCGGGTCAGCCTGGCGTGGTATTTCCATGCGTGCATCCTCCCAGTCCCCGCAGGCAGCGCTTTGGCCATCCTGCACCCAGAGCAGTGTGTTTGCCTGCTTGCGTTTGTGTCTAGGCATAAAATGCAGATGTGTTTTTTTTTCCCTCAAAGAGAAGGTGGAAAGTTCCTGGGATAAGGATAAAGATAGAGAGTGGGGTCACAGGGTGCACAGTCCTTATCTGCACAGTGTTCTGTGCACTCCCACCCACGCTTGTTTGAATTTTTACACTGTAACCCATGAAATGTGTGTGATGGACATGTCAAAAAAACATGTAGATATGTGGAAATTGATCCCCTAGAAACTACCTTCAGGCACACTTATTAAAAAAATAATTTCCTTTTAAGAATTTTAAGGAATTTAGCTGTGCAGTTCTTCTAAGATACTACATCAGTAAATAGCAAAAATTGCACAAAACATGACATTTACTTTTGAAGTTACATGGTTGTCTCAAGTGCAATTAGGATGTAATTTGCAAGGCATGCATTTGTTCTGTATACACGATAATTGCCATGTACTTACTAAGGAGTAATTGTGACCTGAAAGCAAAATACTTCCCTGAGCTGGGAAAATATTCCATTTTTGCACACTCTCTTTTCACATGGGTGCAAGACCTGCATGACTTCCCGTAAGTAGTCCACGCATTAAAGCGATCTTTCAGCTCTGCATGTCTCTACACCGCAGTAAATATTTATATTGGTAATTGTTTGACCTCTGTTTAAAGCAGATTTGCTTGAGTGCTCAGAAAATGTTTATTCTTTTTTATATGGAAGCTTATGCACACCACCTTCTCATTCCTTACTCTTTAAGCATATGAAATTTAAAATTAAATGAAAGTAGTTACCTTGAGCAGCTATACTGGGGTGAGTTTTCATGACCTTAATTATTTTTAGTAATAGTACTTTATTCCATAAGTAACTACATTACCTTAGGAGACAGAACTACACTGTCTGTAGAAGTGGGATAAAACCGTGAGTACTCTCATGGTTCAACAGTAAAACAAATTACAACTCTGCCTGTAAAATGATTTCCATTTAGCAAGCGAGTGAACTAGTGATTTGGTTAATTCTAGCTAAGTGACTACGCTGCCACAGTTTCACAGATCCCAGCAGACTGAGCACGAAACCGGCCTTACACTGTGATTTATTGCTCTACTTACTCTAGAGTGTCGGGAAGATTATTTGCAGAGAGAGGCTGCTAAACCTCATTAAAAATATGCATTTCAGCATCAGGAAAGCTGACCCGTGGGGCACCTCCCTTCGCCCGCTTGGGTCTTTTCCTCTGAGGAGATGGGGATTAGCTCCTGGCAGCTGGAAGCTGCTCGTGATCCCAGATCCGCGCGCACGGGGGAGCAGGCAGCGGTGCTGCTCACCGGAGCCACGCGCCTGGCGGCAGGGGACGCGGAGCCCAGCGCGGCCCCGCTGGCCGAGGAAGCAGGGTCAGGGCCAGGCGCAGCCGGGCCTGAGGGACGGGCCGCGAAGCAGCCCCGCGCGGCCACCAGCGACGCCGGGGATGTAGGGGAGG